>JAQHUG010000018.1:6413889-6426859 GCA_028555095.1 Dicrostonyx torquatus | reverse complement strand
CCCCCCCCAAGAAAATACTTTTATAATCAACTTTATCTGCTAGGTGGTGGTGGTGCACACCTTTAATCCCAGCACTCAGGAGGCAGGTGGATCTCTGTGAATTTGAGGCCAGCCTGGTCTACAGAGATAGTTCCAGGAGAGTCAAAACTGTTACACAAAGAAATTTTATCTTGAAAAAAAATCAGCTTTATCCTATCAGAAGCAAAACAAGACCTGGAGGTACAGCTCAGCAGTCCAGTGCACATGATGGGCCCTAGAAGTCTGATCCTCACTCTGTCCTCTCTCCCCATCTTTATGTCTCTCATCAAAAAAAAAAAAAAAGGTAGAGAAAAACCTACTTAGAAAAAGCTTACAACCACTTAATGAACATAAAAGTGTAAAAGCTTAAACAATGCCTTAAAAAAAAATACAGACAACTTTCTGGAGCTCCCCATGTCTGAACCTCTGCAGTTACCAAACACAATCAGAACTAAGTATTTATTTATGTGAGGTTTCTGTAATTTTTAAAATAATAGGAAATATAAATTTCATGTTCTAGAAAGTTTGTATCTGGGTAACATTCCTAGTTATATATATATATATATATATATATATATATATATATATAATATTATTCTAAATATTCATATGCATATCACTGAGAAATTAAAATACTTCTGAAAACTGTGTTTCCATCTCAGACCCACAACTGTCTCCTGCAGCTACAGAAGACTGTCCGCAAACAGGATGGAGAAACTCCAGATGTGGCTCAGGGTTTGTAACTCCTGCTTTCTGCTTTCCATGGTTATGCAGAGCTCAGCATGGGATGCTGGGCAAAGTGCCCAGCCCACTGTACGGCACCTCCTAAAAGTAACTCAAGACACTACAGTAGGTAGTGTTTTCCTTAGGGCACATCCAGTGCACATCTATGAATAACTTCATGGCCTAATAGACTCAAAATGATTAGCATAACAAAATGGAGTTACCTAAGTCATATAGTCTTGCTATGTAGTTCAGGCTGGCCTTGAACTCACAGCAATCCTCCTACCTCCTCCTGAGTGCTGGGATTACAAACATGTGCCATACCTGACTTTAAAGGGACAGTGGTGATTAGCTGTAAGAAGAGACTTGTATTAGGAAAGACCTCTCTCAAAGGGTCAGGTGCAAAAAGTCTACAACCCACAGCTTCACCAAAGGCTTACAAACATAAGAGCCTAGAAACATAAACTTGGTTACAGGCTACAGAATGCTACTGTGATTTCAGTGCCACGTGCCAAAAGGAAGAAGCCACCAAATTGTAGATGAAGTATGTAGTCATCAGCCATGACAGGCTTCAACCTTACAGTAAGCCTGGCACAGGGTCCACCTTCCTAACAACAAAAGAAGCAGTGCCCTGCATTCAGAATCAATGGAGCATCTGCAGGGTTCCAGCCTTAAGATAAAGCAAGACTTTGCTGGATCTCTGATACCTCCAGGAACCTGTGCCTTCCTCAATCCAAGCGCATCATCAGATTTCCCCACTCTTTTGGAAACACGCCAACCCTCTCTGTACCTTGTGCGTGAGAATGATTTGGCAATGTGTAAAGAAGTTGTAATCTGTGGAGTTTATCATCATACAGAGGAAACGAATACTGAAGAGGAAAGCAAACCTCGGTGCTAGAATCCCATGCAGTGCCTGTGAAGAAGCAAGCCAATATGAGGGACATAAAGAACCTGAAATGGGTGGGGATGCTGTAGAACAGGCTTCCACACTAGCCACATTTATAAGACCAGAAGAATGAGGAGGGTGAGCAGAAAAAGAGCAGGTAGGAAAGTATAAGGTCAAATGGGAACACAGAACGGCTAGAAAGGTGTGCTGACAATGTTTGAACTCCAGTACAAACCCGAGGCCTACAGAGAATTTTGGCCAGTTACTTTCCCTTAGCCTTAGGCCCACTTTGTTCCTCAAAGCCTATGACTTCTTAAAATTTTATTCATTTATTTGTTTGTTCATTTGTTTTTATGTGGATGGACGTTTTGCCTGCACATTTTATTTATATATCACTTGTGTGCCCGATGTCAGGAAAGGCCAGAAGAGGGCGCTGGGTCTCCTGAGACTGGCACTACAGAAGGTTTAAGACTCCCAAAAAGCAGGAGCCCAGGTACTCTGGAAGAGCAGTAGGTGCTCTCAACCACCAAGCTGTCTCTTTGGCACCCAAAGTCCATAAATCAAATTCAATATTACTCCATTAGTTGTTCTACTACCTACCTGACTAGCAGTAATAGAGATCCTCTAACCTCCTGGAATCTACTTCACTATCTGTCACAGCTGTCATCTCAATGAGGATTGTCACACCCGCCCACAGCCGGCACTTCTCCTCACCTCCCTACCACGCCTCCTTTCATCCTTTCCACCAGATTGTTGCTAGTCAACAGGGATCTCTGCCAGCTTTCCACATGGATATTCTACAGTAGTGTGTCCCTACCTGGCTTTCATGAACTATTTCCCAGCAGGCAGTTCTCTGTGAGTTCAAGGCCAGTCTGGTCTACACCGTGTGTTCCAAGCCAACCAGTAAGACCTTGTCTCAGAAAAAAACAAAACAATGAAGAATTTCCTGAAAAACAATGAACTTTAAGTTTTGTTTGTTTGTTTGTTTTTCAGTAATTTTTCTCACATCCTTGGATTGGCTACAAGCCTGGCAGCAATAACAAATCAAACCAGAAACAAAACATAAAAATTCAAGAAAGGTACATTCTGCCTAGTCAATCTCCTTCAGTTTTTAAAAAATCTGCCAGGCTGGAAAGAGTTCAAGCAAGAACATTGTCTACTCCTGCAGAGAACCTGGGTTTGGTTCCCAGCACCCACATGGTGGCTCACAACCAAATGCAATTCCAGTCTGGCTTCTGAGGGCACTGCATACATGTGTTGCACAGACATACATTCAGGCAAAGCACCTAAATACATAAAAACAAATGCATCTTTTAAAAATTCTGACCTTCATTTTTATTTATCATTAAGAATCTAAATTTAACAACTGGGCAGTAGTGGTGCACACCTTTAATCCCAACACTCAGGAATCCGATGCAGAGGCTGGCAGATCTCTGAGTTTGAAGGCAGCCTGCTCTACAGAGTGAATTCCAGGACAGCCAGGGATACATAGAGAAACTCTGTCTCAAAAAGAACAACAATAACAAAAACAAAAAAAAATAAAACAAAACAAAGTCAAAGCCAAGTAAGTTAAGAAAGCTTGGGTCATAAAGGAATAAGGTGTGCCCAGGGCCTGAGCATGTTCCCCACTCAGAAGGACTGAGAATGCCCACCCCATACCCTCACTGAACCAAAACAAATGTAAAAAACAAAATGCTAGTTGAGCATGGTGGCCTACAACTCCAATCCCAGCTAGTTCCAGGAGAGTCAGGACTATACAGAGAAACCATGTCTCAACCTCCTCCCTCTCCAAAAGAATCTGGATTTACCAACCACCTTCTATCGAGAATACAAATAAGCAATATAAAATCAGAAATTCATGTACCACAGTCAACATTCTACCTCATCATACAGTTTGCAGGCTCACTTTACATATTAAACTTACAACCCTATTGACATTACTTATTTTATCTAAAGTACAACTTCTGTTATAGCCACAGAATTGTTATTCCAATGCAAGCCAACTTAGTTTTCTCTCTTATATGGAAAAATTATCAGGTGAATTTTGCAAATACTAGATTGATCTCTTTCACAATCAAAGACACTATATATTTAATTTTGGATTCTGAGCAAGTATGTGTTGGGAATATGCATGGCATATGCTTATAGAAATAATTGTACATAAGATATGAATTCTGAATTCATATCTTAATCAAACATCAAAATCTCCAAAAAGTCATGCCATATCAAAAATATAGAATCTTGCTGGGTGGTGGTGGCACACACCTTTAATCCCAGCACTCAGGAGGCAGAGGCAGGCGGATCTTTGTGAGTTCGAAACCAGCCTGGTCTATAAGAGCTAGTTCCAGGACAGGCTCCAAAGCACAGAGAAACCCTGTCTCAAAAAAAACAAAAATATATATATATATAATATATATTGTTTACATATATAATATAAATATATATTTAATATATATAATCTTATTAAGATTTAAAGCTATAAAAAACATCTTAATGGCATCCATGAAACAATGTTTTGAATAGATATTCCTAGGATTTTCAATTTAAGATTGTATCAGTACAAATGTCATATTTCATATAACAAGGGGGACTTTGCTACTCAAAGTCATAATTTAAAGATAATCACATGTAAAGAAAAAAGGCTTGCAAGTTCACCCAAGTGATGACAGGTGGAAATGGAAATGAAGGAAACATGAATGACACTGGAGAGCTCTGGGAGAACTAGAGATGCTTAGATGCAATCAATCCCAATTTTGAAAGCTTTGGTTAATAGCAGAAAGGGATATAAGACATGACATTTGCTAAAATATGACTAAATGACTTAAAGATATCAGATAGATCCATAAAGACTGCATGTTAATGTCCAAGGTCACTCAGCAAACAGCTGTTTCTATGAGACAGGAATGACCATCATCCTTAAACTCCCTCAGAATCTACTCAGCTCATCTTTAAAATCCACGACTACCAAAACGATGCCATCTCTTACAGAAGTTCTTCTGACTATATCTTCTTGAGTAAAATACTGCTTGAGTAGTGTCAAAACAGGAATTTAGAACATTATCTTTTGAAAACTACTTAAATTGATCTTTTAAAAGCCTCCATCATTGCTTTAAGTGCCTAAAATACCAGGAATAAACTTTTATACTAAAATATTTCAATGATTGTCTAAAATGCTGCAATAGAATGTCGACAGAAAAATCTTTATCTACAGTTTTTATTTAACTCTCTTTCTTCTTACTAAATGTATGTTAACAAAAAAACCCTCAAATGATCTAGACAAAAGCTTTTAGCTCAACACATAATTGCAAGAAAATTACAATAATTGTACCAATTAAAATAATCTTGAATGAACAGTATGTCATCTTAATGTTCCAATGGTTTAGAGAGGGATCTACTTAATTAGCTGAAATTGCTTTCCAGTGTAAGTATCAAATGTCATTTGTTAAAAGTTGAACAATTTAGAAAATAATTTAACAAAGCAATTTTATAAAACACCAAGAACCAACATTTTCTTTTTCAGCTGAATAAAGCTAGCAGATGTGTCATCAGACTGCTATAAAAATAAATGAGGCTTTTTATGGATAAAAAATAAATTTTACTACTAGCATTAGTATTTTCTGATTGTTTTTACCAAATCAGATTTCTTTAATAAAATAAATGAATATCAATTATACACTGCTGCTTTCTGTGTCAGCTGTAAATAAAACTTTTTATTACTCAAATGACAAGCATCAAAGAGCTCAACTATGGGTAAGTAGGAACAGACACCTAGATTGTTAGAACGTGTTCCAATAGATGGGTTTCCAATATGTTGATCAAACTGTCTTCCTATAGTTCTTCATTATAAATTATTTTATTTAATTATTTCAAGTAAAAGCCCTTATGAGCTTTCATATTGCTTTCTATACTCTTTTTCTCTTTGTTGGCTGACTGCAAACATTCTCTGTATTTATAGGTGTATTTATTTCTTAAAAAAGAAAAGCATCTCAGAGTCACTCTGACCAGTCTGAGGTCTAAAGCAATAAGCTGTTTAATCACAGAAGGTTGGCATAGCCTCATTTTACTTTAATATGCATTATTCTATATTGATGTGATCAAAATAAAATATCCCCCTAGAAAAATTCACTCCAATTTATATCCATTATATGATTAAAAGACCTACTTTTCCCTCCAAAATAATTCTTACACAATATTATGTTTTTCATAAAAGGATACAATAATTGCTATTATCTCTAAACTACATGTTAAGTATTCACTATTGTCTACAAGACATATTTTTTAATTTCAAAATGAAAAGATTTCAGAACTACCTATGTGGTTCCGATGGTGAGATCTGTAATGCAAACTTTAAGTTTCAAGCAAAGCACAGACAATCTTTCTCTGTCTCTTAGTTTCCACAAAGAGAGCGGCTCTGCTCGCCCAGGCTCTCCTCACCATGACAGACCTTTGAAATCATGAGCTATAGTCGCAGCCTTGAAAGCCTGATTAACATAGAAAATGAGTACCAGACAAGTGGGGTGATTGCTATGGCATTCTTAGTACCAGACAAGTGGGATAGCTGCTGTGGCGTTCCTGAGATGTGGTTCAGAAGCCTCTGACCTGGTTTGCAGGAAGAATCTGGAGAAGTGGGAGATGTAGGCTAGAGAAGTTTCAGGATGCTCTAAGCAGAGCTTGTGAGTGATTACTGGAGGAGCTTAAGAAACCAGAACATTGATGGAACCAAGAACAGTAAGCACGGTTCATCGGGATGCAGCTGCAAAAGACAGTACTGAAAACAGGCCAAAAAGGCCATGTATACTACACTCTAGAAAAAAATCCTGTCTACATTAAAAGAGACTAAGACTTATGTATCTGGTTGTTTTGCCTGTATGTATGTGCCTGGTGCCCAGAGGTCAGAAGAGGGTTTTGGGAACCGAGCCCAAGTCCTCTGCAAGGGCTATCCCTCTGACCCCAAGTCCTGTCTGTTTTGTTCACACCCTAAGACTTTAGGAGAGGCTGAGTTTAAAGGGATGGACTAAGTAATCTGGCAGAGGAAATATTACCAGCTACTTTTAGTCCTATTTTAGGAAGAATTGAGAGCAACACTGGAGCAGAAGGATTTAAAAACCTTAGTTTCATAAAAGCAGCTCATGGACAGTTCTGAAGCAAGGAAATGTGGCTGCTAAAGAGAAGGGAACACTACAAGGAAGCTGAGTGTCCTGCACATTTTGGTGTCATCTATCATCTGATGCTGGATTTGCAGACATAGAGAATGCAAATGTTACAGGATCATGGAAACTAAGTAAAGATTTCCAGAAAAAGCCAAGGAAGACAGGAAGAAGGTGACAGGGTTGGTGTGAATGCAGGCAGCCCTGGAAGCAATGTATAAAGCATGAAGGTGAAGTCAAAGGCACAGGAGTGACTCAGGAAGTCAGATACTCAGGACCATGGAGCATCTGTTGAGGAAAGCTGCAGGCAATGAGCAGAGCAAACCACACAAAGGCCATGGGCCTACCAACGGAAAACTATAGAGACAAGAACGCTGAGCTGTTGGATCTCACATCATGACATGGACCTACATGATCTAATATTTGCTGCCTGGGTTAAGTTTTGACTTATGCCTGATTTTCAAGCCCTTCCCTTCCTTCGAGAAAGGAGATCTTTACTCTGCCACTGTAATTTGGAAATACGTCATTTTCTTTTAGGTATTGCAGGGATCCACAGCTAAAAGTCTGTCCTGGGTCTCAGATGAGACACTGAACTTCAACAACTGAACAATACTGGAACTGTTAGGACTGTGGGGACAAATGGGTGGGATTCATTTCAAATGATGAAGACAGGTCGAGGTGGAAGGTTATGGTTTGAAAAGATCTGTCAAGTATCAGGTTGGCAGGGTTGGATGCAGAGTGCAGGCAGTAGCACACACAGGCTGCAGGCCCAGGCAGGATAAATGGTGGGGAGAGAAGCAAGCCTACAAATGTAGATGCTCTCCCTGCCTTCTAATCCTCCATGCTCACACTGCACAACAGACTATACATGAACCAAAAATAAAATCTTTCTTCCCTAAAAAAGAATGAAAAAGAAAACATCAAGCAACAATCTCTCAACAAAGAGCAGTGATTTTAGAATAATACATTTTTTTACCCCACTGAGAAAGTAACTTAACTGACAAGTTGCTTAAGCCATCTTCTCTCCCACCTCTCCACTTGTTTTAAATATGCAAGCTTTATTTTCAATCAGAATATAAGCCCCCAAATCTCAAGCACTTAGGGGCAATTATACGGTGTATATAAGTTCCCCATTTGGCTTACATTTATATACAGATATATAAAACATAAAGGGGAGCAGGCACTCAGAAGAAGATGTGGATGAGACTGATGGTGCAAACGGAGTCGATGTGAACAGAGGAGCCTGGCGACGGGTGGGATGTGGGTGTTCTTTGTAATATTCTTATTCTTGCAAAATTGCTTAAGTTTGAAAGTACTTTTAAATAGAAAAGACAATCAAATGTATGTCCATCCTTCAAGGACACAACATGCTTTTCCATCTCTCCCTCTGCTCACCCCACCAACCCCTAGAACACACAAGAGCATAAAGAACTACGAAAGCTTTGGCTCTCAGGAAAAAGTCACACTGAGGAAGAAATCAACTAGGACGAACAGAAGAAGCTCGAAGAAAACAACTAAGCTCCAAAACACCTACTAAGGAAAACAAGTTGGGGATGATGTGGATTAGCAGTAGAATATGTGACCACCAAGCACAAGGCTCTGGGAGCTCCAGGGAGACATGGATCATGACAACCGTGCAGCGCAGGCAGGGCTACAGAGACTGACCTGAATCAGAGACCTTTTTTTTTTTCCCAAATGCTTTTTTAATCTCTGTTTCATTTTATATTCTCATACTTCTGTTGCCTGGAGACTTTTTTTTTTCACTCTTCCCATCCTTGTCATAGAGTGCATAGAAGACCAAGTACTGGGAATCTACAGACTTCTTGGACTGTGCTCATAGTGTCTACAATCCTGAGATACAGTATCCTTCCATGCAGTCTCAATCACAGCAGGTAAGGAAACTCATCTAAAGCCCATTCCATGTCAAAACTGAAGACTAACATGAATACTCTGTCTAAAAATGAGAGAGTGACTGAAGAGGCAGTAACTAACCAATAGTTAATTTTAAACAGAAAAACCCATGTTTATAAGAAAGCAAACACAATTTACAATAAAAAAATAGCAATTATCTGCTTTTTCTGGATTAGCTGCTAGTGAAGTTAAAAAGAAAACATAGGAAATCTCAGTAACTTGCAATGTTCTCTAAAAAAATAATAAAAAAATGCAAAAAGGTCAAAATTTCAACCTTTGGTTCCATAACAAACATTAGCCCTTTGATTCCATGATAAACTCCAGGGTGTTCCAACAGGAATCCAGCCTAGGAAAGTTTCCATGCATTGTGCAGGCACAATGAAAGGTGACCTACCAGCACACACTAGAGCACGGGTGTGGAGCCTCATGGACACAATGAAAGGTGACCTACCAGCACACCCGAGAGCACGGGTGTGGTGCCTCACTTTAAATCCCAGCTCTACCGTGCACTGACCTTTGGTCCACTGAGTTCGGTTTTCTAGTATAAAGAATAAGAATAATGTACAGATATCAGAACTGTGGGAATGAAAAGAGTTAACACCACGGAGTGCTCAGAATGAGTGGCATATGGAGTCAGAGTGACCCAAATTAAAATGCCAGCTCTGCTGCATGAGTCTGGGTAACCTGGGAAGCTATTTAACTTTCAGAACCTCTATCTTCCTCGCAAGAAAACGTTCTAAAGGCTCCATTTTAACTCTAATAACTGTTCATCTAGCAAACATTCACAATTACCTAACTCCTGAGTCAAGACAGACAAGTTTACTCAGGAAATAAAGTTTAGTGTTTTAACAAGCAAGGACAAGTCTACTCATGACCTATGATAAGATGAGGTATTGGCAGCACATTGGCAGCGCACACCTTTAATCCTAGTATTTAGTAGCCAGGGGCAGGCGAGTCTCTGAGTTTGAGGCCAGCCTGGTCTACAGTGTGAGTTCCAGGACAGCCAGGGCTACACAGAGAAACCCTGTCTCAAGAAACCAAAAACTAGCTGGGCGGTGGTAGTGCACACCTTTAATCCCAGCACTTAGGAGGCAGAGGCAGGCAGATCTCTGTGAGTTCAAGACCAGCCTGGTCTACAAGAGCTAGTTTCAGGATAGGCTCCAAAGCTACAGAGAAACTCTGTCTCGAGAAAAGAAAAAAGAAACCAAAAACTAAAACACAAACACCACAAAAAATAATATACTAACAATACTTTAAGGGAATAAAAATTATCCAAACTCCTAAAGGTTATAAACTATGAACTATTAATATTTTATTTATATTTTAAAAGTTTCAATTATACCAAATTCTATAAAACTTTACATAGTTTCTACAAGCTATCTTTTTCTAAGAATCAGTTTATTATTTTATTAGACTAGAAACTGGGCCTTGAAACTACTGTAAGTGTTCTGGCAAGCAAAATCATTTAGCTTTGGGACTTTATAAAGGCCAGTAACTCTCACAACTGTACACACCTGTAAAGATGACGAGCACAAACAGAGCACCAAGCTCAGAGGACAGAAGCTGTCCTAAGACAGCTCCAGAACAGCAGGGGGCCCAGGGAGCTGGACTCAACTTAGAAGTAGAGATTTTGCAAGCATTATTTGTGTTTTAAAACTCAACTCAAGGTGAAGTTAAGGACAAAGAAGTCAAATCAAATACCTCTCATAGATGGTCTTTAACGTCATCTGATCAGGGACACCTTCAGTCTCTTCCAGATACAGTATGAGCCATGATGTCCGATAGGGCCACTGCTCAGTAAGGTTGATCCAGCTGGCTAGCCTGTCCCAGTTGAAAGTAATCTGATTGGCTCTTAGTAACCGCCCTTTAAAGAATAGATAAACATTTAAAACTTAGTAGATATACTAAGTAGAAGGTTTAGCATAGTCACAAGCAACTGATCTTTTAAATTTGAAAATTTTGCTCTTTGGTTATAATACAGACCTAAGCCTAGTATTTGTATGGTTTCTAAGATCCAGATTTTAAAGATTCAGAGGGCATGGTGGCAGACACCAGTAATCCTGGCACTGGAGGCTGAAGTAGGATATGACAAGTCTGAAGCTACCCTGAGCTACACAGCGAAAGCCTGTCTCAAAAAATAAACCAAGAAACAAAATGAAACACCATGGTAGTCCTCAATGCTCTGAAGTATGACTGCTAACAACTTCTCCCTGGACCCCAAGGGAACCCAAACACACTGTGCATCTTTGCTTTATGACGTCATTGACCTCCATTCTTCTTTACTTAGATCGTGTTAGTAACTACCAACCCAGGTACAGGTATCTGAAACTTGTATGTTATACACTGAACAAAATGACCCTGTTTGCAGGGTGTTCAGAGGACCAATACAGCTCTCTACCTCAGGGTATGTGCACTTTTGGACAATTGCAATCCTCAAGCCTTCATAGTCAAGGCTTCCTTCTACCATCACCTTAACCTTGACTTGACAGGACTACAAACTGAGGCTTGGTTCTTAACTGAAAACACCCAGTTTTATACCATCATCAGTTCAGTACCTGGACTTGCATCTACTTGTCTGACAGACTCTAACAGCAATTCTCTTTCCCCAGACTGTCATCATATAAAAAAGATGATGGCTCCTCATCCAATTGTCCCCCTGCCTCACACCCTCACTCTGAATTTTCACCATGGAGTTTCCGGGGAGGTGGGGTCGACTCTGCTGGATGGGAGTGAGCTAAGTCACCATGTTTGCCAGCTATGCATGCCATAGAATCATCATAAACACTGACACTGGGGTAAAGCCCAGAACAAAATAAATGATATGACCACAGACTTCCTAAGAAGCATTGACTCAGTGACACAGGCACCAAATCCAATAAGCAAACAAACCTATGAAATAACTATGAGCATCTAACTAAATGGGTCTTTTTGTGGGAAGCAGCAAAAATGAAAAGCTGGACACTAAAGTAAGTTTGATAATATACTTCTGTAGAAGGTTGAGTTTTTGTCTTTTTAAATATAGGGTCTCATATAGCCCAGCTGGCCGGGCTTCCTGATCCTCCTGCCTCCACTTCCAGTGTGCTAGGATTATAGATGTAAAACCTCCATATCCAACTCACTACGTTGTCCAGGCTGCCCATGAGCTTGAGATCCTACTGCCTCAGTCTTGTGAGTAGCTAAGATTTTGAGTCTGTGCTGCTAAGCTTGTCTTTAGCATCAATTATTTAAAGATAGGAACTCAGGTCTGTTTCTAGTACCCAAAGATGTGTAAACAATCTAAATTCCTTCCTGTGGATTTTAGAGCCAGAAGGCCTCGAAGGAGCTGCAATTCTTTAACACCACTTCCCAAGGCTCTCCTGTGCCAGCTCCACAAAGGCTTGCACTCCAGCTGGTCTTGAAATCCCACCTCACAGCCTTTGACTTGCTGTTCCTTTTGCTTAGAGTGTTTCTTTTTTTTTCTTTATTGATATTTATTGAGCTCTACATTTTTCTCTGCTCCCCTCCCCCCTTCAACCCTCCCCCAATGTCCCCATGCTCCCATTTTACTCAGGAGATCTTCTGCTTAGAGTGTTTCTTACAAGAAGTATGTAAGGCATAGTTCTAATTTCATTCGGGTCTCTTATTCATTAACAATCAATTGCAGATGCTGTAGTAGGTACAGCAATTAAACAAATCAGACAAAAAACTCCTGTATGAGGCTCTCCCATCCCAGAGAGTAAGGGAGAATAAACAACAATGTTAGAAGACGGCTTTCTGTGGAGCAGGATGAAGCAGGGAGAGCAGGAAGAGGAGCCATTTCATATGAGATGCAGAAGGTCTCATGAAAAAACTGACACCTAAGCTAAAACTTAAGGGAGTAAGAAAATCCACTGCTTATACTGAACCATTGCAGACCAAGTTACAACAACTGGTAAAGATAGAAAGTTGAGCTCCAGGAACTGTAGTCAAGGGCAGCCCAGTAAGAGCAGCCTAACTAACAACAACTAGGAGGAAAATCCAGTAAGTGTAGCACTCTGTACACCAAAGGAAAGAAGCACTTAAAGAAGAAGCAACCATGACATAACTGGATGTCAACCTGTAGGAGAATGAAAATAGATCCTTATCTATCACCATGCACAAAACTCAAGTCCAAATGGATTAAAGACCTTAATATAAATCCAACCACATAAACCTGATAGAAGAGAAAATGGGAAGTAGTCTGCAATACGTGGGCACAGGAGACCACTTCCTATGTAAAACCCCAGTGGCACAGACAATAAGAGCAACAATGAATAAATGGGACCTC
>JAQHUG010000018.1:6376576-6394365 GCA_028555095.1 Dicrostonyx torquatus | reverse complement strand
AGGAGTATGTTGCATGCATTCAACAGCACGCAGACATACAGCAGAGGCAATAGGAGTATGTTGCATGCATTCAACAGCACGCAGTCATACAGCAGAGGCAATAGAGGAGTATGCTGTGATTCATTTTAATAACATGAGAGTATGGCTTAGGCCAGGGAGGATAAGTTTTCCGGCAGTCAGCAGAACTGTGTGTGTGGGGTAGGAAAAGAAAAGGTATAGCAGAGTAGAACCATTTGCTGAGATGGAGAAAACTGAGGGGAAAATGGTTCAAGGTATTTAAAAACAAAATCAACCCCACTTCCATTTCGTTTTGCCATAAGTTTTAAAAGCTTACTAAACAGGCATTCACGTGGAGAGTTCTGAACATATATGTTCAGGAAAGAAGTCAGGCAATTTAAAAAAAATCTTAAGCATAAGGCAGCATTTAAGTCCTGGGACAATGAATAACACCAGTCATGAAAAATACCTACAGGGATATTCATCAAAGAGAGTTACAAATTAACCGTATGCATGACATTTCCAGTAACAAATTTATTTGACAAAAATTAACAAGGTCTTTAACAAGACTGGAAATTTTAATTTATTAGTTTCAAAAGTAGAAATAAAAACTTCTCTTAAAACAAGCTCATGTCATATGTAAAGACATTTGATGAGAAGGAACCACTAACAAATTTTCCATTTACTTCACCTCCACAGACAAGCTGAGGTAGTTTCCCTACCCGGTCAGGTATGTTCACATATGTCCCAGCGTCCAGCAGGTCCTGTACAATCTCTATGTGTCCCTCCTTTGATGCAATCATCAAAGCTGTATTTCCATCCTTATCAGTCAGGTTGACATTCGGATTCCTCTTCAAAATCTCTTTCACAGACTGTGTGTAACCACCTTTCACTGCCACAATAAGTGCAGTCATTGAATTCTTCAAAGATAAATAAAGAAATTAGCATATTCTAGAAAACATATTGTGCATACCATAATCAGAAAACTGTTTTCCATTATTAACAGTTGGGGAGCCAGCGAGACGGCTCTGCTGCTCTTCCAGAGGATGAGAGTTTGAGTCCCAGCACCCACAATGGGTGACTCACCAACAGCTGTAAGTTTAGCTTCAGGAAATCTGTTGCCCTCTTCTGGCTTCTGCAGACACTCATACTCACATACGTATATCCACAGGCAAAAACAGGCACATACTCAAAATTTTAAAAATATAAACCAGTTTTAACAGTTGGTGGTACCAGCCTATGACCCAGGCCTTGAGCATGCTAGGAAAGGGCCCTACCACTATAATGAGCATCTGGCCATTAAAAGTTATTTCTGATAGGACGAGCAAAAAGGCGTAGATAATTGCTGTCAAACCTGATGACCTCAATCTGATCCTTGAGACCCATGCAGTAGAGGAGAGAACCAATTTTTACAAGTTGTTCTCTGAACACACACCTGCAGTGGCATACGTGTGCCCCCTTCCAATAAGTAAACAAACAAATGTATTAAATTTTTAGAAGTTATTTCTGACAAGATGCCAATATAAAGTGGCAGGAGGCATATGTTCAGGTTTTTAATGAAAATTGTTCTTTACATTTTTTTGTTGTCCATGTACACAGGCATACATATATATGAACTTGTGGAGGTCAAGTAATAGGAGTACCACGGGGATACCAAGGACAGAACGCAGGTCACCTGGCTTAGCAGCAAGCACTTTAACCACTGAGCCATCCCGTATTTTCAAAAATACATTGTTTCTGTTGTGTCAGACTATCCGAAGGTTCAGGTCTTCCAGTGACAATGGACTCACTTACTGGGAACAAACCCTTTCACAGATGCAACAAAGATTAAAGAAGGACTCAAAATTCAACATTTTCCAATTTAAATAATCCAAAGTAAAATGGATCAAACTTGAAACTAAGAGTTCTTTATAAGAAAAACTGCAAGTGATGAATTAAATGCTAAAGCACATCTCAATAAAAGTGTAACAAATGATCTTTAATGATACTTAAAGCCTGCTAACATATTCTATGTAGTCCTATAAAATACTAGCCACCTTTCTTTGAAGGAGGGTTCATCTGTATTTCTGTGCTTTGATTGGTTAAATAAAAAGCTGCCTGGGCCATCTGATAGGGCAGGACTTAGATAGGCAGGGAAAAGAGAAGAGGAGGCTGGGAAGAAGACTGGGTCAGAGCCAGTCACCATGAAGCTCCCACTGCAGATGGAAGTACTGTAGATCCGTTCGGTAAGTCACCCACCTCATGGTGACATACAGACTTTTATAATGGGTTAGTTTAGACGTGAGAGGTAGCCAAGAAAAGGCAAGGCAGTATTTGAATTAATACAGTTCTCCTGTGGTTATTTTGGGCATAAGCAAGCAACCAGCGGCTGAGCCGGCCAGCGGCTGGCGGCTGGGGAACACAACACGCACCTCTCCCCCATAACTTACAACATTTCTTACATAGTAAAACAGAATTGGTGGTCGTCAAATTATCACAAGAGCAGGGTGTTCATCTACTCAATAGCCCAGGAGAGATGCCAGTGGACGTGGGACCTGCAGAGACTCAAGCAGGATGAACAGTGCCTAGAAGGCCATCATGGAAGAGAGGACACACTGGACACCATTGCTCTAGGAAGTCCAGCATGAGTTTAACTTGGCTGCAGGTGTCCAAAGGTTTGGTGTTATCTCCTCTCAGACTGCATCATGAGTTGTCTCACATAATTTAATAATCACACAGGTACTAGTCCTCCATACTTTAAAAGTGCTTGCTACACACAAACATTAGTTCCTGAAACATTCTTGGAACCTCTAAGGAAAAGCTATTTGTGAGGCTCCTCATGGCTCTCTGGCACTCTTGACACAGATGAGGTACACAGCTGGTGCTCAATAATGAATTAATAACTGGTAGTCAGACTCGGCCAATCTTCAACCTTAACAGCTCACATCTGATGTTCTTAACCTGTTTACTTGACAGGAACAACACCTTACAGTAAAGATCCCCCGGAGCCTAACATCACTTTAAGGAAAGGCATTTTAATAGAGCATGATGGCTTCCCACAATTGCAATTAAAAACCAGGTTGGCAAGGTGGCACATGCCTTTTGTCCTAGTTCAAGAGGCAGAGGTAGGAGGATATCTATGAGTTCAAGGTCAGCCAGAATACATAATGAAACTCAATCAAAAAATTTTCAAACATTTAAAAAGAAAAAAGTGGGGTGCTTGCTTCGGAAGCACATATACTAAACTTGAAATGATACGGAGAATATTAGCATGGCCTCTATGCAAGGATGATGCAAAAAGGGGGGTGGGACTACTTGATCTGAAGAATTTTTCAATTTATAAGATTACTGAAAATTTTCTTCATGGTTTTAGTTTCCCAAAATTTATGTATATTAGCACCAGATCCTCAAAGGCAAATATTATGTTTTTCCTATCATAAAATGCTTATTTCTAAAGTCAGTGGCACTTAAGAAATCCCAGCACTTGGTAGCAAAGGCAGGAAAGTCTGGACTACACAGTAAAGTTCTATCTCAAAATTAAAAACAAAAATATCGTTTAAGAACTCCTGGGAAATTTTTTAGGCTTGTACTCACTTAACTTATTCCCTTAAAGTGAAAATGTCACTCTACTAGAAGGGCTACAAGAGCAGAGGTACTTACAGCTCCTTCTTGATCAACATCAGCTCCCATGGCCAACAAATGCTTCACACATTCCAAATGACCCTTTCGGGCAGCCCACACCAAAGGGGTTGTTCCATACTGTTAAATAAGACAGTGAATTCAGAATTACTTTCAGACATGTACTAAGAGAGAGCAGCTTGTAATAAAGCTATACTTTGAGTATTCTTAGATAAGTATTTATACCAGTCATAATTTCAGTCCTATATAAAAACCTATATCCCTCATCCTTTTGTCCCGAGTAGTTAGTCATTTTGTATGAAATGTCTTTTAATCAACTTTAACTTTTCCAATCAAGATAATTTTTCCACCATTGTCATAGTCCCTTTTTAAAAGGCATTCATGGCTTTCTATATTTTATGATATAATATGAAGTCCAATAGTCTAAAAATTAGCAGTTAAGTGCTAAGCACAGCTCAGACAACATCACGTAGTTAAAGTACACAGTTTTTATCACAGAGTGAGCCCAGTTCATAGGACCACATTTTCACACAAGAAAATGAGGCCCAAAACAGGGTCAAAGTAACAAAGTTAACAGAGGTAGAAAAGGCCAAGAGGTTGTGGCACACACCTTTAATCCCAGGACTTGAGCGACAGAAACAGATGAATTTCTGAGTTCAAAAGCAGCCTGGTCTACAGAGGTGTTCCCGGCTATGCAGGGTTAAACAGAGAAACCCTGCTCAAAAACCAAATGACCAAAAAATAGGGAGAGAAATAACCATGGAACCACCGAGCATTCAGATCTGCACTCTTAGACATAACCCAATCAACGTGTCTCCTTGACTACGGCAGCCCTCAAACTGTTAAAAGCACCTTTCATGGAACATGACCAGAAAGCATCAAGAACAACCAGGCATAAAAGAACGCTGTCCAATCAATAGGTGGAAATACCCAAAGTGCCCTTTATGTCCATAAAAACTTGAACACAGTTATAAACATTAAATAACCCCTGACAGCCTGCTCAACAGTGCAACAACAACAAAAACCAAAAAACTACTATTCTGCATTGCCAATACAGTAAGAAGCTACTAGTCTGTATGACTGTAAGTATGTAAAATGTAGATAGTGTGACTATAATTTTTTACTTTTACTTAATTTTAAATTAAATCTAAACAGCTCTGTGTGGCTAGTTTCTATAGAAGACATCAGCCACACTCTTGGGAACTGTACCCCTGAGAACCCTTGAGAGATGGGTCCTTGTGGCCGACAATCAAGGGTGTGAGTACAGCAAGTGGGAGCAGACACCGACCAAAAGAAGGAGGGGTGTGAGGAGAACAGAACAGGCTGAGAGAGATGCAGGAAAAACACTCAAATTTCACTTCTCCATCTGTAGTGTTCCCAGCCTCCTGCCTTGTAGGTAACATGTTGTCTTCCTAAAGCACCTTTTCTAACCCCACAACACAATATCCTAGGTATCCTTAAGGATAACAGACATGCACACTTACTACTCATCAAGACGGCCTTAGTTTTATGAATCAGACATAAGTTCACATCCCTCAATCACCCATCACATTTGGTCCCTTCTCAGAGAATGACATGCGAGAGTATTTGCTAGAACGTCTGTCCTTTCTCTTCCTTCTCACTGGCCAGCTCATCCTAAGGAACAGACATCTCAATACTATCTTTACAAAGAAATGCAGCTCTCTGGTAGGAATTTCTTTACCTTGCTTCCTGTCTGCTCCACAATGGTTTTTCAGTTAGTGCTCAACCACCTCAATAACTCTATTACCTTCTTCTCAAGTCCAAATTCTGATCTTTCCTCTCGTATACACATTTCCCACAGTCTCAGCACACCTTCCTGAGGGCCAGGCTCCCTTCACATACACTTCAGATCCTATTTCCCTCTTTTTTATCACATCACCCAACTGTTTCCTCTCCTATCACATCCTCCCATCCTGCTCCTCCCTTCCCCTTAGGTCTCTGGTTCAAGTCCTGACAGTTCAGGCTTTCCTTGGCTAACCAACTGTCCTGGATTATTGTGTGTGTCAACTTGACACAAGTTATAGAGTCATCAGAGCAAAGAACCTTAGCTGAAGGAATGCCTCCTTGAGATCCAGCTGTAAGGTATTGTCTTATTTAGTGATAACTTGGGGAGGGCCCAGCCCATGGTGGGTGGGGTCATCATTTGGTTGCTGGTCCTCGGTTTTATAAGAAAGCAGTCTGAACAAGCCATGGTGAGCAAGCAAGTAAGCAGCACTCCTCCATGGCCTCTGCATCAGCTCCTGCCTCCAGGATCCTGCCCTGACTTCTTGATGATGGACTGTGATGTGGAGGAGTGAGCTAAATAAACCCTTTTCTCCCTAACTTGCTCTTTGGTCACGGTGTTTCATCACAGCAATAGTAATCTAACTGAGACAACAACTTTCCCAGCAGCCTTCTCTCTTAAAAGCCCTTCACTGCCCTTCCTTCCACACTTCAAAAGAAACTTGCAACCATTATTTCCAATCACCACACCACCAGCTCTAGAAATCTAAGCATGAGAAAAAGAGAGAATCAAACTTAAATTTTAAGATCATTTTCACACAAAGTAGGTAAGATTGAAAGGAGGAAGAAGAGCTGTATATGATAGAAAACTTCAAACAATGAAGACATGAGTCCACTGTCTGTGTCTTTTTGAGAATAATGAATTTAATGTAATAAACATCAAGAGAATACTTAATCCATAACTCAGAGGACCCATCTATAAGCTTTGCATCTATAAAAATGTTAGAATACAAAACTAAGATAGGGACGTTTATAACGTGGACACTCCAAGTGAGAGACTCTAACTCACCTTGTCAGAGCAATTGACTTTGGCGCCATGCTGCAGCAGGAGATGCACTATGTCAGCATGGCCTCTGCCTGCTGCCCAAATGATTGGGTAGACACTGTACTGCTGGGAAACACAGGTACATACGAGGATGGAGGAAGAAGAAAGTCTTTTAGACAGACATTTATAACACAAATTAACTAATAAATAACAGCAGAATTAACACAAAGTAATATTTCTTTAATCAAGTTAGAGACCATCCCCACTTTAAAAACACAAATACTCCATAATACATTAATTAAAACTAAAACATGTTAAGCCTTAAATAAACATGTTATCAACACATTAGTTTTTGCAGAGCTAACATATTTATTGTAATTAGCCAGTAAGCATGATTAATAAGCAGAATAAGAAGTAAAAAGCATGTACACAAATACATAAAATGTACAGAAAAAGGTATGGCTTCTTGGTAAACGTCTTTTCAAGAAACTCAGGGAAAGGATACACCCACAGTAAGATAACCAAGGAATTCATAACTTCCTTTTGAAATGTTACACAATTATGGTTAACATTCAAGTTCAAAGACTTGCTTTTTTACTGGAAAAACTGAGAAAAGACAGTGTATAAAATTTTCATTGTATCTTACAAAGGCATTCTATATGATATTCCATATGATCTAAAAAATCTCTACCCACTATGAAATATAAAAATCCTGCAGCATTCTGTAAGAAAACTTACAATTTACATTACAAATACACTTTTTTGTTAATGCTTACCAAACCAGTGACACTTGGGTTGGCACCGTGAGAAAGAAGCAACTGGACAACATCAGTCCTGCCTTTGTAGCACGCCCACATGAGAGCTGTCCATCCCCCCTAGAGGACAAAAGAGGCATGTGAAATTGTACCATCCCAAGCAAGAAACGCCTTTATTCAGGTCCTCTATGAATATCTTTGGTAACACCATTGTTTCATGAAGACAAGGGATTTTTTGTTTTGTTTTGGTTTGGTTTTGGTTTTTCGAGACAGGGTTTCTCTGTGGCTTTGGAGCCCTGCACTGGAACTAGCTCTTGTAGACCAGGCTGGTCTCGAACTCACAAAGATACGCCTGCTTCTGCCTCCCGAGTGCTGGGATTAAAGGTGTGTGCCACCACCGCCCAGCTAACACAAGGGTCTTAAATCCTCAAACTTCTCAGAAATATATAATAGAACATGAACTGAACAACCTGCTGAATCTATAAGTGATCACTGCGAAGTTTGTATAGTAAACATCATAGAAACTGAACTAGGGGGCTGGAGAGATGGCTCAGAGGTTAAGAGCACTGGCTGCTCTTCCAGAGGTCCAGAGTTCAATTCCCAGCAACCACATGGTGGCTCACAACCATCTGTAATGAGATCTGGCGCCCTCTTCTGGTGCGCGGGCATACATGGAGGCAGAATGTTGTATACATAAATCTAAAAAAAAAAAAAAAGAAAGAAAAGAAAAGAAAACTGAACTAGGGACACTCATGCTTCTAAGAGTCACTCTGGCTTACAGCCAGATGCCCAGGGAGCAAGGAGAAGTACAAAGGCTCTACATACAGCCGGAGTACCGAGAAGAGGGCAGGGTCCTAATATTTGGGAGGCATTTCACATCCAAACTAAGTACAGTAATATCTTATTAGATTTGAAAACATAGGATCATAGAACTAAAGTCCTTGTGAGGTGCAATATACTATGAAGAGAAAGACAGAAAGCTGCAGTGTCTTCCAAACTTAAACCACATGTACTTCGTTAGCCTCCACCAGCTAAGTAATGGGTGCCAAGACAGATGACTTTCTTCTTTGCTTGTACTGTTAAAATTAACATCATAGAAGGTCAAACATTGAACATTTTCTTAGGTATCTTTTGGCCATTTGAGATTCTTCTGTTGAGAATTCTCTGTTTAGTTCTGTACCCCATTTTTAATTGGGTTATTTAGAATTTTGATGTCTAATTTCTTGAGTTCTTTATATATTTTGGAGATCAGTCCTTTGTCTAATGAGGGGTAGGTGAAGATCTTTTCCACTCAGTAGGCTGCCTTTTTGTCTTATTGACTGTGTCCTTTGCTTTACAGAAGTTTCTTAGTTTCAGGAGGTCCTATGTATTTATTGTTGTTTTCAGTGTCTGTGCTACTGGGCTTATATTTAGGAAGTGGTCTCCTGTGCCCATGAATTGAAGACTACTTCCCACTTTCTCTTCTATCGGGTTCAGTGTGGTCAGATTTATATTGAGGTCTTTAATCCATTTGGATTTGAGTTTTGTGCATGGGGATAGATAGGAATCTATTTTCATTCTTCTACATGTTGACATCCAGTTATACCAGAACCACATTCAACATCTTTAGCCATCAGGGAAATGCAAATCAAAACAACTCTGAGATACCATCTTACACCTGACAGAAAGGCTAAGATCAAAAATATCAATGATAGCTTATGCTGGAGAGGATGTGAAATAAGGGGAACACTCATCCATTGCTGGTGGGAATGCAAACTTGTACAACCACTTTGGAAATCAGTATGGTGGTTTCTCAGAAAATTGGGAATCAACCTTCCTCAGGATCCAGCAATACTACTCTTGGGCATATAGCCAAAAGATGCTCAATCATACTACAAAGGCATTTGTTCAACTATGTTTGTAGCCACATTATTTGTAATAGCCAGAACCTGGAAACAACCTACATGCCCCTCAACTGAAGAATGGATAAAGAAAATGTGACATATTTACACATTAGAGTACTCAGCAGAAAAAAAAAAAATGACATCTTGAATATTGTATGCAAATGGATGGGATTAGAAAACACTATCCTGAATGAAGTAACCCAGACCCAAAAAGATGAATATGGCATGTACTCACTCATAAGTGGATACTAGCTATAAACAAAGGATACTGAGCCTATAGTTCATGATCCTAGAGAAGCTAAGTAATAAGGTGAACCCTAAGAAAACCATATATAGATCCACCTGGAAAGTCAAAACAGACAAGATCACCTGACAAAATTAGGACATGGGGGTGGGAGGAGAAGGGAGGGTGGAAGACGAAAAGGAGGGGAGAAGGGGAGGGGTGAGGAGAACTTGAGGAAATGGCATAGTCAAGAAGGAGGAAAGACAGAGATGAGAGCAAGGAAAGAGATAACTTGATTGAGGGAGTCATTATAGGGTTAGTAAGAAACCTGGCTCTAGAGAAATTCCCAGGAATCCACAAGGATGACCCCAGCTAAGACCCTAAGCAATAGAGGAGAGGGGCCCATCTTGACTTGTCCTGTAGTCAGACTGATGTATATCTTAAATATCACCATAGAACCTTCATCCAGCAACTGATGGAAATAGAGGCAGAGACCCACATCGGAGTACTGGCCCGAGCTCCCAAAGTCCAGTTGAAGAGTGGGAGGAAGGATGGGTACACCCACTGAAACAGTCTACCTGAGCTAATGGGAGCTCACCAACTCCAGCCAGACAGGGAAGAAACAAGCATAGGACCAAACTAGTCCCTCTGATTGTGGTTGACAGTTGCATGGCTGGGGCAGACTGAGGGGCCACTGGCAGAGGCACCAAGATTTATCCCTATTACATGTACTGGCTTTTTGGGAACCTATTCTCTTTAGATGGATACTTTGCTCAGCCTAGATATAGTAGAGGGGGCCTTGGATCTTCCCCAAAGCAATGTGCCTTACCCTCTATGGGGAGCGGATGGGGTAAGGGTAGGGAAGGTGAAGGGAATTGGAGGAGGAGAGGGAATGGGAACTTGGATTGGTATGTATGTATAATTTTAAAAAAAACATGATAGTTTGTTTTCTTTTTTAATAAATAAATGAAGGCACAACATACCCAAACCTATGGGACACCAAAATAAATAAATAAAGGGGGAGGGGAGGTCAAAGGTCTTACGGAATAAAACAGAAATGATCCCTTTTCTCATTTTTATGCTTTACCCAGATCATAATCAAACAGGAGGTACATGGCAACTTGGGCCATGTCCTATGAGAACTGTTTTCTTCACAGACAGCAGCTTGGACATATTACATTTATATTAAAAAACTACAAATATTACAAAGACTGTAACTTATCCAAAACATTTTAAACTGACATACCTCTTGAAGTCTGATCCAAATGAAATAAGTATTTTTTTAAATACTAAGTTATGACCTATCTAAGAATGAGCTGAGAACTTAATTCCTCAATAAGCTGAAATGATGACTATTCTAAACAGGAGACACTATAACACCAGCATTTAAAACATTCTTGAATCATTCAAGCATCCAGCCCCAAGGTGAAAAATAAAAGAACCCTATCTTAAAAATAAAGTATAGACAAGGTTTCCTGTGTCCCCATCACTGTTAGTGACTTAAGTAACTAATGCAGCCCTGCAAAAGAATGCACGTACCATGTCACGGTGCTCCAGATTGGCCCCACACTTAAGCAGCTCCTCCACAATGTGGATGTGGCCCTCTTTAGATGCAGATATAAGAGCTGTCCAGTTATCCTTGAAAAAATATTCAAAATGGCACATTTTAAAATAAGAAACAACATTCCAAAGTGTGGAATACACTTGAATTTACATACCAAATGACTGTCCAAACTGACATGATGTGAGCCATGCTAAGCCTCCAGGGAGCAACGTGAAAGCTGTCTTTAAAACTTTACCTGTTTGCCTCAGGACTGCCACCTGCCTGCGTCAGGACTGCCACCTGCCTATGTCAGGACTGTCACCTGCCTATGTCAGGACTGACACCTGCCTATGTCAGGACTGTCACCTGCCTATGTCAGGACTGTCACCTGCCTGCGTCAGGACTGTCACCTGTCTGCATCAGGACTGTCACCTGCCTATGTCAGGACTGTCACCTGTCTGCATCAGAACTGTCACCTGCCTATGTCAGGACTGCCACCTGCCTGCGTCAGGACTGCCACCTGTCTGTGTCAGGATTGTCGCCTGCCTGCGTCAGGACTGTCGCCTATGTCAGGACTGCCACCTGCCTGCATCAGGACTGCCACCTGCCTGCATCAGGACTGCCACCTGCCTGCGTCAGGACTGTCACCTGCCTGCGTCAGGACTGTCACCTGCCTGCGTCAGGACTGTCCCCTGCCTGCGTCAGGACTGTCCCCTGCCTGCGTCAGGACTGTCACCTGCCTATGTCAGGACTGTCACCTGCCTGCGTCAGGACTGTCACCTATGTTGTCAGGACTGTCACCTGCCTGCGTCAGGACTGTCACCTATGTCAGGACTGTCACCTGTCTGCATCAGGACTCTCGCCTGCCTGCATCAGGAATACTGGTACAGAGAACAGTGTCACAGGTGCTAGTCGAGGCTCCTCCCTGGGCTTCTCATCACACACTGTTTGTAGAAAGAAGCTGACCACCATAAACCTCGAGGGCAATCCTGCAGCTATTACCTGTTACTCAAATTAAAGCGTCTGTAACCCAATATGAGGACACATGCATGCAATATTAAAGTACAGCTGCTGCAAGTGCAGAAGTTAGAAATTTTGTGACAAAGACCTAGTCTCTCTTGTTTTGTAAATAAAGAACAGAATTGTCCTAACTTTTATTTAGGGCAGCAGTTCTCAACCTGTGGGTAATAACCCCTTTGACAAACCTCTATCTCCAAAAATATTTACATTATAATTTGTAACAGTAGCAAAATTACAGTTGTGAAGTAGCAACAAACATAATTTTGTGGTTGAGGAAGGAAGGGTGAGAACCACTGCTTTAGGGAGTGATTAATTCAAATGATCACACCACGAGCAGTGGCACATGCTTTTAAACCCAGCACTGGAGGGGCAGAGAAAGGTCTACACAGTGAGACCCTGTCTTAAAAACAAAAAATTCTAATGGTTACTCAGAGCAAAAGAATGTAGATTCTTGCTTCTGTGTGATCCTAAAAGTTACTGTAAGAATACAGAGAAACCCAAAGGAAACATGATGGTGATTTGCACCTCAAAAACAGTATCAGAAGGGACCATTATCAAGCATAACACGATCTAAGTTACAATTATAGAGTCATTAACAGCACAGCTCATACATGGAAATATTGTAAAGACACTTGATTTTACAGAACAAGCTTCAGGCTTGCCATGTACAGAGGTAAAAACAAGAAGAAGCCGAAATACTTGGTTGTAAGCAAAAAATTCTCTCTTGTTTAAAAACACAAAACAACAGCAAAAACTATGTAGCAAATTAGGCCAAGGTGAGATAGATCTCAAAGCACTTTAAAAAATATTTATTTGTTCGTTTGCTTATCTATTTACTTACTCATTTATTTATAGAAAGAGCCTCACAATGTTGCCATGACTAGCCTGGAACTCTCTATGTAGACCAGGCTGGCCTGGAACTCAAGAGTCCCACCTGCTTCTGCCTCCTGAGTGCTGGGATTGGGATTAAAGGCACAAACTACCACATCCAGCCCTCAAAGTACAATTTTTAATCATTTTTCTTTAATCACTCTGATGAACAAATTAAAGAAGGGCTACTGAGTAGATTCTTTATGCATACCAGATCTTCCAGGTTGCAGTTGGCTCCATTCTTAATCAGTTCTTTCACTATTTCCACATTGCCCTGCTCAGCAGCTATCATCAGCGGTGTCTGGCCACACTGGAAAACGAACAGCACAGCGAGCTTAGCAACATAACGTGCTCTCCAACACTGAGAAGCTCCACACTCACCTGTTCACAAAGGTATGCAAAGCCCTGATGTATTCCCTGTGGTTATGGAATTTATCAACAGCTTTGAACCTATAGGCTCAGTTTACTGATGATCAAAAAGTCATAAACTAGTTAGAGTACATAGCTCAGTGATGGACACAGGCCTCAAATGTGCAAGGCCCTGCATTCAATCTCCAGAAAAATAAATGAATACCAAAGTCATTAGAAACGTAACTTTCCGGGCTGGAGAGGTGGTTCAGTGGTTAAGAGCACTGACTGCTCTTCTAGAGAACCTGGATTCAATTCCCAGCACCCACATGACAGCTTACAATTGTCTGTAACACAGTTCCAGGGGACCTGACACCCACTGCAAAATACCAATGCACATAAAATAAAAAATAAAAATAAGCATACTTAAAAAGAAATGTAATTTTCCCACCATAATATTAATAATCTGCTTCAGACACTTGAGTTCATTCAAAATCAGTAAACAAATGCTACTATAAGGATAAAGAGTTAAACATAACTACTGATTTAAATGAAGTAAAAAATAAATCACAGAAACGCAGGCATTCTTGTAATGAGTGACATTAAACTATATGTGGTGTCCCCTGCACTCATTAGAGATTGAAGTACCATGTATAAACAGATTTTCCAAGTGGAAAAGTTTATCATTTGAACATTGAATTTGATAATCAACCATTCTAAAAACAATATGCAATATGACCTCACAGAAACTGCCAGCATGCACAAGACCTGCACAGGTTCAAGCCAGTTGGGGTCACAGAACTAAGAAAGGAGAGCAGACATAGCTCTCACCTCTACCTAAAAAGTTATCTGCAACTGGTACCAGCTGGAAAAGGGAAAACCAGGTTTATCCAATGAGTGGCATTGGGTCTATTGACCACACTCCAGAGCAGGTGGACTTGGCCAACACAAAATTAACTCAATGGTATTTTTGTGGGTTTTTTCATTTACTTTGCTTTGTTCTGTTTTTTGTTTGATTTTTTGATCTGGTTGGTTTGTTGGATCTGGTTGCCTGTTTGTCTTGACTTTTGCTTTTGTGGGATGTTTTGTTTCTTGAAGGTGTTTTGTTTGTTTGTTGTTTCTTATTTATTTCGAAAGAGAGGAAAAAGAGTGAGAAAGAAGGTAAAGCCAAAAGGCTAGGAAGACTGAGAGGAACAGGGAAGAGGTGCGAGAGGGGAAATACACAAACTACTGTATGAAAAAATTTAAATAAAAAGCATTCATAAGAAAGCAATGTGTGGAGCTGGAGAGATGGCTCAGTGGTTAAGAGTACTGACTGCTCTTCCAGAGGTCCCAGGTTCAATTCCCAACACCCACATGGCAGCTAACAACTGTCTTTAACTCCAAGATCTGACACTTTCACACAGAGATACATGCAGGCAATGTACATAAAATAAAAACAAATAAATTATTAAGAAAGCAATGTATAGACATATTTTAAAGGAATTTTCGTCTAATTGCAAAAATGAAATTTGTATGTTTTCTTTAATGAGATGTTGTATTTAGCTTTGATGTTAAGCTTCTGCCACCCTTATCAAAACAACTGGGGAGTAATTTGTGTGTGTGTGTGTGTGTGTGTTCTTTGAATATGTATAATAGACAATGCCACAGTATCTAGTTACACTGAGTTATTCTTTACATTTTTGCTGTAACTTATGTCCAACCCCAGAGTCCAATTGGGGTTTTCTTTTAAAAATATATTTATTTATTGTGTGTATGTCTCCATATGTGCCACAACATGCTTGTGGAACTCACAGGACAACTTGGGGAAACCAGTGCCCCCTTTTCACCTGTGAACTCCAAAAATCGAACTTGGGTTATCAGATTTGGAAATAAACACCCTTGCTTGCAGGGCATTCTTGCCCACCCTCGCACAATAGCTTTCTTTGCAGAAACTGTTAATGTGATTAAATTTCGTGAATATCTACAAAGAAAGAAAGAAAGCAATGTGTACATTACTACTTGTTAAGCAGATTAGCTTAAAACATTATATTTATGATTCTGAGTCTGGATGGCAAGCATCGATTACTACGTCACTCATGCCTCCAGCACTCATATCCCCCACTTTGACATACTTCTTACAGTATCCCTCTCCTAACCTATCATGATTAATGGCTGCACATCGAGTGTCATTCGTACAACATAGAAAAAACTAAAGTTAAGAAACTGAATCCAAGCCTGGAGGATACATTAACTTTAGGTAATAGTTTTTTAAACAGACTCAGAATTTTCTGGTTTGGGCATCAGTGTTGCACTTCAGATCATTCATACAGGGGTTCCATGCTGTGAGATTTTAAAATGTGCAAAAATATGTTAAGACAAATAAGAAGGATGGTTTTGACCCAATTAACTGGAACTACCTTCTGTGAAAGACCTAACTAGTCACATTTTCCTCTTACATAAATTATCAGTCCCTTCTAAGCGCAGGGACAGGATTCCATTGGGAGTGGCTATATGCTCAACTAAAGGGCCCACAACCATGCTGTGACACTGCTACCACTGCTCAGTCCCTCAGGCAAGATGGATAGAACTGGCAGTTATGTGACCAGAAAAGCAAAGAAGGTATGGATCCTCAGGGTGTCCTGAAATCACCCTACTCACCTTAGACCAGCTCTTCCAACTTAACATGCGAGAAAATAAATCATTGTTTGTCTAAACTTCTTTCAGAAAAGACTGCCATGAAGTTTGTTTGTTTGTTTTGTTGTTTTTGCGAGACTGTGTAACCCTGACTGTCCTGGAACTCACTCTGTAAACGAGATTGGCCTACTACTCAGAGACCTGCCTGTCTCTGTCTTCTGAGTGCCGGAATTAAAGGCCTGCATCACCACCACCTGGCTCAGTTACCTTGTAATCTGAATCTTAAAAGTCTATTATTACTAGATTCTGTTACTTTCTATTCAACCAAGCTAGCAGCCACAGCTGTAGAGGTAAAAGTAATCTGCCATCAGGATAACTTTATGCTAGTATTTCAAGATGAGTCACTAAAAGTCTCCAAAGGCTTACATACTCCACCAAATCACAAGCCTACTGTTTTCTAAACTCAAAGAGGATTAAAAATCCCCTAACCCTTCATTGTTTGAATGCATCCCTCAAAGTTCATATGCTGGAAACTCAATACAACACAATATTGAGTGACAGGGACTTGAAGAGGCATTTGGGTCATGGGAGCACAGCCTCACGGATCAATGGGTTTACTGTGCAGGTGGGTTAGTTGCTATAGCAATGAGATCCTAATAAAAGAAGAATGTGGCTCCCTTCTTGTCCCTCTCATTCCCTTTTTCCACATCCTCACTCACCCACAGGATGACTTCTGTCATGTTGTGATGCAGCAAAAAGACTCTCAGCAGATGCCTTCATCTTGGACTTCCTAACCTCTAGAACTATGAGAAGACATTACCCAGACTATGGAATTACACTACAAATGCACACAAGCTGACTAAGACACCTCTCCTCTACTACTTATCATGATCTCAGGTCCAAGTACACCAAAGAATACAGAACACTATGTACCAACTGAACTTCTCAAGGGGTGTCCTCCTCTCAGCTTTCAGGAGATTACAATGCAAACCCACCTACAATTCAACCATCTTTTCCTTCTGATTCCTAGGATCTCGTTTCTACCTTTTTATGTGAACCAGACTTACACAGTCAGTGCCCTTACAGCAGTCATCTCTTAAAGGACTATATTCTTCTTCCAATAGTTACAGTAAAACCAAAGCATTCTGAAAACCTCTCTTGAAATTCCTTTTAGAGTGTTTATAAACACACAACAAACCCATCTCTTAAAGTCTTGCTTCATTTTCTTAGTCAGAATGTCCAGTCTCAATATTACCTACCACAAGCCCTACTCCACCCCGAGGAAAGGTGACCTTGCTCTTTCCAAGATCGAACTACTCATAAGCTGAGACTTCTCTAGTATATAAACAAAAGAAAAGAGGCAAAGAATCCAGATGCACTGACTGTGGCCAATTATATGCTAAACACACATAGATATTATTTTACTTCCCTCATCTAATATTTAAGAATCCTTTCAGGAATGATGAGCAAGGTCTGTGGAGTCAGAGCCCCAGGACCTTTATGGTGGAAGGAGAGAAGCAACTTCTTCAAACTGTCTTAGGATTCCCACATGAGTAACAAGACACATATACACACAAAATACATAAAATGTAATAAAATGATAAGCTAAAGATGAATAAGATGAAGGAATTTAAATACTTAAATTTAGATTCTAAACTTAAAGACAAAAAAGATGAGAAAATCTAAGCAACTTTGTAAAACCCTGGATTATTCTTAGTCTTGTTGAACACAGGGCCTCACTCATGCTAGTAACACATTCTACTAAACAGCTAGACCTCCCAGTCCAACAATTTAAAATAATAGTAACAATGATGACTTTTGTTTGCTTTTGTGGGGAGGGAGATAAGGACTATATAGCCAAACTGGTCTACAATGTAAACCAGGCTGTCCTTGAACTCACAAAGATCTGCCTGCCTCTGACTCCTGAGAGCTGGGATTAAAGGAGTACACCACCATACCCTGCTCCAAGATTAAATTCTATAAGAAGAGATGGCTCAGTGGATAACGGTACTTGCCATCAAGCATGACAATCTCATTCTATCTCCAAGACCCACAATAGTAGAGAACCAATTCCTGAAAGTTGTCCCCTAACTTACACACCTACACACACACACACACACACACACAC
>JAQHUG010000018.1:6359987-6374747 GCA_028555095.1 Dicrostonyx torquatus | reverse complement strand
TGAGTAAATTGGGAGCATAGGGACATTGGGGGAGGGTTGAAGGGGGAGGGAAGAGGCCGGGAGGGGAGCAGAAAAAAATGTAGAGCTCAATAAATATCAATAAAGAAAGAAAAAATACAATGGTTAAAAAAAAAAAGAGTTAATGATGAAAGATTGAGAATCAGAGTGGCCAGCCACTATAAAGTTCTTACCTCTTCCAGTGCTCAGATTGAAGGGTGATCCTGTCTCTACAAATCCTCAGACTGCACTGAGTGCCTGTCTCCTCCAGCCTTATATTCCTCTCTCCACCCAGCCATGTCACTCCTGTCTCCACCTCCCTACTGCTGTGAGATTAAAGACGTGATCCCAAATGCTAGGATCCCCTTTGTGTGAGCTCTTTTTCTCTTTTAGGCAGATTCAAACTAGTGTAGCCCAGGATGGCCTTGAACTCAAAGAAATCCATCTGCCTCTATCTCCTAAGTGCTGGGATTAAAGGTGTGTGCCACCACTGCCTGGCCTCTATGGCTAACTAGTGGCTTAGCTCTGTACTTTGATCTTCAGACAAGCTTTATTTGTTAGATTACAAACAAAATATCACTACAATGTCCTTTCCCAGACTAGCAGTGCATATCAAACTTAGTTCATCAAAAACCCAAGCCAGATGCTACTGAGCTTCATCACCACCTCCGAAGCACAAGGAAAGTAGTGTTCCACTGCCTATTGCTGACCCCATCTTGGAGCTCCAGCTCCATCCTTCCAGGGCCTGTGATTTAACCTTCCTTCTCACATGATATTGAATCTAATATATAACCAACCTAAAATAGCAAGCTCTTCTAGCTCTATCTACAAAAAGTAATTCCTATCTATTGTAACTGCCTCCATCAACACCAGCCTACAAGCCATCCCGACATCTCACAGCTTCCACTCAGCCTCCCGGACCCACTCTGTCTATAAAGCACCCCACAGTGTGCTTCTAAATGAGCTAGCAAATAGGAGTGTGGGTATGGACAGAAAAGGAAATGTTGGTTCAAGAGTACAAAGTTTTAGTTGGACCAGGGCCAACAGTTCTGAAGGCTGTATCCATAATTTATCAATAGCATAATGTGTTTTTCAAATTAGCCAAGTGAGTTGATTTTAGATGTTCTCAACACAAAGAAATTATAAAGATGTGAGGTGATTAACAAGTTAATTAGCCTGAGCTGATCGTTCCATATGTATGCATACATGGAAACATAAATATGTAAAATTAGTATTTATCAATCAAAAATAAAGAACCTTCAGGTATAGATGCATAGGAATCATTGGGAAGTCTTATAGCACAGATCCCTGTCCTCCTCTCAGAGCCCCTGACTCAGCAGGTCTAGGCAGGGTCCCTGAATCTGCATCTTTGACAGCAAGTGACTGACACTGTCACTGAAATGTGTACTAGAGCCTTACTGAGTTGAACTGAATTCTTTTGCTCAAGGCCGTACAATGGCTTCTTGAAAGAGAAAAACATCAAATGTTTTCATCTCAGCAGAGGACTGTAAGTGTGATGGCCTCTCACCTATTTAACGCCCATGACCCTTTGGTTCTACAACTCCCCCTCGGTCCCTTCACTACAGGACCATGGCCCATCCCACCCAGGCATCTGTGCTCAGCTTGTCTGCTAAATTTCTCTTCATCAGACGTGCCCATAGCTGGTGCCTCATTCTTGCAGGCGACGCTATGAAAAAGTATAGCCTACCATGGGATGTATGAGAGCAATAACTTCAGCTGCCCCACAGTAACCCTACACTCCCAGCCCTTGACCACTGCTTGTTCTCCACCGGTCTCCACCACTAGAAAAGCACTCTGTTTGCTCAGTGTGCACTACCACAAGTAGGATGTAAGCTGGGAAAAGGAGGGTTGTCTAGAGGAAGTGGAGGGGGTGGGGTGAGGTGGGTGTGACCAAGATACATTGTATACATACATTAAATTGCCAAAGAATAAATAAGAATATTCTAAAATTGTTTTAAGTAGACTTCATTCTACTCAAGGGACATCTAACCGTAAAACCATCAGTCCTTCCTTCACCCACTATATAGATTCTAACTCAAAACGAACCAATGTACCACATAAGCACAAAACTGCTGCAAGAAAGAACAATGTCTCTGTAACCTCTGATCAAGAAAACTGCCTTAACATAAAACCAAAAACAGTATGTAAAAAAAGAAAAATCTGAATGATCGGGATTCATCAAAATTAAAAAAAGAAAAACAAAAACTTTACCTCTGCTAGGAGAATTAAATTGCTCCTTCAGATAACTTGTTTCTCTGTTTGTTTGGTTGTTTTGGTTTAGTTTTTTGTTTCTGTTCTTGAGACAGGCTCTTTTTTTCCACTTTATTTTTTTAAAAAACAAAACAAACTATCTTTTTTTATTTTACATATCAATCCCAGTTCCCACTCCCTCTCCTCCTCCCATTCCCTCCACCTTCCCCGCCTCCATCCCCCAACCACTCTTCAGAAAAAATAAGACACAATGCTCTGAGGAAGGTCCAAGGCCCTCCCTGCTATATCTATGCTGAGCAAGGTATCCATCCAAAGAGGACAGGTTCCAAAAAGCCAGTACAAGCAGTAGAGATAAATTCTGGTCCCACTGCCCAGTGGCCCCTAAGTCTGCCTCAGCCATACATCTGTCATCCACATTCAGAGGGACTATTTTGGTCCTATACTGGATCCTTCCCTGTCCTGCTAGAGTTGGTGCGCTCCCATTAGCCAGGTAAACTGTTTCAGTGGGTGTTCCCATCATGGTCTTGACCTCTTTGTTCATATTCTCATTCCTCCCACTCTTCAGCTGGACTTTGGGAGCTCAACCCAGTGCTCTGCTGCGGGTCTCTGCCTCAGTTTCCATCAGTTGTTGGATGAAGATTCTATGGTGACATTTAAGATAGTCATCAATCTGACCACAGGGCAAGGCCAGTTTGGGTACCCTCTCCACTACTGCTTAGGGTCTTAGCTGAGGTCATCCTTGTGGATTCCTGGGAATTTCTCTAGTACCAAGTTTCTTGCTAGGCATCAGGGAAATGCAAATCAAAACAACTCTAAGATACCATCTTACAGCTGTCAGAATGGCTAACATCAAAAACACCAATGGTAGCTTATGCTGGAGAGAATGAAGAGTATGGGAAATACTCCTCCATTGCTGGTGAGAATGCAAACTTGTACAACCACTCTGGAAATCAGTATGGCAGTTTCTCAGAAAATTGGGAATCAACCTTCCTCAAGACCCAGCAATACCACCCTTGGGCATATACCCAAAGGATGCTCAATCATACTACAAGGACATTTATTTGTTCAACTATGTTCATAGCTGCATTATTCGTAATAGCCAGAACCTGGAAACAACCTAGATGCCCCTCAACCAAAGAATGGATAAAGAAAATGTAGTTTACATACTGGAGTACTACTCAGTGGTTTAAAAAAAAAATGACATCTTGAAATTTGCATGCAAATGGATCAAACTAGAAAAAACCATCCTGAGTAAGGTAACCCAGACCCAGAAAGGTGATCTTAGTATGTACTCACTCCTAAGTGGTTACTAGCTGTAAAGCAAAGGATAACAAACTTATAGTCCACAACCCTAAAGAAGCTAAGTAACAAGGTTAACCCTAAGAGGAACATATGTAGATCCCCCTGGGAAGGGAAAATAGATAAGATCTCCTGACAAAATTGGGAGCATGGGAATGAGGGGAGAGGAACTGAAAAGTGGGGAAAGGAGGGGAGAAAGGGAGGGGGGAGGAAAACTTGAGAAACAGAATAGTTGAGATGGGAAAGGACAGAGACAGAGAGCAAGGAAAGAGATATTTTGATTGAGGGAGACAGGTTCTTAATACATAATTTTAAGTTAGCCTCAAATTAGATCCTCCTGCATCTGCCTCCCAATGATGTGATTACAGACAGATACCAGCAGACTGCCTGACTGAATCCCACAGGTTCACGGACAGTCTGGGGTGACCGTGTCACTGCCTCCTCACTAATGCTGGACTTAGAAGATGGCATTAGAACTTTGTGAGCTAATGGAACATAAGGGAGTTGACTCCTGGCGTCCTTGAGATAGGGTTCAAGTCTTATATGTAGGAATGAAGTCTATTTTGGGGGCCGGTGGGAAGAAATTATTATTGCACTATATGAATCCATGTAAATATGACCTTTTGGAACAAGAACTACCTGGACCGAACAGGAACACATTGGGGGTTGCTAGGGTACAAGACAAAAGGTGAGACACAGCTGAGGAATGCGAGAGAATAGAAAAGTTGATGGATATTCTCTACTTCAATTGTGCTGGTGTTACATAATTACCTGGATGTGTCAAAATTCAAAACCATGCTGGGAGGTGATAGTGCATGCCTTTAATCTCAGCACTCAGGAAGCAGAGGCAGGCTGAGTTTGAAGCCAGCCTGGTCTACAAAGCAAGTTCCAGGACAGCCAGGGCTGTTACACAAAGAAACCCTGCCTTGAAAAACAACAACAACAAAAATTCAAAACCATATCCTCAAAAGGGCATATTCTGTAGCATGTAAATTAATCATGTCAATCTACCTTAGTTTAAAAAAAGTTATTTGATCCAATAATTTCACACCTAGGAAGCAATTCTAAAACTAGGAAAAAGATGAATAAAGATTTTAAATATCACATAACTTTATTCACAAGAACACTTAGTGGATCTGGGTTCAGTTCCCAGTTCCTGACCTCTTACAACTCTAGCTCCAGGGGAGCTTGCCTCCAAGAGTACCGCATGCAATGGTATACACAAGCTCAGGCAGACACAAAAGCATACATATTTTAAACCTAGGGGTATACAAACTGTGGCAAATTCACACAGGGGAGCAATATGTTTCTAAACAGTGTACTGATTAAAAAATGTCTATGCATATATGGAGAGGGGTAAGAAGTACAGATGTGGTGTCTCAGCTGTTTAGGATACATGCACTGTCCAGTGCTAGACTAAAGCCCAGTATGGCATTCCTGCAGGGCCTCCTAGCTCCAGCCTCACATCTCTCATAGACCTCCCCTTCTCCTCCTCCCGGGCTCATCTCCTACCACTCTACTTCACTTTCTTCAGGCTGTCTTGTGTTTCCAAACAATGTCACCTGACACAGAGCACTCCAGTCACTAAGTATAAACCAGCACTCACCCCCCCCACACACACACACAATCACCGTTCCTGAACTCAGCTTTATCTGGGATAGCACTCAGCATGACTCAACAGGCCACTTACTCATTTAGCCTGCTCTTGCTACCCCAGCAAAGAGTTCAGTAAGAATAGGACTCCGTTCACTGCTCAATTTCTAACAGTAGAACCAACCCAATCTTGGTAGAATGCACACCAGCATGGAATGCCAGCGGTTATACTCCCAGCAAACCAAAACATGTCCTGCATGCTTTAACACCTATAGCTTCAAAGTCCACAGTGGCTTAGACCTGTATCTCTTCAAGCTTAAAGGCTAACTCCATTCTCTTCTATCTCCAGAACCTATGACAGCAAACAGAATCTCAATTGTCAAGCTGAGTAACTACATAAAGGATGCCTCTTCTGGGGAGGGGGGGTCTTTGTCCACAGACAGGCCCCCTGCCACCCCTTAACAAGAATGTTCTCTGCCATTAGCCACAGGCAAGACTATGCAAACAATCTGTACAGGTCATGCTCAGAAGATACGCTGGGCCAGTCCAGAATTGGAATTATGGATATCACTATGGATGATCACTATAGGATCACAGTCATCAGAGAATGAGAACTTACAGAGAGGAACAGAGCAGGCCCCTTCCTAAGGGAACCATAGAGGCCGCCGCGAAACAGATCACAAAACTCCTGGGTATCCTGACCTCTCCTCACCCCTGTGAGTATCCTTTCCTTATTTCTGCTCATGCCATCTAAACACTCAGGAATTCAGTGGGGGAAAAAGAAGCTGACATTCTTCAGCAAAAGCTGGACAAGGGGGATGACACACTCATCCAGGGTCATAGAAAACTTAATTTAGTAGTGTATGTATACACCACTCAGAACAACAACAACAAAAAGAACCAGCCGGGCGGTGGTGGCGCACGCCTTTAATCCTAGAACTTGGGAGGCAGAGGCAAGAGGATGTCTGTGAGTTCAAGGCCAGCCTAGTCTACAAGAGCTAGTTCCAGGACAGAGGATTGGCCCCAAAGTTACAGAGAAACCTTGTCTCAAAAAACAAAAACAAAAAACAAAAACAACAACAAAGAACCAGGACTCTAGGCATGACTTAGGGACCAAAACAGAAGCCTACAGGAAAGGGATCAGGCAGTAAAAATAAAAGAGATGTAAGACATCTCTTTTCAAGGAAATGAAAGATGCAATATTTGAATTTCTAGTTGAACAAAATACCCAGAGATATTCTAGATGGAAAAAAATAAATAACAGCAAACCATATGACTTGGAAAGAAAAATAGGTGGCAATGTTAGTATTGCCATGAAAGCCAGCTAAAGAGCACCCATACTTGCTACAAGATGGAGAAGGAAAGGAGAACGTATAGGAAGAAAGGCAGCAGATATTTCTTTACATGTATCTGCCCCTTCTCACCACCCAGCCTGGGCTCTAACTGGGACTGGGGAGTGCTCTGGCCACTATGAACATTTAAGTGCCCCTAAAGAGCTCGATTAGAGCCTGATGTGTTGGCACACGGCACAAGCCTTTATCCCCTGCACCTGGGAGGCAGAGGCAAACTAATCTGTCAGGCCAGGGCCTTATATGAAGAGAAGAGGCAAGGAGGGAAGGGGAGGGGAGAGGAGGGAAGACTGTTTAAAAGGACCCTAAATGGTGTGCACATCAATTATTTGCAACGTATGTCGAATATTATATACCATACCATTCATTAACCCAGAGAGAGAGAGTTCCATTTTGGCAGACCTGTGGTGGAGCTCACAAACAGATTTTGTTTTGTTTTGATTTTTGGGTTTTTTTTTTCTTGTTGCTGTTGTTTTCGAGACACGGTTTCTCTATGTAGCTGTCCTGGAACTCACTCTGTAAACCAGGCTGGACCCGAACTCACAGAGATCCGCCTGCCTCTGCCTCCCGAGTGCTGGGATTAAAGGCGTGCGCCACCACTGCCAAGACAGAAACAGATTTTTAACAAGGACCCCAAAATGAGTCCCATGATGTAGTCTGTCCTTGTAAAGACTGAGAACAAAGATTAAGAACAAAGAACACACCTTGCCAGAGCACTTTTCAATCTTGTCTCTGCAGCAGAGACCCAACCGCCCGAGAGAGAGAGAGAGAGAGAGAGAGAGAGAGAGAGAGAGAGAGAGAGAGAGAGAGAGAGAGAGAGAGAGAGAGAGAGAGAGAGAACCTTCCTTTTAATGAAGACGCCTTGTTTTTCTTGGTGTCGAAATGTGAGAGCCGGGACTAACCTATGAGGATCACCTCCAAGAGGTTTTCCCCAGCCACACCCCACAGCAAAGGAATCTGAGAAACAAGAGAAAGCCGCTACATTTTTAGCAAACACATCTAGCGAGCAGAGAGCAACAACGTTATTAATAAGAAAATGTTCTAAACCCGGCTTAAATCTTTCAATACGTGAAAGCAACCTGAAAAAAAAAATCCTACACTGCTTGCTGACAAAGCAAACATGGACGCGTCCTAACTAGGGGCTTGCTTGCTGGGCGTTTAAAAGCCAGCACAGGACAAAGGGGCTGTGGGCTCCGCGATGACAGCGCAGAAGAAAACAACAACAACCCCCTTCCGGGAAAGCAAAGGAAAAGCCTCCTCGACACCTGCTGAGTGGGGGGGGGGGACTCACCAGGTGATGGGTGTGACAACCTTTGAAGCCTGGGCCTGGAGTCCCCGCCAGTGACCCCCTCCCCCGGGAACGCCGCACCGGAGCGCCCCGCCCGACCGCACCTCGTTCGCCCTCTCGGGCCCTGACGCCCCGCACCGGCCGTGGGTCACCCGCGCCCCCCACCCCCGCCGGGTGTCGCCCGCCAGCCTCGGACCCTCCGCTGCCCTCCCTCTCCCGGCCTCTCCGCCTCCGCACTGACCGTGTCACACAGCCCGTCCTCGGCTCGGCAGAACAGGCTCGCCGCGCCGCAGACCCGTCAGAGGAGGCGACGCAGAGAGCGCAAGGCTCCCAGCGCGCTGCTCACACCACACCCGGCGGCCATTTTCCGGAGACTCAGGAACTGACAGGTTACGTGAGTCTGTGGTGGGCGGGGCTTCTCTGGCTCTGCCTCCTAGAGGGCGGGGTAGAAGGAGTGGCAGGTGCCGAGGTGTCTCGGACGCGCAGCCCAGCTGCCCTCTGCACGTCCCTCAGTTTAAAAGAGGTGGAGACTTTGCTTGTTTGGGTCTAGATGCTGTTTTGTTTTAAGACAGTGTCAAGAAGCCCAGGCAGGCGTCAAACTCTCTATGTAGCCGAGGATGACCTTAAGCTACTGATCCTGCCTCCACCTCCCAGCCGACCTGTGCCACCACACCCAGCTAAATGAATGTATTTTTTTCACATGTGCCCCAGGTAATATTTTTCCCTGTCATTCACTTTTATGAAAGCCATCTTATAACCCATACCTGGCATTATAAGCAATCACTCAGAGAAATAAACCACAATTGCACCTTTGGAAATCATTGCCCACTCTTGCCAACCAAGGTAGCTCAGTTTCTCCTTCTAGGGCCCAGGAGACAGATGTCTGCCTTCCTGTGTCCATGGCTTATTATCTCAAGAGTGCTCGGCCTCTGCATATCCTTTCTCCAGCTCTCTGAGGACCCACCATCTCTCCCACTTGTGCAGAAGTGTCTCTGGAAGGTCACCAAATGCTACGACTGATCCCTGTCCACTTAAACTAGACACCATTAGCAACCTCATCTTGGTAATGGTCGCTGCTCGGCGCCTTGTGACACCTATTTCCTAGTCTTCCCCACACACACATACACACACTGTTGTGGAAAAAATTAAAAATGCTGCAGGATCCCCGGCAGCAGTAGGCAGCAGAGACGCTGTAGGTCCCCAAGCAGTGGTAGCAGGCCATGTGGCGGCAGGCAGCAGGCCCTGAGAGCAGCCAGTCCCAGGCAGAGATGGCTGCCAGTCCCCGAGCGGTGGCTGGTCCCAGGCAGGGAGACACGTGGCGGGCAGGCAGGAGCCAGAGACATGGATAGGCACGCCATGTAGAGTAAAGTTGAATGTTTATTAGGGTTATGGAGGGGAAAGGGGGAAGGGGAGAAGAAGAGGAGAGACAGAGAGAGAGAGAGAGAGAGAGAGAGAGGAGATAGAGAAGAGAGAGACAGAAGTGGGGAAAGGGGAGAAGGGGGGAAGTGGGGAGAGAGGCAGAAGCTGCCTCTCCAAGAGGAAGATGGAAAAGAGAGAGCTCTCAGGCCAGAAGCTGAAGATCAGCCTGCCTCAGCGGATGGGGGAGGGAGTGGGTGTGGCTTTTCTCTTAAAGGGACAGAAATCATTACACACACACACACACACACACACACACACACACACACAGTGTATCATCCTAGCTCCCACCTGTCTTCATTAGTTCCCAGTTCCAGAGTTCTGCCCACTGTCTCATTCCCCTCCCCACTCAATATGACTGATACAGCTACTTTCAGGGGACCTGACTCCCTCCAAGTCCTCCAGAAAGTTGGAAGTTTCTCACACAATACCACATATTGTCTAACCAGCCCATTAACTAACTATACTTATGTTCATCCCTCAGATCTATTTAAAAGCTTTGGAAACTCCCCCAGGGGAATGCCCAATATCCCAACTCCTCCCCTACCCCTCAGAACACTAAGCATCTCTCAAACTCTTCAGTAGGTTTCCTCTTCTGTGAAACCCGTTCCCCATGGCACTCATAGGTAAGACTTTTGGAAGGCTTGCCCCTGTCCTGTCTGCCTTCCCCTCAAACCCTGCCACCCCAGCTCAAAAGCTGGCCAGTATTTTCCGTAACATAGACATGAAAGGGATAGGGTCAACCCTGGGCTTGGTGATGGCGCACAACTTTGCTCTCAGCACTTAGGAGGCAGAGGCAGGTGGATCTGGTGAGTTAAGAGGCTGGCCTGGTCTGCATGGTGAGACCCTGTCTCAAAAGAACCAAAAAGTGAAGGAAGAGGAAAAAGAAAAAAGGAAGGAAAGGAGGGTAGATGGTTTCAGCGCCTGGGTGGAAGGGATCACTGAAAAAAAAATCTCACGAAGAGAAATGAATGATCAGAGAAATGTGGTTCCTGTGGCCTTAGGACTGGCCCTGGCAACTCGCATTTGTGACAAAGGGCTCCTGGAGGATCCAGACCCTGGCCTTCCATTCCATTTCTCATCCTCCAAACACCTGAAACTCCAGCAGAGGAATGTGTAGGTGAATGGGACAACCTCCACAAGCAGAAAACTGACTTTAGGCAGCGCCAGGCTCATGCCTACTTACCTACACTAAACTCTGCAGGGCGTGGGGGGAGCAGAATGTGTGGCAAACCCAACCACTGTCTGCCTTTGGGGGCCCTGGAACACAGCACTAAATGAGGTAGGAAGAAGAGCAAAATGTGGGTCCCCAACTTAGCGACATCTAGGCCCTGCAGAACCACACTGGGAATTCTTGGTGAAGAGCATGGCCAAGTAAGTCTCAGTCTCATACAAGCCCTGCTCTTGGAACCTACTGCACCCCCTCCTCAAAACTAAAACCCTGGGAACTTTAGGGGACAAATCATTCTTTCCTGGGGCTATTTTGGGAAGCACTGTGGTTAGGAACTGGAAGTCAGGTGCCCCCTGCAGGCTGGGCTAAGTGAAGAGAGACAAGGGAGGGGGAGAATACAATTCTACCATTCAGGAGCCCAGCCCCTGCTCAGGGAGGGCAAGTCTTAATTTGTGGGGATGGGGAGGGGGCAGGGAACCTCTTAGATTTTTTTTTAATATGAAAACAGAGCCGGATGGTGATGGTGCAAGCCTTTAATCCCAGCACTGGGGAGGCAGAGGCAGGCAGATCTCTGTGAGTTCGAGGCCAGCCTAGTCTACAGAGTGAGTTCCAGGACAGGCTCCAAAGCTACAGAGAAACCCTGTCCAAAAACCAAAAAAGAAAAAGAAAACAGGCAATTCTGCATTAAACTGAGAATTTTAATAACTTAAAAATAACTATATAACATGAGGTGATGAGAAAAAAGCACTAAAAATGTGGCGGGTGTCTGGAAAGGAAAGGAGGCAGCATTTGCAGGGCAGTCCTGGGTGAAGCTTGTTCACCTGCCAGATTCAGAGAAATGTTACTCTGACTCAGAAAAGTTCCATTTTCATAAGCATTCACCAGTGCTGCCACATGCTGCTGGTTCCCTACGGGTCCACGTTCTGGATCTTCACACCCCAACCCTGCAATGGAACTACAGCACAACTAAGATGGTTCCTCCTTTGTCTCGAAGACACGCCCTTTCCATTGTTCTTTAGTCTTTCCCAAGTTCCTGAAGCCTCCTGCACCCTAAGGGTTTTTCTCAATCACTCAATGCCCCGAGACTCTGAATCATGGAGTCTGAGAATCCGGCTTACCTCCTCGTCATGTGTTTTTATGTAGAAGGAAAAATAGGCATTATCTTTCCACTCCTGGCCATTCTCTCCATCCAAGCTGTAATTTAATTGCCCTCAGATCCTTTTCCCATAGCATCAGCATGTGGCCTGATGACCTCAGCGGCCCAGTTTTTCTCTGCAGCTTCAGTTTCATTGTCCAGCATATTTTCCACAGAAATCTCAACATGCTTTGCATACCAGGTTGCTCTGAAATTGTTCCTTCTTGACAGTATGATAGCTCATACTTGTAATTCCAATACTCTGAGGAGACTGAGGCAGGAGGATGGCTGTCAGTTCGAGACCAGCTCAGCACTTCAGAACACTTGTCGTTCTCGCTGAGAACCTGAGTTTGATTCCCAACACCCACACTGCTACCTATAAATTCCAGTTCTAGGGGATGTGACTTTCTCCCTTTCCTGGCACCCACACTCACTTGCCCCTCCCCCAGGAGAGTTAATATATATATGTTGGGATCTGTGAACACCCAGATCCTGAATTTCTTGTAAACAATTTGTTTTCCCCTGATCTGAGTGCCTACAGCTGCTCTGAGCACTAGACCCTCAGGAGTTCCTGATGGCAGGAGAGTGGTTTCTGGTGCGTTTGGCTGGAGCATGGCTATCCCTATATAAGATGCCCCTGGACACACTAAGGGGGCATTCTGGCTTTAAAGATGACCCGTGTCTCTATCTGTGAGTCTTTTGTGTGTTTCAATCTCCAGCCCCTTGCCCCAGTTCACAAACTGTATGGTAGCGCATAGAGCACAGACGGGTGTGATGCGCCACAAATATATATATCGTAAAAGTAGATACGTGCTTTACAAAGAATTTGGAGAATACATAAAAATCTGAAGGGTCAGCTTCCTGTCTGTCGCCACTTGGAATTCTCTGGCTTTTTTTTTTTTTTTTTTTGGTTTTTCGAGACAGGGTTTCTCTGTAGCTTTGGAGTCAGTCCTGGAACTAGCTCTTGTAGACCAGGCTGGTCTCGAACTCACAGAGATCCGACTGCCTCTGATTCTCTGGCTTCTTAATCAGAGATGAGAAGCAAACTTCTCCAAACCGTTGAAAAGAAGAGTGGTGGTGTTGGAGGCTGTGTCAGTTAGCGTGAACCGCCGCAGGCTCCAGAATCACAAGACACAACTCTCTGAGGATGTCCATGAGGCAGTTTCTAGATTGGGTGAAGTGAGCTGGGAAGCCCTGCCCTTGACGTGGGTAGTGAATTCACAGGTTGCTGGAGTCCCAGAGAATGTGACTTGAACATCAGCATCCCTCCTGCTTCTCAGCTGTGGATGGACATGGCCAGCTGCTCCAAGCCCCTGTTTCCCTCTACCCTCTGCCGGTGAGCTGAAATAAGCCTGAGAAAAGAAACCAGCGTAGGGATGCACTGGGGTGTCTGCCTCAATGGGGGACGGACAGCTGTTGTTTAAGTCACTTGTGTTACTGGGATGATAGCTGACATACACCACTTAAGACACGAAGAAGTTATTTTGATTCAGATTTGAGGGGCTTAGCCGGTCTGTGGGAACTTGGCTTCACAGTCGAAACAGAACATCATGATACCATGAACATAGGGTAGAGGATGATGTATTCTAGGCAGACAAGCAGAGAGAATGAAATACAGAAGAGACCAGGCTAACATATAACCCCTAAAGACATACATACCCATGGAGATCCACTTCCTCCAACTAGGCCCCACCTCCTACCTTCCACCCCCCCTTTCCAACAATACCTACTTACAGGAGGAATGTGGGACCCCAAGGCACCCATATCACTGAAAAGTCTCAGCCCAGCATGGATGACAACTTCCCCATAGGTGCAGGAGTCCCTGCCTGACTCACTCTTCCACATCTGTACAATCCACCACCTCCCAAGACCACAAGATCACAAGACCACACGCCTCTGGGGCACAGCAACATTCATCCGGCAGAGAGACACAGCGGGCATGGCTGAGATCTCAGGAGGGTCTGTTAAGTCTGACTCCTTCCTACAATAGGTCAATGGGCCTGACCTTGAGGCTCCCTGATGGCTCACAGCTGCTGTGATGAAGATGGCAGTGGCCGCTATGCTCACAGAACAGTTTCCTAGAATCTGGCAGTCAGAACCATAGTGAGCATGTGGAGCCATACGAAACATCTATGTGATAGCCAAGGCAGCAAGTTGGAATTCTTCAGCCAGTCACAAGAGAGTTCTCTCCGAAGACTACCACATCAGGAAACCCTAAGCATTAAGCAGACTATGGCTCACGAAGCCAAACTCCTGATGGAACCCAATGCCAGGAGCCTGTGGGTGCTGCCCCCTCTCTCTGTGCTCCTACACTGACTCAAAGTCAAGAGACAGTCACCCGGCAGTGTCATTGTATTGGATACATTCTGAATTTTTCCATGATCTACTTCATTATTCTACATAAGAGCAAATAAAAAGTCTTAGGTCATTCTACCTGTCAAAGTGCTCATGGCCTGACAAAGAAAATTACTTTCATGAAATTATGTCCAGCAATAAATACAAGGAGCAAGTGTGAGAGCAAACACCCTACCCCCTCCTGCTCTCCAGGTTCCAGAAATTTCCAGTCTCTATCAGTTAAAATAGAGTTCAGTGAGCATATGGTTTATTTAATCTGATGTCACAACATCCATTGTTTCTTTTCTCCTTAGTGTTGTCTCTTCGACCAGTGGTTCTCAACCTGCGGGTAGCAACCTATTTGGGGGGAGATGTCAAACGGCCCTTTCACAGGTTCACATATCACATTGTTACATTATGATTCATAACAGTAGCAAAATTACAGCTATGAAATAGCAACAAAAATATTTTTATGGTTGGGGTCACTACAACATGAGGAACTGTATTAAAGGGCTGTGGCATTAGGAAGGGTGAGAACCACTGCTTTAAGTAAACATAAATAAAAAGAGACATAAAATATGTTAAGCTTAAAATGAGGTCTCAGAATTGTTTTGTAAAATTCATCTTTATCAATAAATAACAAAGATTGGAAAAATGGAACAGATACCAACATTGGTAGCCACTGTGGGGGCTGGGTACATTTTGTTGATTTTATTTACTTGAGTGCATTTTATTACCCACATAAGGGCAGTGTAAATAAAAAGGGAGGGACAACTGATCAAACAGCTCCTAATAGGAGGGCATGGGTAGAAATAGGCAGTCTTGACTACATACACCTTCAGTCCTGGTTTGTTGTTGTCATGATGAAGATTTTCTGTGGGACGATGATCTTTTATCCTGCCACTTATATCATTATTATTTTGTGTGTGTGTGTGTGTGTGTGTGT
>JAQHUG010000018.1:6334072-6359047 GCA_028555095.1 Dicrostonyx torquatus | reverse complement strand
GGCTGCGGGACTGGGCAAGACAGAAACTCCAGTCAACAAAGATTTCCTAAAATTCATCAAACTTTGTTGTTTTCTATGACTGTGGAATATTTTTTGCATCAAAAAGCACATCCTGTCAATTTAGCAGACACAGAATGATAATCTTCTAGGTGATTCTGTGTATGCCAAACCCAGAAGTTTGTTTCAAGTAGTTCTCATGCTTAAATATGGCCTCCAAGAAGAAGTCTGGACTAAACTTGGCTCTACACCATGAGCTATAGAAATTTTTTGGAATTATAGCCATACAGCAACTACAGCTAGCTAGTCACTAGTAACAGAAGTCCTTGGAAGTGGAAGGGCTATGGCTCCTGGTGTTAGTCTGAATTTTATCACATTTCCATTCATTCAGATTGCTCTGCCACTTGACCCCCTCCTTTGTTGGTAATATCCTTTTCATTGTTCAATTATAAATATGTATTTTAGTAATTCCATCGTGGGATCAGTATACACCCACAGGGATAATAAGCATGGCACCCAAACACGTTCCCCAGAGAGAGAACACTGTATCCTGATGCCACAGCAGTTTTGTGCACAGAGGCAATAGAAGGAATTTGGTATGAGGGAGCTGAACAAAAGGAGCAGAAGAGACAGATGCATGTGCCTCCCTGGATGAGGAACTACAATGTTAGCCTGTGTGCCGAGGGGGAAGTGGCACCCACACAGACACACAGGGCTCACCTTAGCAGTTAGCTAGGGAGCTCAAGAAATTAAGATCATATTTCAGAGAAGAGTTTTAATGTAAAGCAAACAATCCAAACCTGTTCTATGGCTTTAAAAGACATCTTCCAGGGGCAGGAGATGGAGCTTGGTTGGTTGGTAGAGTTCTTGCCTAGCTGGTAGGAACCCTGGGTTGGATCCTGGCACTACATAAATTAGGTGTGGTGACACCCAGCACTCAGAAAGCGGAAGCAGGAGGAATTTAAAAGTTCAAGGTCATCTGTCTTCAGCTACAGAGTGAGTTCAAAGCCAGCCCAAATCAAACAGTGAAGACAGCTGTAGTATGCACGTTGGGAAAGGTCTAGAGAAAACAAGAAGGGACACTGGGAGGGCTGCTTATCTACCTTGGGGGTGGTCTCTAAGCAGCTAAGAGCCCCAGATTCAGGGCAAGATCTATCTGGGGTTGGTAAGGTTGAGGACAGTACACTACTCTCTGACTTGTGCAACCAGGGAAACGGTCATGACATTTAATCCTACAAAGAGGAGAGTGTGCAAGTTTCCAGAGTGATGGAATGAATTGGGCTCAACTTTTAGATGGCAAGTTAAAGGTGCCCATGTTCCAGGTAGTGATATTGAGCAGGTATGGGTAATGGAAAAGAAGACAATCTAAGCAAGACAGGGGAAGAGGGTGTGTGAGGGTGTGTGTGTGTGTGTGTGTGTGTGTGTGTGTGTGTGTGTGTTGCAGGGAGGGAAGGACAGAGTAGCCCAGACTATGAGGCATAGGGAAGAAGAGCCAAAGATACCACAGAAACCTAGAAAGACTACCATGGTGTGAACACACTGAAATACAAGCAACCAAGTGAGACTGGAAACCAACAGGATACTTAGCAAAAGGCCCCAAGATAAGCCTTATGAGTGGGGCTCCGGTATTGGGGGATGGCAAAAGAAAAGAGGCACTGTGCTGACCGATATAAAGCCTGGGGGGGGTCACAAGATAGGTTTCTATTGTTTGTTAGCCATCTTGTTTCCTCCCAACCATCCAGGAGAGAAACTTGACTCTAAGGCCATGTGAATTAACATCCTCTAGAAGCTAATGACTCAGGCAGGCAGTACTGAACTCAACTTTCCATAGCCTCTGGGGTGCTGTGAAGGTCACTTGTCCAATAATGGCCATAAATAGCAAGCCACTAAGCTCAAATTGTAAACCTTGCTTATGGAGTAATTTTCATGTTCGTGCTGTAAAAAATGGTGGCTGGACAGAGCCGGAGAAATTACTCAGCAGTTAAGAGTGCCTTGTGTGTAAATCATAATGGATCCCAACACCATTATCACATAAAAAAAAAAAACCCAAACCTATATTATATAACTAACACCCACATAACGAGCCAGGTGTCCTGCTATGGCCTATATAACCTTGGCTCTGGGCAGGGGGTGGGGTTGAGTGGAGGGATGAGGAAGGAGGTGGAACAGGAAGATCACTAAGGCTTGCTGGCTTCCAATCTAGCCAAGAATGCAGGAGTCCAAGATTCAGGGAGAAATCACATCAAAGGAACACATAGAGAGTAATAGAAGACAACACTCAACATTCTCTTCTGGAATTCACTCTACACACACACACACACACACACACACACACACACACACACACACACTTTGAAGAAAAGAGACTGCAACCAGGGGTAACACCTCCGGAGGAATTGTCTTGCTCAGCCTCCAAGCCTGCTGGCCTAAGATGTCATGTACTGTCAACTCTGGAGGTTGTGGACAAGGACTCAGGCGTAAAACAAAGCATCCTTAAACAATAAGAGAGATAGAGAGTAACAGATTTTACCAGTCAAGAAAAATGCAGTATTTAATGACTTTAAAAACTGAAGATGACATTTAGTTCCACCAACAAGCAGATGGAACTTGCACAACGGATAGTTTGGAGCTCACTAAAACCTAGGAAGGCTGGAGGAAGTAAACATTGCTTTTAACTTTTCCGCTGAGAAACCCCTAATGAAAACCTTCACCGGGGCTCATATGGTTAACTTCTCTTAATAAGTTAACTTGGGTGGAGGGAGAAAGACTAGACAGGTGGAAGGTCACTTTTTGTTTCTATGAGAAATATACCCCCAGGGCAGGTCTACCACAGCTTGGAGGCGGGGCAGCAGGAAATGGTTAATTAATCATACCGCCTCTGCAACCAGGAGACAGACAGGAGATACACACTGGTACCCAGCTAGTTTTCTCATTTATTTGGGGATGCCAGCCCATGACATAGTGCTGTCTACATCCTAGTGGGTGTTCCCACAGACATGGCCAGAGGTGTGCCTCTTAAGTAGTTTTAAATTCAGTCAGGCTGATAAACAAAGATGAATCATCACAGGTAGGCACGCAGGCCTTGTGTGAAATATTCTTTTTATGAGAAGCGAGGCCTGAGTGCAGTGCCGTGTTCGGACACTGGCCTAGCATGGACACGGCCCTGCAGTCCAGCCTAGCCCTGGAGAAAAACAGGAACACCTGTGGTAAAAGCAGGAACACCTGTTCAAAAAGAGTAGCCATCATGTGGGTGTGTTCTGTACCTACAGGATCACATTTTTTTTTCTTTTTTATTTATTTATTTATTTATTTTTTAAAATGATTTTTTTTTTTTGGTTTTTTTCGAGACAGGGTTTCTCTGTGGCTTTGGAGCTTTGGAGCCTGTCCTGGAACTAGCTCTTGTAGACCAGGCTGGTCTCGAACTCACAAAGATCCGCCTGCCTCTGCCCTGGGATTAAAGGCGTGCGCCACTCAGGATCACATTTCTTTTGAACAACGAATGGCTAAATAATTTCCCCACTATTCCTGTTTCTAACTGGGGGAAAAGGTATCATAAACTAGGTCAGCATATTGCTAGCAGAATAAACCTTCTTAACTCCCGCTATTCCTTAGTCTACCATTGAAGAGTTAAAAGAATCCTTAGCCGCCGGGCGGTGGTGGTGCACGCCTTTAATCCCAGCACTCGGGAGGCAGAGGCAGGCGGATCTTTGTGAGTTAGAGACCAGCCTGGTCTACAAGAGCTAGTTCCAGCGCAGGCTCCAAAGCCACAGAGAAACCCTGTCTCGAAAAACCAAAAAAAAAAAAAAAAGAATCCTTAGCTAGGCCTTCACCTTTTTCACCCAAGCCCTCCTTCCTGGCAGAACAGGATAAAGTTGTAAATAACTCCTAACCAGCAAGATAAAGCCTTCTTTTGGTGAACAGGATGAGGTCATAAGTAACTTCAATTAACTGCCTAGCTAAACAAGATTGACCAGGTGGACTTGCTGATATCCTGTGAGAGCATCAGGGGGTCCACTTTTCCTAGGGGATTAAAGGAACTTGGACCAGCTAAACTCCAAATGGCCTTCTATTGATGTGTAGCAGTTGCTTATCACTGTTTGCCCCACCACTCCTGTAACAAGCTTGTGATTGTTTTTCTATAAATGTCACCCAAAATTGTAGATCGGTGCTTGCTCTGCTCAGTCCCGAGTCACAGGCAAGCAAGCCCGTTTGCAACCGTCATTGATTTATACCTCATGCTTTTGCATCAATTGGTGTGGTTCTTGGTGATCGCCTGAGGGTTAGCTCCCTAGAATCGGGGTCGAACACCATGGCTAAAACTCTGTAGAATCCCTAGCTTTCCTTTCTTTCTCCAGCTGGGCACTTATCCCAGCACCCCAGTTCAGCAGAGAGAAGCAAAGGCCTCCCCAGCTCTGCTTCCCTCCCCCACTGCACAGGCACTTTGTGCTGAGGGTGGGGGTGGAGAAGTGAGGGTAGGGCTCTAAGGCTGCACACACAATGCTACACACCATAGCTCAGCGAAGACAAGTGAGATCCGTTCTCCTTTACCCAGCACTTGGTCAGCAATTCTGTGTATAACCTACTTTAACTCTTAGCCTAACTGAAGCATGGCCTTTACAGGCAATGCCAGACATACTTTGGAGAGTAACTAAAGGGGAGGGAGGTGACAGGTGACAATAACATACTTCTAGTCTCAGATATTCCATAGAGGATTTGTTTGGCCAAGCCAGCACCTCGAATTAGCAATAAAAGTCAGTGTAACTTTTGGAACGATGGCTCAGTAATTAAGAGCAAAGAAGATCTGGGTCTGATTCTCAGACCCCACATGGCAGCTCACTGCCATCTGGAACCCTCATGGCACGGAACCCAATACCACCTTCTAGCCTCGGCAGTACTAGGCATGCACATGGTACAGACACATATGCAGGCAACACACCATACACATAAAACGACTTTTTAAAAAATAAAAGTTAAGCTGGGCGGTGGTGGTGCACACCTTTAATCCCAGCACTTGTGTGGCAGAGGCAGGCGGAGCTCTGTGAGTTCGAGGCCAGCAAGAGCTAGTTCCAGGACAGGCTCCAAAGCTACAGAGAAAAACCCTGTCTTGAAAAACAAATAAACAAAACAACAACAATAAAAAAAGCTAATATATTCCCCTACAGTTCTTCACAGTGGAACCATGAAAAGACCTCAGAACACACTGGAGGTCCTGCAGGACACTGTGATAGAGAAATCGCATATCCAGTAAGAACTTGGAACAGCTTCTCAAAAGCAAACACCAAGTTGGGACACAAGTGGTAGGAGAGGGGCAGCCACAGCGCCTTGAAGTCGGCTGTTCCTCTCAAGCTAGGAAATGGATGCCCTCTGGAACGATCAGTCTGGTGTAGGCTATACATCTACAAGCCAGCTCAGAGTGGTTTCAGTTACCATCCATATGTAGGGCAGTGTCTGCCATCGGAAGTATGTAAGGCAGTGTTCCTAACACTTGAGGGCCAGCAAGACGACTCAGAGGGGAACCCTTAAGACCTAAGATCGATGGCACAACCCACAAAAAGGAAGAGAGAACAGACTCCATACTGTCCTCTGGCCATACAAGCACCATGGCACATGTGCCTCCGCACACATGAGAATAAAAACTCAATTGAAATGATGTTTATAAGTAATAGAAGACTTAATGACAAAAAACCATTTTCTCACAGGGTTAGGCACCGTGTCACCTACCCATAGATTAGATTTAACCTCTGAAGTAAACAAACATATACACAGGTTCTTTTAAACTACTATTTAATCAGTTTTAAAGACACACCAATAAGAAAAAAAAAACATGTAAGTTAAAAACACCTTTAGATTCCAGCAATCAGCTAGCAGGCAGCTCTGAGGACACAGACGAACGAGAGTGGCTACGAACCCTCACAGCACAGCTTAGCTGACACAGTGATGGTTTCAATTCACCATACAATGAGAACAGATTTGTCAATTGGTTGGAAAATAACACTTCTTTTAAAAAAATATTTTGGAATAAAAAAAAAAAAAAGCACAGACCACCACACAATATTCTCCACCCGGGAAGGCAAAGGGAAATACTGTGAATGCTGGCTGAGTGGGAGCTGAGGCCCCACTCAGGTCAGGAGGACTCTGCCAGCGTCCAGCTGGAAGGCAAGGCAGATCTGGAGCCAGGCACCTTCACCTTAACACGATGGGGCTTTCACTTCACAGGAGTCCGTGTCCCGTTCATTCCTATCACCTCATGTGGTGGTCCTTCTGGTGTGAAGACATCTTCACATACAAAAAAAAAAAAAATGACAAAAGATAGATGGGATTGTATTTCCATTCAACACAGGAGTCTTCTGTTTGTGACCAAGTCAGCAGCGAATGGACTTTACTGATGAACGCATGTATACAGAACCAAAAACATTTAAATTGGGGGAACACACATTTTTTAAAACTTTGTCCAATGCTCTACATGTGTCCTTCCCCCTACGAAAGGACAGAGAAGATCAATAACAAATCAATCTCTTAAAGAAGTTGACCCACAATAGAGCCTGCAGGGAGCAGAGGCTTAGAGACTACAACAGGCCGCAGCTGGTCTCTTCCATCCCAGGCATGCGCCTGAGAAATGTTGAGTCATTTAGCTCCCTTGCTCTGTAACTCCTGACTTTACATTATATTCCAGTGTCGGTTACAGTAGCAAAATGTAAGAAAACCTAGCTGGAGGTGGCTGTGTATCACTGGATCGGTTTCAGACAGGGGTTGGACATACATCTCTGAAGTGTTATTTATAGGACAGAGAGGCTGTCCCTTGCTTTATAAAAATGGCACTGAGAGTTTACGGCCAGCTTTAAAGGCAAGACAAATTAGCTGGCATATAAATGTGTCATTAGGTTCTGTTTGACAAAGTTTCCCCAATCAATGAACTATGGAGCATCTTGTCACTTCTTCACTGGAGCTTGCATTGTGTTAAAAACCTATTAAAATAAATTATTATCTGGAAACATACAAAACATTATTAAGCAGCCTACTAATTAAAATGTAACTGGCTGCACCCTCTGTACAACAAGAGCTTCAAAAAGCAGCTTAGTCATTGATTATAAGAGCATTCCTACAAAATATTGACGTGGAAATTTTCATCTTAAATGTCTTTCAGTAAGGAGAGTCACTATAAATAGATTTGACTGCACGGTGTTTCAGTAAAGTTGCTGTCGAGAACTGCTACATCCTAATCCATCAAACTCAAACTTCAGAGTGGATTTGTTTTCAATGCAAATCTCTTCCTCCAGCATCTGTAAGCCTCTCTGATGCAAACTCACTCTTCCAAGGGCAGTGGGAAGCAGACATTTACCATCCAAGGCAGGAGTAGAAACGATCAGGTAGTCCTCAGATGTCACTAGCAAGTGTAACAGGTATGGATGGTCCTGGGGCAGCTAAGGCTACCGTCACAGTGTAAGCTCGAATTCTGCACCTAGGTTCAACTGGGTGTGTGAAATTTCAGCTAGGGTAGACTATTAATGCCGAAATATAGAACCCTTTAAGATACCGGTTTATAACTATGCATTTGAGCTGACTCTCGGTGGATGCGCAGTCTACCCTCTCAGGAATGTGCCAGCCGTCGTAGAGAATCAATGAGCTGATGCTGATGAACATCTGGGAAGTACAACTGTCCAGACTTGTTCAGGGTTTGAAGACTGGGGAGGTACAGGTTTTAAACAGGGAGAGCATTTGTTCTAAATGTTTAATCTAGTCTTTAAAAGTAAAACCGTTACGGTTATTTTGATGGCAATTTAAAATTGCTTTCTGTCTTTTAAAATGTAGAATAACTAGATTCTTTGAATGAAATAATTGTTGAGAGGATACACGCTGGTAATCCTGTCCAGTAAAATCAGCAATATATGGGCAGTATTTAATGGAATAAATCCTCTCCAGTTTTACCCAGCAGAAACAGAAACCATAGAAAGCAAAGGGGAAATGCATGTTGCTACACACTCTGGGTTAATGGATTAAAAGGCATTCTTCCTGTTGCTAGACAACCATCCTTTTAAGAGTAAGCACCTTAAATTCTAGTAATAGAAAGCAGCCGCCAGTGATCAGCTCCCTTTGTGAACCTGCCCTTCAGGTGTGGGGGATTCGGGGATGAGCCTCGGTGGGGACCTGGATGGGGACTGGGTTGGGTCAGGCAAGGACCAGCCAGTCCAATTAGTACTTACAGAAAACCGTCATCACTTTCTGGATGGCGACTTCAAAAGTGGTTATGTGTGGGAATACCCTGCATGGGTGTCACCGTGGTAGGGACCAATATGCTAAGACATAGCCTGGGCACCTCTGAAGCCCAGCCAGCCTTCTCTCCAACTTCAGGTATTCCAGAAGCTAAGCAAGCTTCTCCAGTCACTCTGAGTTCTAATTAAGATGCATTATTTTAAAAACAGTGGAGCGGAGACACATCAAATTAACAATTATTGTTTCAAGAAAATGAAGTTGAGGGAAGAATATTTTTGTTCTATTTTCCCTGAGTAGTACAGAATCAAACAGAAGTATAAATATAATGTAAATGGACCCTCTCTAGAGTGACTTCATGACACTCTAGGGATGGAAAAACAATATAAACACACACTGAAACCTGTTTTGCCAGCTAAATGCAGCAAGCACATATTATAATGACCTCCTTCACAATTAACAGTAGCACAAACATTAATTTAAATCCTCCTAAGTAGAAGCAAAATAACCTTTACAACATCCCAAAATTATGTTCATTCTATAGAACATTCTATAAAATGAAATTATGTTCATTTTATAAAACATAATTTTTTGAGAAAAACTGAACAGTATTTATTTTATTTTAGATTGTATAATTGTAATTATTTCTCCAAATTAGAAGACAGCCATCCCAAAAAAAATGATCTCATAAATGTAACTGGTAGCTGCAGAAGAATGAAAAAAAGAACTCAGTCAAATCGGAGGTGCCATGTAGCATCTTTCAGGAACTAGAACAATGATCATTGTCTTGCATTTTGGGTGATAATACTTTGATTATAAATTCTTTGAGAGGAAACAGGCAACAGCAACTCAAGCGTATAGGCCTAAAAATAAAATGCGTACAGGTAAGAGAAATAAATAAATGGGGGTTATTTGTAAGTGGTCAGAGCCACCCAGCAAGCCTTCGGCAGTTTCACTGACACTCCAGCTTTCCCTTAGGAGATGCCTGGGTTGTCTCTTAAGCCCTGGGGTTGAAAGCTTTCTCTAATAGTGATTGGATTCTCCAAGGTATTTGTGAAATTGCAGAGATTCAGGGATGGATACTTTCCACAAACACTCTTTTCTTTGCTCTAGAATTCTACAGCTAGGTTGATTTTGACTTGCAAGAGGGAAAAATAAAAAAGTATTTACCTGCCCTTTCCCTGGGAGAGGATAGGGAGGACCCTTCTAATCAGATGCAAACCGACCTGCCTTCAGAAAAGCAACTGCGCCTGCGGCACAGACCTCTACAGTCCTAGAATGCCACACAGGCCTCTCTCTGTACCAATGTGATCTTAAACTTTACACCACCATTGCTGGTCCCTCCTTAACTCTACTCACAAGTGTATTAGTAAAGAAAAACAAACAAAAAACAAAACCCACCTCATCGTAGACTGACAATTTGCATTTCACTTGAAAATATAAGGCAAAACCAAAACAAATTTCACAAAAATATTGGTCAATAACAGAGAGGCCCAAAAGCCCAGCCTTTTGCACAAGGCGGAACCTTTAGTCTATGACTCAGTTCCGTGGCCTCCAATCCACCCCTTATTCACAGCTGCTGTACCCCCACAGCACCCTGCTGTTGGATCAAAGACACAGCCAGTCACTCGGGGGCAAGAGTCGCCCCTAGGAGAAAAACACATATCTGTTTTGATAAAATCTAACACCCATTTTTAATAAGAGTTTAACGGAAGAATTTTAATGCATGAAGTTAAAGAATGTAGAAACTAATTTATTATTTTTTTTTTTAAAAAAATGTCACTTAGATTCAGCAACTAAGTTTTCTTTTCCCTCAATTTTTCCCAAATAGCAATGAAAATGACAGGGACAAGACACCGATGAACCATACAATAACCTTAATTACTACAGATTTCTTTCAAAATCTTCAAATAATCTACCACTGTTACTCTTATAATCTCTTCTAATTCTATGTAATTTATACTCAAGAGATTTCTTCAGAAAGTCCACAGTATTATCAACGTATTAAACTTTTGTGTCTCCCACAGTCACACTGATCTTGGACAAGAATGGGGAAGCCTCCGCCTGTGGCTCCAGACCACAGGCTTTCTTCGTTCGGTCCTGCTTACCTCATCTTCCCTCTTCTTCTTCTTTTTTTTCCTTAAGAAAATAAGCCTAAAATATCACATTGCCAACCTTTAATTATGTTTAAGAAAGTCCTCCTGAAAGGGCCCCTAACTGACACCAGGTAATTAAGCTCCCAGCAAAATAAGCTACCTGTAATTTAACAGCCCTGACTGTTTACAGTCCTACCACATGTGCGGTCCTCTGAGCTACCTTAAGAAAACCCTTTGAATACTGAGATGTTTATTGCATTTTTCAAGTACCCACCATCTTATATATACGGTTTAAACTCCGCCTCAATTCCACTCTGCGGCACACCACATCAAATACTGAAATCATCTCCTCCCACTAGTACGCTTGAAAACACCAACAGGGAACATCTTAGGGAACAGAAGGTTTAAGGCAAGACATTCATTTGGGAAAAGGTAACCTTACAATTGTCCAGACTGACACGACCACCCTTCCACCTCTTCAGGGCCTTGGATACGCAATGCACATTCAGCAACAGGGCGCACGTATGACCTTGAAGGCATAGGCTGAGGTCAGAGTGCCCTATTGAAACATGGAAAGATTTTGTATAAGGCGTGACCCACAGGAACATGGCATGGGAAGGGTTATTTCATTCCATTTCCAATCTGGTATACAGAAAATCCCCATTTCCACCCAGTTAGTCTCTGGAAAGGCGTCAAGACTAGTTTCTGTTCACAGGCGGGGAAACAGCCACCGCGCGCTCTCCCGGTCACTGTGTTAATGACGAGTGTCTAGAGGCAGTGTCTTGGTTCTGACTGCAAACATTATTTATGGTGGAAAAACTGTTCTGGCCCAGAGAATTTTCTCTTTCGTCAAACTTTTTGGCCCGTGACAGCTGAACGTTTTCCTGTGTGCTCTTTCCTCTTTGAGACTTTTTCACAGGCAGCAACAGCAACACTAAGAGACTGCAGATGTGCAGGCAGTAATACCAGGAGCTAAAAGGAAAGGGAAGACAGTTTACCAACCACACCTTTGCCAACAGCAGGGCCCCGATGGTGGGGTTATCCACTACATTATTCTTCCCTTTTCCCACAGTGTAGGCTGGGTGTGGATAGCTGCAGCCTTCCCCCGCCCCCGCCCCAGCCCAGTACAGGCCTAGACACAGTCCAGTGTTTTGTAAGGGTCATGAGGCTACACAGGATACAGACAGAAAGGCATCTATTAACGGAGGCATCAGTCTGAAGGAAGCCACAAAATGACATGTGGGGTCACCAGAGGACACTGGACAGGCAAGAAGAGCAGGGTCAGTCGCTGCTCGGCCCACTGTCACTGAAACAACTGAGCAATAAGTAGGTGACAGACAACTGTGTGACAGTGGCATCCACAAATTTGGATCGTACTTTAGAAACCACTAGAAAATCAGTCCCTAACTCGGCTCTGAGTCTGATGGGTCCTTAACTGCTTCCAAAGTTGAAAGTTCAAAGGGATTGAAGAAAAAAAAATGGGACAGACAATCCAACCAAGAGCCTACCCACATTGTAAAACGAATCACCTGTGTTCAAATGGAACTTTAACCAATTATTTCTCTCCTGTGTGACTATCAAGCTTGATCCTAATGTCTGCGTCTAATCCGTTGACCATAAACTCCTGGGCTAAGTCACCGAGTCCCACAGACATGAAGACGTGGTGAGAGCCAAGCTTCTAATTTCAAAGATATCATTAACACAGGAGAAGCAGACATTGGTGGAACAGGAACAGGTGAAAGATTAATGAAAATCACGGACTTCCAGACAGTGACTTCTGAAATACAGAGGATCTCAGCCGCCAGCCAAGGGCAGAGGAGCGAGGAGGGGATGAATACTTTCCTAACCCTGGAAAATCGGGTTAATTAGCAATTGGTAAAGCATGCCCCCCTTTCCTTTTCTAGCCATTTTCTGGGCACTTAGGCTACAGCTGCGTCTTCCTGAGATGGGGGTGGGTTCTTCTGCCTGTGCCACTGAGGGAAGCACACTTCCACCTTTGGGCTGAATGGGATGAGCTGCCCCATGAAGGAACTTGGGACTGCTTGGTTTAGGACTGAGAAGTAATTGATAAGATACTTAATGGCAGAAATGAGGCTGCAATGTTATTATTTTTCTATTTCTGCACTGGCTGGTTTTGTGTCAACTTGGCACTGGGCAGAGTCACCAAAGATGAAGCAACCTCAGTTGAGGGAATGCCTCCATGGGATCCAGCTATAAGGCATTTTCTCTCAATAGGGGAGGGCAGTGATCAGTAGGAGTGGGGGAGGGGAGGGCCCAGTCCACAGTTGGTGATGCCATCCTTAGTCTGCTGGCCCTGGGTTCTGTAAGAAAGCAGGCTGCAAAAGTCATGGGGAGCAAGTCAGTAAGCAGCACCCCTCCATGGTCTCTGCATCAGTTCCTCTCTCCAGATTTCTTTCCCGCTTCAGTTCCTGACTGACTTCCTTTGACGATGAACAGTGAATCCTTTCCTCCCAGCTTGCTCTTTGGTCATGGTGTTTTGTCACAGCAGTAGAAACCCTGACTAAGACCATTTCTATTATTCGATTCAATTAGTACAGAACTTTCTTTGGGAACACAGCTACGCCTCCCGACAGCTGAACGGTAACACTTACCTGTAAAATGTGAATGATGGTTTTATAGAGAGAAGCACAAACGGTACAACCGTGTAACTGATTGTTATTTGTGTTGCCGCCCACGTTACGATGTCATAAAATAACTTAAGTTGAGGGGGTTCGACAAAATAATGTCTAAAGTTACTTCTTACCTGAAAAGAAAGAAAGACACAAAAAACACTGGCTATGTCTTTAGATTAACATTACAGAGGATACACTGGTGACAGCCGCTGTTTCAGGCCTGTAGAGTAATACTTTCACACTGGTGCCCGAGTCTGAACTGCCACTACCGCCAGGGCAAGCCTCTCCCAACAGTAGTGTGTGTGTGTGTGTGTGTCTGTGTCTGTGTGTCTGTGTGTGTGTGTGTGTGTGTGGTTAGTGGAGGGGAGCAAGCAAATGGTGGGCTGTGCAGAGGGCCTGGAGGAGCGCTCTGTGGCTGTGAACTTATTAAAAGTGAAGCTTCCAAGAGAGTTACCAAAGGACACTGACAGAGTTCTTTAAATAGTGCTGGGTGAATCAGAGACCATGCGTGCCTCCACTGGGTCTCCAGTTTCTCCTCTCACTAGGTGAATGAGGCAGCTGTACTCTTGTTGAGGCTCCGAGTGTGTGCAAGACCAGAAGGATCTATGTGCTCAGTTCTGGTCAGAAAACAGGCACAGAAACAAGAGACCACACACACGGCTCACTGATGAAAGCAGGGAAGGAGTTTCTCAAAAAGGTTTGTTGTTTGTTTGTTGGCTGCGGGGTTGGAGACTTGTGCATTTTAGGCAAGCACAACCAGCCACATGCCCAGCTTCTTATTAAACAGTTCAAAACAGTCAAATATTGCACTTTTGAAGTGTATAAGCTAAATCAAACAAGATTTTCTACCATATCCCTCATTTTTGTCTTCTGTATGTCTCGGGTGTCATAACATCTCCACAGGTGAAACATGGCCTTGGTTACAAACAAGCCAGATGGGATCCTCAGAACTGAGGTTGTGAACGGTTATGCTTCTTCGTGGCTTGAACCCAATCCTGGTCTTACAGCCTCTTGCCTCGCTCTCTCTGTCCATTCTGCCTGTTCCCGAGCCCACCTCCTCCAGCATGACTGCACCTTTCCACCCAAGGGCTCGAAACCTTAGCTGGCTGGGGATGTGGGCCAGCGCTAGAGTGCTTTTCTGTATTGCAGGGCCCAAGGTACACTCTTCAGCACCCGAAGAAAACAAAACAGAAACCACACCTCCCCTGACTCCCTGATGCTAGGGGCGGAAGAGTTCCAAGCTTCTGGGCTGCCTCCTTTCTTCCTTGCGCCTGTCCAGACTATCTGCTATTCACATACCCAGGAACTCTCTGCTTTAATGGTACTTACCTGTCATTTCCAAAACACACCGCGGCTTTTGAACTTTCCCAATGCCGTGCCCCAGGCCTAAGACACAATCTTTTCCTACTACGCTCCAGTTAGTATTGACTACCAGAATGTCCAGCCCTGTGCCACTCTTTCCCGCTACTCCCTCAGGCACATCAAAATGAGCATCTGCTGGCTTCTTAGAGGAAGCCATTTTACCCACAAGGCACTAGAATGAGCTTGTTAAAACATACTTTTTGGCACATTACTTCCCTCTAGTTAACTTTCACACACTTACACTGATTTGTCCTCCTTTTCTTTCCCATAGTGTGAAGCTATCTCAGTTGTGGCCCCAAACTGTTCCAGGTTCTCCCCCAGCAAGTACTCTGCAGGATGGCACCACATCCACAGTGTCTTCCACTGGGAACCGCCTACCCTGTCTCTAGGAGTGGTCACATGCCACTCTGAACTGAGAGAAGACTGCAGGGTTACAGCCCACAGGAAACAGGAAGGTTTGAGAACAACAGACCTACCCATTTTTGGGGGGGGGGGGTTTGAGACACGGTTCCGCTGTTTAACAGCCTTGGCTGTTCTGGAACTCAGTCTGTAGACTGGGTTGGCCTCAGACTCACAGAGATCCACCTGCCTCTGCCTCCCAAGTGATGGGACTAAAGGCATGTGTAGCCACCAACCATCTCAGACCTACCCATTTCTCTCTCATTTGGAAAATGTCATAAGCCATATGATGTGTTTTAAACACTCCCCGCGTGCTAGGTGCACAGCTTCTCCTGGTACATAGAGAACACACTGTGAACACTTGTTTCCACACATCTAGCTTTTTTTCCTGGGCAGATGACACTGATCACAGCCAAAGAAACAAAGATCCGCTCATTGAATTATAAAACAAAATGGGATACTTACAGCCCGTGCTGCTAACGTCATTAATGTTCCTGTTAGGAACGTCAGATAGTATCCTGGGTAGACCCCATGCCAAATGGCAGAGAGAAAGAACGTCTGGGTTGTCGGACTGAAGGTCGCTCGTTCATAACACACCCTAGACATCATGGAGAGGCAAGAGGAGTGAGCAGAGCTGAGTCCACAGAGCCCACAGGGTCCTTCTCAGACCTGACACGGTTAGGGGAGCCGGGAAAGCAAACAGCATCCCTCCTGGGCACTAGCTCCATCACTTATGAGCGTAAACTTTGTTCTTATCTTTTCACCAGTGTGTATATATATGTGTGTGTATGCACACACACACAAACACACACTCACATACATATATATGTATAAGTATGTATGTATTGTTATGAACCACCTGGTGGGTAGTGAGAGTTGAATTCGGGTCCTCTGCATGAGCAGCATAAGCTCTTAACTGCTGAGCCACCTCTGTAGCCTCCAGCTATAATTTTAAGGCTATTGTGAGTTCTGACTATGGAGTGGGGACTGGGTCTTTTGGTCCTACACATGTGTATCCGGGCCCAACATATAAAGAGCTGTTGAGTCCGTTCCAGAAATCCAGGGCAAGTTAATATACTTTTGTTTTGTTGGGTTTTCGAGACAGGGTTTCCTTGAACTAGCTCTTGTAGACCAGGCTGGCCTTGAACTCAAGAGATCCGCCTGCTTCTGCCTCCCAAGTGCTGGGATTAAAGGCGAGCATCACCACCAACCGGCCTGTGTTTGTTTCTAATATTAAATCTTTAATACACAAGAGCAGTAGCTACAGAGAACACCGGCTACCGTAGACATCCGCAGAGCCTGGACCAGGATGAGAGGACGCCACCACAGGGATGTTTGTGACTCAGTTCTAAGCAGCTCTGATTTGATGATGGATAGTGCCTTGCTCTGTTGGATGCTAATGGCATATCTTGGGTAAAACCAAGACCACAATGGCATTCAACACACAGACAATGAAGAATGCCAAGTCAGCAGGCTCAACCCCAAGTCCCTGATGCCAGAACATGCCCAAGGGTGACTCTTTAAGGAACATACCTTTTGAGCCAAAGAGCCGTCTGGATATTCCAATTGTCGAGGAACATCTTAAAACTTGTTGACATCTGAAAAACAAAGGGACCTTTTCCTTTGGCCGTCAAAATAATGAAGCTGTAAGTCTACACAATAATGCTTTAGTGTTCTACGACATTAAAGCGAAAACTCATTTGGTAATGAAGACACAGCACTGGTTCCTTCCTCAACACTATTCTAACATCTTCCACGAAAGTTTCTGAATCTCTGTACGTCGGAGGGCTACAGCTCCACAAATCTGTGTCACCTACCCTTTGTGCTCCCCTCCCTTCAGAATTGTCAATGAAATTGTAATAGGGAGGGGTTGCTCCTAAGCCCCCATTGCATTAACATCTGGGGGCGTTAAGCAGTGGTCACTATTATCCTCCTTTGGGGAACCAATGCTTCTCTGCCTTCATTCCACCTATTCCCAAGAAGGTGACGGCTCTCGTAGGATAACACCTAGTTCTCAAGGTATGGAAACACCTTAATGTTTTTACACATAAGCGTGAGAACACGGAAAACTAATAGTCTCTATGAGGGGTGGGAAGTCCCTCAGCATGACACTAAAGAGTCAGGAAATACCAGCACCTCCATCTTACTTCAGCAACCACCCGTTTCCTCTCCCCTCCCTTTTTATTTATTTGTTATTTATTTATTTATTTATTTATTTTTTATGTGCATTTTGTCTGCGCGTCTGTGCATCGTGTGCATGTAGTGCTTCTGGATGGCAGAAGACGGCACCAGATCCCCTGGGATTAGAGTCATAACTGGCTGTGAGCTGTCCTGTAGGTGCTGGGAGCTTCTGTTGTTTGGCGTGGCTTCTGCTGCTCTGGTACCTTGTGAAAGCTTGCCTTTTCCCACAGGCTACACTTCCTCCAGGGGCTCACCTGGTCACTCCCCTTTCCCTAGGACGGACTACAGATTCACAAACACCTTATGCCTGCACATCCCAGGTCAGATCTACTTTTGAGCACTTTCTACAACTTCCTGAGGACCCGTAAGTCACCAGTCTCATTCACTGCACCCCCCCCCCGGGGGGAGATGGCCCACCATTAGTAAATATGGGGTGAAAATCGGGGTAATATTTCATGATCCTACTCCCCGTCATTTGGCTTTGACATCCTTTCCATCTCCTCTATGAGCTCTGAAGGGCGGTGGGAGTATCCAGTTTAATGCAGAGCACTCGACGGGTACTTGTTCACAGCACCTTTCCCAGCTGTGAATCTCTATAAAAATAAGCAATAATCCACAGTCTCATACATGTGAAGGCTTGACTCCCAGCTGACAGTGCTGTTGGGGAGGCTCAGGAGGTGTGTCCTGTTAGAGGAAGCCTGTCATGGGAGGTGGCCTGAAACAGTCTAAAAGCTCATGGCACTTCTAGTTCACTCTCTGCGCTGTGCCTGCAGCTCAAGACGTGAGCTCTCTACATCCTACTCCATCATTATGGACTCTAACCTCCTGTGAGCCCAAATAAACTCTTTATTCTATTTCACACACACACACAAAAAGTCTGGGTGTTTCTGTGGTCAATACCCATGAGCGCCACTCTCAGGATGGCACACCATAACCTAGGAGAGCAAACTGTGGCATTTAAACAGTCACATAACTAGTCTCTTAATCGTTCACTAACCTCTATTTGCTGAATCCTCAAATTGGAAATTAAGTCCCAACGAGCCACTCCATTCCTGTCGTACCCTCTGAACCCAAAGCCTGCAGCATTGTTAATGGCGTCAGCTGTCACAAAGTAAAGAATTAAAATGTTACTGCGATGTATCGACAATATATATGGATACGCACACACGTTTTGTTTTGTTTTTAAAGATTTATTTTATTTTCATGTGTCTGGGTGTTTTGCCTGCATGCATGTTGTATGTACCATGTACATGCCTGGTGCCCTTGGAGGCCAGAGAGGGTGTGAGATCCCCTGGAACTGGAGTTGCAGATGTTTGTGAGCCTCCACGTTGGGGCTGGAAAGTGAACCCCGCTCCTCTGCAAGAGCAACAAATGCTTTGCTCTGCTGAGCTATCGCTCGGCCCCCACTTACTCTGTCTTCTCAGGAGGTATGCACAATGTCTTACTCTCAAACAGTAGAAGTAGGCTTTTGATTTAGAAGTACTGGAGAGACTGAACCCTGGGTCTTGAACCTTCTAGGCAAGCCCTTTCCTAGTGAGATACAACCATAGTCCACAGCTTATTCTAGTTTTAAAATGCCTATGTGTGTCTGTGTGTTTCTCTCTTTGTGTGTGCGATGTGTACATGGGTGTCCATGGAGGCCAGGGGAGGACACTGGATCCCCTGGAGCCGGAGTTAAAGGTGGTTATAAGCAACCAAACTCAGGTCCTCTGGAAGAGCAGCATGCAGTTTGCTGTTGCTGTTTTTGTTTTTATTTTTGAGACAAAGTCTCTCTATATTGTCCTGGCTGTCCTGGAACTCACTCTGTAGAGCAGGCTGGCCTTAAAGTCACAGAGACCCACCTGCCTCTGCCTCCCGAGGGCTGGGATTAAAAGTGTGCAGCACCACCGCCTGGCAGCAAACATTCTTAACAATTGAGCCCTCTCTCCAGCCTTGACTTATCCTCATTTTAAGAGAGCTTAGAAACTATCACACACAATGACCCTATTAAGGACAGCTGGTTAGTTAGCAAAACACCAGGCATAAAGCAGGAGGAGATAGGTGGAATTACAAAGTCTGGGGTACACACTAAAATATGGTGAAGTGAGCTTAGCCATCTAAAAGGCACTGCTGGGAATCTGCTGCCCCAAGCTCAGGATGTTCAATTTGGCCTTTATTATAAACAGAAACACATGGTGGGGGGGGGCTAACGTCTTTATTTTTTCCTTCTTGGCTCCCCAGAACCCATTCTGTCTGCAGAACTTTCCAACCCTTTGGCTGTGACGCTCCATCAGCGTCTCTGCTTACAAATCTGCTCAAGACAGAAGTTTCTGCCTCAAATGAGTCCATCCCAACCAACTGGAAGTGTTTCTAATTCATACCATCTGGGTCTTGACCAAACTAGCAGAAATCCATCAAAATGCAGCAAAACAACACACTTTCATAGACACAGACCCTACCCTTAAATTGTTTATTCTGTGTTACTCATTTGATTAAACAAAAAATTATAACTTGGGGAGGGGGGAGTAAGCAATCGAGCTTTACCCTTCTGTCAGGTTTAAGGACCAAATACATTGGAACCTTTACAGTGAGCCTATCGATATGGCAATGTGCAGGTTGGTAGGATTAAAGATAAAGATCTGCTAATAACACAGAAGGAGTCCCACTCCCTCCACACAAGGTTGCCAACAAATCCAAATGGGTACAGAAAACCCATATTCCTGCAGCTAGTGGTTTAACCAAACCAATGGCTCAAACTTAATTTATATTTGTTTTCTTGTTTAGTGTGTGTGTGTGTGTGTGTGTGTGTGTGTGTGTGTGTAAGTGTGCAGGAGTTCACACACCACAGTGCATGTGTGGAGGTCAGAAAACAGTTTCCTGGAGTTGGTTCTCTCCTTCTAACATATGGGTCCCTGGGACTGAACACAGGTTATTAGGCAGGTAACAAGTGCCTTTACCCAAAGAACATTCCACCAACTACAACACCAACAATAATAATAAAAAAAAACTAAAAATACAAAATACAAAGTTGGTTTGGGCCGGGTAGTGGTGGTACATGCCTTTAATCCCAGCACTCGGGAGGCAGAGGCAGGTGGGTGGGCAGATCTCTGTGAGTTTGAGGTCAGCCTGGTCTACAAGAGCTAGGTCCAGGATGGGATCCAAAGCTACAGAGAAACCCTGTCTCGAAAAAACAAAAGCCTCCCTCGGGTTAAAGGAGTATTTAAATGGGCATATGTGGATCTTAAGGAACCTCAGTATAACTGTTTAAATTTGGCTAGGTCAAAAATGGTACTGAGGAATTATTAGTTTAAACCCACAACAGACCAACCATAATAGTATAAACTTTTCAGGAAGAACCTGGAGTTGGAGGTCAACCTGGGATGCACAGGGAGACCCTGACTCAAAACAAATTCTCACAAGGTGACATTGATCTGTAATTACCATTAAATTAACAGGCTAAAGTCACTTTTCCTGATGCATTTCTGCATGGAAGACTGAAAATACGGACTCTAGTTCCAAACTACATTTCACTATAATAAAATAAAGGTAGCAGCCAAACGCCAGGCACCAACTACCCAGTCTTCCTGTGATGTGCTCTTTGTAGTATTCACACGTTCACTGAGTATCACATAGTAAAGAATAAAGAGGCTTGTGACAGAGAGAGTAGGGCCAGTGACATACAAACCAGGCTCCAATCCACCTCAGTCCACCCTCCTCCATAGGGACAGGAGCTTTAGGAGTTCACTGCTACATTCCAGAAGATTCGTACAGCGGTAACATGGAGCTGCTGAACACCGCACGGTTAAAGTTCATGACATCATCACCTGGAGCCTCCTGAGGCTTGTGCAGTGGTACAGGGGAGGGCTTGAGGGAGGACTCTCTCCTTCCCAGACCCCTCTTTTCCATTCAGTCCCCAGCACACCACTTGGCCCAAGCCCTTCCACACCTCTTCAGTCTTAAAGGCACAGCACTTTTTTTTCTAATACTTGTTCCACCTGGTGGGTGTCATAGACCCGTTCAAGAACTGATGTGATTTTGCACACTTTACTGGTGAAGTTCTGGTCAATAAACCAAATCTAATGGTGTCATAATAATAAGTGTAATGAAATCATGCTAAAGTATAGGTACCCTGAAGACGGGGACTATGCCATGCATGTTAGTATTCAATCAAGCTTGCAGAATCTAGCACACAACAGGCTAACGCTAATAATAGAGAAGTGTTTGCTATGACTTCAGCTGCCCATTGACATTTATATTATAGCAAAATGGGCCTTGCTCATGAACTTCGGGGGTTTATTTCTTATGCAAAATGACTGACTGTTCTACTTGGTCCTTAACTTATACATCCTCAAGAGGGCACTCTTGAGCTGGAAGCAGTGGGATGCTTGTGAGTTCAGCTACTAGAGCAAGGCTGAAGCAGGGGGATTGATTGCACTCAGTAGTTTGAGGCCAGTAGGTACAATAAGGCATAGTCACAAAAAACAAACAAACAAACAAACAAAGGCCCAGGGCACTACCTGAGATCTACAAGATATACTTCAGCATGGTAGCAAGTCTACACGCTACTTACCTAAGGTCCATGCAAAGTAGTACTTAGGTCTGGCAGCCAAAAGAGAGACATACAGATAGGTGGCTTTGGCTGGCCACGATGCGGTGGCCTGGAAGTGCTCGTCGATGTTGTACTCCACTGGCAGCATGTTGGAGACGGTCAAGTGAAATAATAAAGAGAGTCCACAGACTAGGAGCTTCTCGGTAACTGCTGCCTGGAAGGGGTAGGCAAGAGTCACAACCCTCATAGGACTCTGTTTGTACTTTTTACACACTGCCACCAGACAGAAGCCCTAGTGCTCATGATCAGAAATCAGGAGCCGCCTTGCCCTGGACATTTCAGATCCTCACAGGAAAATCTCCAACCTCATTTACCTCAATCACTAAGGCTAGGTGTCTCAAACAAATCCAGCGCTCCCTGTCACAACTAATCTTGCTAGCCAGCTTGCTCTGGGGATCCCCTGTGTCTCCTTCCAGGGATGGAATTATAGCCAGGTAGTGACACCCTACCATTACAGGGGTTCTGGGAATCCAGACTATGGTCCCACTTGTGAAAGTGCTTTAAGCATTAAGCCATCTCCCTGGACCCATGAGCAAGATTTTGACTAGAATCATTAGGAAGAGAACGTGGCCAGGAAAGGAACCGCCAGTGTTTCCAGCAGTGGAGCACGAAGACAGAAGTTCATGAGGGGTCGCCACGAAAGACCCACTGTTTGACAGCATTACTTTCACTAAGGAATTTGTTTTCTTTCTTTTAAAAAAAGTTTAAATTTATGTGTTTGATGTGTATAAATGTTTACCTGCATGCCTGCATGTGCACTGTGTGTGTGCCTGGTGCTCACAGAGATCAGGAGAGAGTGTCAGGTACTCTGAAACTGGAGTTATTATGCATTGTTGTGAGGCACCATGTTGGTGCTGGGCATCGAACTCAGGTCCTCTGCAAGAGCAAGAAGAGCTCTAAACACTTGAGCCATCTCTTCAGCCCCTTATGGAGCTATTTACATTTGTCCTTCAACCATGACTGTGCCTCTACTTAGACATCACAGCTACGTAGAGGATAAAAATTGTTTTTCCTGAAAGATAGTTTTCAAGAAATATCTGTATCTGGACTCTGTGGTTACTAGTTCTGTTGCTCCAGAGGATCAGAGTCCGGTTCCCAGAACCCACTTCAGCCAGCTCACAACTGCCTGTACCTTCATTTCCAGGGGATCCTATACCTTCTTCTGACCCCCATGGGTTCCCACCTACACACGGTACACACTCAGATACATAAATATGTCTTTTAAAAAAGAAAGAGATGCAATTCAGTGGCAGAATTATTATTTGCCTTAATCTATTAGCAATATAGGCCCTGGCAAGGCTCTGGATTCAATGCCTAAGAACATACCACATGCATATGTACACACACACGCATGCACACATGTGTGCAATCACGTACTCTTGCACGCACATGCATGCATATGCATTCGCTCACACACATGCATGCATGTACTCACGTGCACACACAGTGTGCAGTCACATACTCTTGCACACATGCACACACATGCATGCATGCACATGTACTCTCACATATACATACACATGCACATGCGCACACATGCATGCATATGCACTCGCTCACACACATGCATGCATGTACTCACGTGCACACACAGTGTGCAGTCACATACTCTTGCACACATGCACACACATGCATGCATGCACATGTACTCTCACATATACATACACATGCACATGCGCACACATGCATGCATATGCACTCTCACACACACATACACACACAGGAAGAAAGAAAAAAAGAAAGAAATCAATCAACGGGGGAATGACAATGAATGAAAACATTAGACTTTTTCAGAAAACCAGAGACGGGCACAAGCTATAGAGTGTAGAGCTCCAGATGACTCTCGCGCCCTTACGTTTGGAGACGGATCTGCTCTTTCATGTTGCTGCTCTTCTTTTCCACTCTCACTGGACTGTGACCTGTGGGATGGCCTGCCTTCAATGAAAGTAATGTAGTCTTTGTAAGAGCAGAGAGGGCCTGCCAGGATACCCATGAAGTTGCAGGTATAACTCACATACTCCAGGGGACTCGGCATGCGCCTGCAATGAGAAGACAACGCTTGTGAGGTGTGACAGACACTTCCAGGGACAGACACCAGAACGGCGGTCATGTGCTCACTACCGTTACCATTTCCAAAAGAAAAGACACCTTAGTTCTCATGAAGCATCCGGGAGGCGGGACAGGGTAGTTCTCAACAGTAGTTTTGGATAGGTGTACCACTTTGTTTTAAAGTTTCAACTTGACACAGCCTACACTCACCTGGGAAGAGACTCTCCACAAAGAGTTTTGCAGATCCCATTGGCCTATGAGAGGGGTCCATCATGGGGAGCGCTGCTTCCTAGGAAGGGAGTCCTGGATGACGCAGCCCAGCAGGAAGCTGGCTGAGAACGAGCACCACTGCATCTATTTCCCTCTGCCCTTTACTGTGGGATGATAGGACTAGCTGCTTTAAGCCCCTGCCACTGTGACTTCTCTGCTATGAGGGCCTGGGCCCCGGTTGATTTTCCTTTTGTTGACGTCAGGCAAGCTAGAGTTAACTGAGAAGAGGGAACCACAGGTGAGAACACCCTTCCAGGAAACTGACCTGTTGACGATTCAGGGGGATATTTTCTTAACTAGTGATTGATCTGGGAGGATGTAGTCCACTGTGAGCAGGGCTATACCTGGGTGTATGAGCAGGCTGAACAAGCCACGAAGAACAAGTCAGTAAGCAGCACTCCTCCATGACCTCTGCATCAGCTCCTGCCACCAGGTCCCTGCCCTTCCTTGTGTTCCTGTCTTGGCATCCTTCAGTGATGGAGCATGATCTGACAGGTGTAAGCTAAAATGAACCCTTCCCTCCCCAATTGCTTTGGTCATGGTGTTTTATCACAGTAATAGAAATCACAACTAAGATGGACTACAATCTGGAATTGTGGGCCAAATAAATCCCCTCCCTTCCCTAAGTTGCTCTCTGTTAAGATATCTTACAGAAATGAAACAGAACAGTAGGGGCTTTCATTCAGATCTTCAAACACAACTACAGAGGGCTTTCACTTAGGTTTCTCATACTGAAAGAGCCTAAGATGACCGTGATGGGGCAGAAGGAATCATTGCTCATTTCTTACTTGCCTGTTCATTCAACAAATGCTGTGTACCCATTATGTGGACAACAGGCTCCCGGGTCTCCAGACAGAGGAATCAGCAAAAGGAATCCCGCACACACGAGCTTATACTCCAGTTGAAAAACACAGACTAAAATAGACTTCATATATGTGCATAGCTATTATATACATGCAGAAATATAATTTTATAATAATATATGTACTCTTCAGAGAAGCTAAGTGCCACAAAGAGAAAGGGGGTCTCTTTACATTAAGAAGTCAGAGAAGGCCGGGCGGTGGTGGCGCACACCTTTAATCCCAGCACTCGGGAGGCAGAGGCAGGCGGATCTCTGTGAGTTCGAGACCAGCCTGGTCTACAAGAGCTAGTTCCAGGACAGGTTTCAAAGCTACAGAGAAACCCTGTCTCG
>JAQHUG010000018.1:6312509-6333822 GCA_028555095.1 Dicrostonyx torquatus | reverse complement strand
AAGAAGAAGGAAGAAGAAGGAAGAAGAAGGAAGAAGAAGAAGAAGAAGGAAGAAGAAGAAGAAGAAGAAGAAGAAGAAGAAGAAGAAGAAGAAGAAGAAGAAGAAGAAGAAGAAGAAGAAGAAGAAGAAGAAGAAGAAGAAGTCGTCAGAGAAGCCTCTTTGGTGAAGGTCAGCTGGGCAGTAGCTAAACAAAAGTGAGAGCTGTACGAACACAGGCAAGGGGGGACCCAGGAGCAGGAGTGATGCGGGCACAGGTGGCACATACTCAGTGATAGCGTGGCTGACAACATGTCACGTAGACATAGACAGAAGGAAAGACTGCTAAGTGAGGTAAGGCGCGTGGGGCCTGCCTTGCAAGCCACAGGAGAATTGTGGGCTCGTTCTGAACGTGATGGAGAGCTACAGTCAGGTTTTAAAGGTCACGTTTTAAACGCACTACTCTGGCCTGGTGTGTGGACACAGTGGAGCCACAAAGACCAGGCAAGGGGCCACAGCAGACGACAACACCACGGAGGCTCTGGGAGCAGCGTGTCGTGCGGCTTCCGACAGTGCTCCTGTGGGGTCAGTTGATGGACTCGAGGGAAACAAGAGACAAGGATGTGTCAGAACAGTTCTAGTCCTTTCCTCACAGCCTGTCCAAAGGGCTCAGCGTGTGTTGATTAGCGGGCACTGGAGTTCATCCACTGGAGATGGAAGAGCACTACACCAGGGCACAGCAAGCAACCCAAGTGACAGGCTGGAGGACCTCTTTCCTCTCTGCACACCATGAGCGGTCTCCTTGGGAAAACAGCCTGTGGACAAAGAGGGCAAGCAATAGGGTATTCCTGGTAAACCAGGAATTGCCGTTATTTAGAAGGGATCTAAAGGTCAGTGCAGGACTCCTTTTCCTTCGGGCTCCTAGAGGCTGGGATCACGGGTGTAAACTGCCTGGAACTAAGTTACTTTTTCCGTCTGTTTCATTTCTGTTTGTTTTTATGAAAGTAGGGTCACAAGTCGCACAGACTGACGCAAACTTCACTGCACAGCAGAGGATGACACCTTGACCATGCGGTCCCTTTGCCTTCAGGTCCTAAGAGCTGGGTTCGCATGGTGGCACCCACAAGACAAGATTCTTCTCAGTCATGAAATTCACTGAAGAGAGTTTTGGCTCAGTTGTCAAACCAGCAGTGCGAGGTGCCGGAGTAAGTCACTGTACTACCTAAGTCCCTGTTTTACTTGCCACGTGAAAGACTTGCTGATTTTCCTCTGCCCACTGACATGAACTGTGTGTCACCTTAGGTGAGTTGGGCAGTGTTTCTTTGCTGCAGGGCACTGCCCTGCACATGGAATATGCTTGCCCTCTACACTGGCTGTCAGTCCTTACGGGCTCTGATGACCAGAAACGTCTCCAGGCGTGCTCAAATGTCTCCTGGGGCGAGAACTATTTAGGAGACAAAGCTCTCAACCTTAGGACCTTATACTTGGGTTGGTAGAGGACTGAAGGAAAAACAAAACCCACAATATACACAGCATGAAGAAAGCAAGCAGGGCAGAGGGCTAGAGTTTGAGGTGGGTAGTTAAAGTTGAAGAGGGAGTGGCTGGGTGTGGCGGCACACACCTATCAGACTCGTCCTGGCAGGGTGGCAAGTTTGAAGTCAACCTGACCCACAAAAAGAAACCTTGTTCTCTCACCCCAGAACAAGATGAGGAGTAGGTAAACTGAGGCAATGGTATGGCGCTCCAAGCTTTGTGGTCGAAGTTATACAGGAAAGCACTGTTTTGTTGTTTGTTTGGTTTTAACCAGGGGAGAGGTTAAAAAATACTAAAAACAATCCAAAGCCTACTCAAAGTATCTCTGGAGACAGAGAGATGGCTCAGTGGGTGAATGTGCTTGCCGTGTAAAGCAAGAGAGTCTATGTTCAAGTCTCCAGCACCCACATGCGAAGCTGGGCAGGGCCACACGATGAGACAGGAATCAGCAGGAACCAGGCACTGGACAGGCAGCTCAGGGCAGGGACTCAAAAGCAAGCGGTCCAGAAACATCCTTGGGTCCCGGCATTTCCACAGCAGGTCTCTGGCCAGAAATGACGGAAGGAAGCCTGGGCTCCCCACCTCCTCAGGAGCCAACAACCTGGAGCTGAACACAGTGGTAGGGGCTGGAATGCCAGCCAGACAGTAAATGACCGCTCTGGTCAGCGCTGGAACTGGAGCTCTCGACTGGACTCCATGGTGAAATGCTTATCAGCTCCACTTTAGCCCTTCTCCCAAAAGATTTTACAGTTACCTCTTCAGAAGGGGCATTGACATAGTAACAATAAAGGTCCCATAAAGGGAAAACTGGTTCCTCCTGGTCAAAAGGATGAAATCTCTGGCCTGGGCAGAGACCTGACATTCCAAGCTACCAAACCCAACAGAGAGTTAACCAGCTGGGCTAGTCAATCACCTGAACAAGGTACCATGCTAGGAAGGAAGGCTCATCTTAGGCCACACTAAAGAGTCAGGCAGACGAGTAACCCTTTAATTAGATACCATACTTTCCATTCCCAGAATTCCCATCCCCAGCCACCGTGAGGTTCTGTTGGATCTATCCAGCTTTCTGATGAAAGTTCAACTTTTTCCTTTTCCCTTCTCTTTCAGAGGCTGGCCGGAACCTAAGCAGCCTCTTCTGGTTCAGACTCCTTCTGGAATTCCCCCCACCACCATGGCCACTTAACTCAAATGGCATTGCTCTCCCCTCTGACACACACACACACACACACACACACACACACACACACACACAGAGAGAGAGAGAGAGAGAGAGAGAGAGAGAGAGAGAGAGAGAGAGAGAGAGAGAGCGCTGCCAAGACTGACAGCTGTCTGCCCTGAAGTTTTCTCTTTTAAATGCTAATAAAATCATCCTCTTTGAATAAGGCTTTGCTTGCCTTTCAAAGTTTTCCTGCCCTTTGATTCTTTAGTAAACGAGAAGATGAGTCCATTCCTGTACCCCTAAACAGTATTACTGGGGGACGGGCAGGGAAGGATGGAAGAGGATCCTGGCAGTTTATTGGCCAGCCAGAATAGCTAAGACGGTGGGTTTCAGGTACAATGAGAGACCCCGTTTCACAAACAAGGTAGAGCTGGGAGGTGGCAGAGCACGCCTTTACTCCCAGCACTCAGGAGGCAGAGACAGGCAGATCCCTAAGTTTGAGGCCAGCCTGATTTACAGAGCAAGATCCAGGAAGCCGGGGCTACACAGAGAAACCCTGTCTTGAAAAACAAATAAAAACCAAAACAAAAAACACAGTGGAAAGCAACTGAGGAAGACACTGAGGTTCTGCTCTGGCTTGTGTACTTGCATGTGCGTTTGTGTGTGCATGCACACGCGCGTGCACGCGCGCGCGCGCGCACACACACACACACGCACACACAGCAGGGGATCACTGGATCCAACCTAGAAAGTCTGCTACAGAGAGCAGGAGAAAATCAAGTGCATTCCTGACCTATAGAGGACCAGCCTGGCACAGTTGGGTGACAAGAAGCAGCCAGACTAGAGATGACTGAAAGTTTACTGACTTGCAGTAAGAAAATGCAATGTGCTTACATTCCCCATCAGCACCCCCAAGAGCAAGTGATACTACTAGCCAGCAAGGGCAGAGGCAGAGAAACACATGGTGTGGGGCGGACAGAAATCAGGAGCTGTATCTTGAACAGACCGACTGCTATCCAAGTGAGGATATTGAAGACACTGGGGGCAGGAGGCTGGAGATGAAGGGGGGTGGGGCTGAGTAGGAAGGTGTAGCTGGTGGCATGAAGCCTCCAGACCTTATGGAAGCATCTGGGGAAAGCTGAGAAGTTCAGGTCTGAGTTCTGGGGTACAGCAACAGTCAACCAGACAGGAGAGGGGCACAGAGTTGGACAAGAGAGCAGAGAGGAAGAAAAACAAGAGGATGTGATGTCCAGGAATCCAGTGAGGAGCTGTCAGCTGGATCAATGATGCCACCCACTGTGGTTGATCGCCATGCCAACAAGGCTGAAGACAAAGGGCAACCGAGAAAGGAAACATACATCTGACCACAGGCGGCAGAGGAGGAAGGGGGAAGTAGAGCCCGGCAATGGAGCTACTGTGGAGAAGAGGAATGACAGACAGACGGATGCGAGGGTGGTGACGGAAAGGGACCGCGTGACAATACAATCCTCTTCCTGAAAAGCTGATGATGACCCAGAGGAAGAAAACAAATGAACCTGATTAAGGTCAGAAGTGAGAAGCCAGCAGCCCTACACTGAACTACGGGCAGTTAAAACACAGAACTAGAAAAGTATTTTGTTACAGATTCAGGGAGTCTGGTGGGTTTTATGACATAGATTGAGGAACCCAGGGCACAGCTGCCCTCTGCAGTGATTCCCAGTAGGTGGCTTCAGCCAGTTTTTGCTGTCCTCTTACTCGTCCCACTAAAATGAACCTGCCCTGGTGACATCCTGGTCTCTAGTTCACCTGGGCTGTTCTGAAGGCTGTTCTGTTCAGGATGCAGTCAGGCCAACCAGGTTATACAAAGTAACCCATGGGCTGTGTGGATGTAAGGGGGAAGATGCCTTAATAAGGAACTTTCCATTACTGAAGAAAAAAAGGAAAAGAAATGTAGCTTTCCATCATGAGTATGGGGGAGAGAGTTTTGGAATTCCGGAGAAAGAAGAATCTAAAATCTTTTCAGAGAGAGAACTAAGGATATGTATTTGCTCTGCCGTCAATATGAAGGACCACGACTTTTTTTTAAAAAAAAGGATTTAACGTATGATTATTTTACACACATGCATATGTGTACCATGGGTGTGCCAGGCACCCAAATACGTCAGAAGAAGGTGTCAAATCTCCTAGAACTGGAGCCACAATTAGTGTCAGGACACCATGTGGGTTGCAGGAACCAAACTGGTCTCTGTAAGAGCAGCAACTGCTGAGCCAATGCTCCAGCCCCAAGGACCATGATGTTAAAAATACAAGTAAAAACATCAAAATGAATCCAGTCAACAAGAAGGAGTGTCTTTCTACTTGGCTCCTCCTACTGTTCAGGGGTGGAGAGCTGAAGTTAACTGGGGCTGGCCATTTGCCCAGCGGTTGCCTGAGAGAGCAGGAGAATCAGAGCCGATGTCTGTATATGACAGTGTCTGGGGTAGTCCAAGGCCAAGGAAAAGCCAAGAACCAACCCAGTGACTTGTCAGGTAAGTGTATTCAATGGCTGTGTATGAAGACTGGCCATAGAGAAGACGGGGAGCCCCAGAGAAGATGTGCTGATGATTACGGTGGGGGCAGGCACAAACGTAGGCAGTGGTGCATACCTGTCCACCACCACGGGCACCATCTCCTTCTTCAGGAGCAGAGGTTCTCAACCTTCCTAAGGCTGCAGCCCTTAAATACAGTTTCTCATGTTGTGCTGACCCCAACCGTAGAATTATTTTTGTTGCTACTTCTTAACTGTAATTTTGCTACTGCTATGAGTTGTAATGTAAATACCTGATACGCAGGATGTATTTTCCCTATTACAAATTGATCCAAAGGGGTCACCACCCACAGGTTGAGGAGCACTGTTCTAGCAACCATGCATTTGTTACTTCTGTATTTAGAAACAACCTACTACAAAGGAATTAGTTTCTTTAAAAGTAAAAGGAGCATATTTCATCTTTAATTATGTCAGATTAAAAAAGACATGGCCAGAAAAATCAAGCCACTCTTGACACCACTCTTCAGAAGCAGAACAAAGGAAGGCGATGACTAAAGAATTCCTCAAATAGTCATCGATAACATCTGTGTTGCACCTCTGTGCACAACCACCGCTATCAAGTCACTGGCCCATGAGTGGCAGCTAATATTAGCAGCAATCCCTACAACTGCGGACAAATCATCTGTCTTTGAGAGTCCCACAGGCATGACACTGGTGGCCTCGCATGGCTCACAGGAGGCACGTACGGCACAGAGGCACAGGCATGAACTTAAGGGGAGCCCCAGGGAAACTGCCAGACCAGCACAGCACAGCTTGGCAGCCTGCAGCAGTGCAGAAGGAAGAAGGTTGCTTTCTGTGAGCCAGGGACATAGCACAAGTCACGGTAGATCTAAAGACACATACCTCACGGCTAAGCCCCTCTGCGATGGTGTCAGTTCTTCATCCTTCCGGAACATCCCTGAGGGTCAGAAAGAAACACCTTTGTGAGTTATGCTTTCTCTTTAGAGTGACACTTGCCTCATGTGAAATCCATGCTGTACTCCATGTGTGGGCCCAATGACCGTCTCTTTCTTTCTCATATTGACACAGATCAAATAACTGCCGAATCATCATGAGATCCGTCTCACCTTGCCCTGTACACACTTAGTACATACGGGGAAATGAGAGTGACTAGTCACTTTGTCTGAAGGAAATTATCCAATTAGACATATCTCCCAAATGAATACATTTTCATTTACAGATCTGTTATCCTTACTAGAAAGTGCCATGTTTTCAAAAAGAGCTGTTAAAGCTCCTTAAGGATCTCGATGACTAACCCTCGGTGCCAACGGCTAGTAGCTCAACACAGAGCAGTGTCGGAGCTCTGGCTCTCTCACAGCACCAGCGAATAGAAGTGGAAGCAGGTGCATCGTCTTTACACATCCGGTCTGTCTTTTGACTCAATCAAGAGGCTATCGCTACATCTAACCAAAAGCTTACGGACACACATGCCTTAAAAATATATTTAGATGGATAAATACTAGATACTATTTAAAGACAAATAAGTAAATAGATAAATAAAAGAAAAGAAAGAAAAGAAAAACTAGATGCAATTTAAAGACTAAAGGGAAACTAAATTAAGAAAGCATTTGTAGGAAACAAAACAAAACAATAACAGTGTCCAAAGACATAAAACTCAAGCTATTAAAAGACACTGAGATAAACAGACAGGGACAAAAACTAGAAAAAACAAACTAGCAAAAGAAACACAGACAACCGATTAACAAACAAACCGTCAACTTCATGATTAATTACGAAAGCACAATTAGTTAAATGTTTGGGAGGCCAAAGCAGAATAGCATCAAGTTCAAGGTCAGTCTGGACAACGTCAACAAAGAACAAAGGGACCTAGACTGTTAGAAGAACAAGCCACCCCGTTTACACAGAACACAGCACGACCTCAATTACGTAACACACACGTCTGAATGGATGATATGTGTACATGAGACAAAGATGAGGGTGTTACACCACTTTATCACATTCGGAGAGCCCATTAGCACTAGAAAAAGAACAGAAAAGATAGACTCCCTGCTGAGAGGCCCTCAGTCCAGTAGGGAGAAGGACCACGGAGGACCACTTATGTTTCTGTAAATTGACAGAGCAAAGATTCGAGGAACGTTTCTCTCCTCTCATCCTAGACATCCCTAGTCTAAGGAAATAAACAAAAATGTCACCTGAAATTGTGGCCAGGACCATCAAAACCCCATGCATAATGGCAAAAAACAAAACAAAAACACTTATATATCTAATAAGGAGGGAAGTGCAATTGCACACCTATTTTGACAACAACGAGGAAGAAAAATTGTGCTGGAAGGGAGACACGGCCATTAACAGCCCCGGCTGCCCTGGCAGAGGACCCCCTCATGGAGGCTCACAGCTGTCTTTAACACCAGTCCCAAGGGTTCTGGCGCCCTCTTCTGGTTGCCACAGCCATGGTACACATGTGATACAGGCAGAAGCAGGCCAAACACTTATACACTAAATCAATCAATCAATCAATCTATCTATGAATAGATAGATAAATCTATTTCTAAAGAGAATAAAAAGAAACCCAGGCCTATGAGGAAGACAGAGGTCAAGACAACTACAATAGGCTCTGACTCTCAGAACCACGTGGCCAGAGGTGGGATTCTTTACCATCTCCTCGGAGTTGTTTGTACTTTTAAGTTTCCTTCAGGGGGCATGTGCCTACTCTCTGGAACTGTACAGAGAAAACAAAACAAAACCCACAAATCCCACTTAAGAGGAGCACACAGGGGGAACCCCGGAGGACTCCTACCACTCTCAATGGCTCTCTTCCTCACAGGAGAGGGACCGTCCCTTGGGGCCACCTAAGGAGATGATGATCAGTATTCTCTTGAAAACCTCCTGCTCCCTCCCTCCCTCTCACCAGGAAAAGAGCAGCTTAGCAGTCATCTGTGATGCCAAGCTTTGCTACATACAAACTTTTTGTTGTATTTGGTTTTTGTTTTGTTTTTAAAATTTTTTTTAGAGACAAGGTTTCACTGCAGTCCTGACTGTCCTGAAATTTGCTCTATAGACTAACTAGGCTGGCCTTGAATTTAGAAATCTGCCTGCCTCTTCCTCCTGAATCCTGTTGGGATTAAAGGTGTGCACCACCACTACCTGGCTTTTTTGCTGTGCTTAATTTAGTATTTCTTTGTGTGTAAAAATGCTCAATCATGCATGACAGGCCAGAATTCAATGTCCAGTATCCTCTCCCATTGTTCTCCATAGTATTTTTTTTTTGAGACAGGTCTCTAAGTGAACCTGCATATCATTTTGGCAAGACTGGCCATCCAGCAAGGCCCAAGGATCCTCCTGTCTCCAGTACCACCATCACTGGAGTTACAGGTGTATGCTGTCATGCCAAGTTTTTGGTGGACTCCAGGGATTTGAACTCAGGTCCTCATGCTTTGACCCAGTGACATGTCTCCCTGGCCCCTTTCTAAGCCTTCTGCAGCATTTCTAAGTGTAGTGTAGTATGGGGTTTCTATGCCAGAGTACCCTGCTATGCTGACCTAGGAGGCTATTATCATGTTAAACTGTAAACCAACCAAGGAAAATAAACATATAACTTAAAGCAAACCATATTTATAGAATAATTTTGTCTATATATACAATTCCAGCCTCTCTCCTCAGATCAAACTTTGGGTACTCAGAAACAGAAGATCTTCTAAAACATTAAGTTAAGATATCATGTTTGAAGCTAGAAAACTAACACTAAGACAAATTAATATGTTGGACAGGGTGGCACATACCTTTAATCTTAGCATTTGGGAGGGAGAGGCAGGTGGATCTCCAATTCTGAGGCCAGCCTGGTCTACAGAACAAGTTTTAGGACAGCCAGAAATTTAAAAAAAAAATACAAATGAATAAAGTTCAGCCTAAGATAGAAATCAGACTCTTATATTCCCTTATCAAGAACAAGCACCCAGCTAGGCTGTAGCCACAAAACAAACAAAACAAACAACAACGACAAAAATCCCACCCCTCCCCCACTTGCCAGGGCACATATCAGTTGTCATGACCAACACACAGCCAAGCTGCGCCATCCTTCAGCACCGACACCTTGTCTCTTGTACATGACTTAAAACTAGAACAGCAGGGAAGAACGCTGCATTCTGTAAGATGAGCATGATGCCTCAATACTACACCTAGAAGTTATCCAAGATAAGACATCCGCTTCCTGAAGCTGGTGGTATGAATACTGCCACTGGACTGGCAGCTAAAAACCCAGCCACGGGAGAGCTCCAGACTCACTGCCCAGAGTTCACACTGGGTGTGAACGGGTGGCAGCTGTTGCCCTTCCTCAGGAGGACCTGCCTGGTAGCTCGGCAGGACCCATTGCTGGTGCCTGGAGCTCGGCAGGCACATAGCCCCTACACCGAGACAAATGCTCCTTATGACGCAACTGTTTGTGCAAACACGGTTTACTCTCAACATCCACTTTCCCACCAGGAATTTGCAACTGCTAGGCACTGGTGTCAGCTTGCCTAGCTTCCGACAAGCACTCTGGGTTCTAGGTCTAAGGAATTTCCTGGCAGAAGATACATCACAGGTGTTCCCGTCCTTGTAGCTGGAGACAGCCAGTGCTGTCTCTGACGCCACTGTGGGGAGCTTGCTCCTGGCTTCTTCTAAACCTCACCCCAAGTACTTCTGTTATTCACTGTTCAGGATCTTCATCAGAACAAACCTTAGCCAGGGCAACACCGCATACTGAGACCATGCGAGGCACGGGCTTAGAGTTTTCAATCCAGACAAGCAGGTCCTCTCCTGTGAGGGTCACTGAGGAAACAGGAGGCTGGAAGAGCTGGTCCAGCCCTGAAGCATAAGGTAAGGGCAGCTGCTCTGCAGGAGGACGTCTGGTAGGATGGGACGCTCCAGTTCCCAGGAAGAATCCCATGCGAAGCTGGCAAGGCTAATCGAAACCAAAGACCAGAAAACAAAATAGGGCCCTGCTGTCCTTTTGGTTCCGAGCTTAACATACATTGCCAGCAGAGACTTCTAGACATGTTCCTCCATCCTCACCCTAGGCGGGACCTGTCGGTCACTGGGTGCTCTGATCTACCACATCCATAGCATCCACTTCAGGACTACAGAACCAGGATCTGAGAACTTCTGACCACATCCTGTTCAGAACGCAAGGACTAGAGGACGTGTCCACGGACTGCCATGCACAAAAAGGCCCTCCAATGTGGGCCTGGCTACGAACGTGGAGATGATAAACCCAAAGCAGTACCAGGAGACGTGAGGTGCAGGTCTCCTAGGTTACCCCATGCACATGCCGTCACCTCTAGAAGCACATGGCCAGAAGGAGGTGCTCTGCTCCAGAAGGGCAGAAAAGAGAACTGTGGCTAAACACACAGGGGATTAAACACGGACCAGTGATTGAGAAGGAACTCTGTCCCTTCTGTCCATGTCCTCATACAATGACACAGTAGGTAACTTTGCTTGTCAGAAGCAAAAGGGGAGAGGAGGACAACTCCTCCCAGGCTCTACCCCAGAACTATGAAGGCTGTGCCCTGCCCACAAGTGGGGACTGGGCTGGGGGGGGGGATCAGTAAAGGATTAGGAGGACACACGTGCAGGTACAGACTGACAACTCTGCTCAGAGAGAGTTGTCCCTCCTAGCTCTGAGGAATCCAATCAACAACCCAAGGAGTCTCGATTGCTGACATTTCCCATATCCACTTATTAAACATATAAAATAGGTACATATGTGTCTAAAAGTCTGAAAACGTGTGTAAATGGGTGTAAACACAAAGGGATAGAACTGGAGAAACATACAAACTTCAATATAAATGTAATACAAATAAAATTAGGAATAAAACTTGACTTAGACCAAAGGTTCGTTATATGGGTCATATGACTATTTTTGCTTTTTATCAGAGAATTGAATTAAAAATCAAGGGAAAACATGGAACTGGGGGTGAAGCACAACTTAATAACCTTAAACAACACTGTCTCTCCCTTCCTTTCCCTTCAGAGTTAGGGTAATATCTCAAATCAAAGACTATTCAAATAGGGTTCTTTGCAGTGATGAAGAATTAACTTCCAGACTCTTACCGTCATGAATCTCGAAAGCCAGACTAGTGATCTTCTGCGTAATGATCATCATCGGGCTGTGACGAGACAAAAGTAGATATTTTAAATGGAGGATGTCACCACAACATGCACGACACAGTAAACAGGCTCGACCCTGCTTACATGACAATAAAACCTCAAGTTTCTATCATGTCAAAAACTCGTGGGGGGTGGTTTAAGAGCTAACAACTCTGGGGTTATCTGTCTTCAAAAAAGTGCAAGAGAGAAGAAATCAAGGTGTTCTTTCTGTGTGGCTTTAAAAGCGAGTAAAAAGAGGGCCCTATTCCTGAAAACAATCTTCTGTGAGGCAGCCTCCAACTTATGCATCCTAAGATGAGAGCCTGCGGTCAGAAGTGCAAGGACTCCAGATAAGGCCAGGTTGTAACTAAGTGTCTCCCCCAGCATTCCCTGGGCCTGCTGCCCAAGGCCGAACATCAAAGAGAACAGAGGATGCCTGTGAAAGGGGGGGATGAGCAAAAGCTAAAGGAGCCAAATGGCAATAGGGAGACAAGAAGAAAGAAAGGGGCAGGGTGCCATTTCCATGCTGAAAGCAGGGCGCGTTGATGCCAGCCACCCAGAACCCAGAAGCCTGCTGTCTGCTAAAGAAAAGAGAAATTGTCTTATATATATTACAAGAAATAGCAGTGTTTTTCCTACATCTTGTAAGAATTCTAACTGAAAGGCTAAGTTGTAGAGGAAAACCAAATCAGCCAAATAAAAACTATACTGCATTACAGCCCACCCTGCGGTACACCTCACTCCTACATTACAGCCCACCAGCTCACTGCATTAAACCCTATCTCTCCCTGTACCCAACCCTCACTGTTAGACTCCACCCACTCACTGCATTAAACCCTATCCCTCACTGCATTACACCCCAACCCTCACTGTTAGACACCACCCACTCACTGCATTAAACCCTATCCCTTGCTGTATTACACCCCAACCCTCACTGTTATATCCTATCCCTCACTGTGTTACACCACACCCCACACAACATCAACTTTCAGACGGTCATTTAACTTTCTAAAATGACAACAAACTCTGAAGTTACATTTGCCAACAGGCAGGGAGTGTGCTCCGCATGCTGAGAGAGCTAGAACTCTCACAGCATTGTCGTCTCAAAGCCTCCCAAAGAACCCCACAGAATCACCCTCGCAGGGTGGCCGGGCCAGCTGGTCTTGAGGGGTAAAGGCTCAGGATCAGGCAGGAAGGTTCCACACTCTCACAGCAGGTGCGCTGCCTCCCAGTGTGAGCACACAGGGGCACAAGGCCTTGCTTTCCACATCTCACTCTGGATTCAGAGCCACAGCTGTGCCCTGGGGAGTTCAAGCTTCAAGGGGCAAGGTCAGATGAGGGCTGCTCTCCAATTCCCTGTGCTTGAGAGGGAAAGGAGTCTCTTGGCTCCCTTAAAAGCCAATTCTTAAAGTTACCTCTAATCCCCCAGGTTGCTCTGTCCTTGAGGATGATACAAATGCCCTGAGATTTCCATCTCCTTGGGGGTGGGGGGATATTCATTGTTTTCAACCTGCCTGATTCTCCTCATAGGGAATTATAAAATGCCATTCGGTTCTAAACTCGAATCCCCATGCACATGTAACTAAACCAAATTGATAAAATAAGCTAAATTTCTGTAATACCAATACAGTGGCATATTCAGCCACAGGTATCATATATAATATGGCTGAGTGATGCAGTATGTGTTTACGACTATTATGTCCTTATAGTACCCACTGAGCATGTGCAGCCTTCATGGAACTTCTCCATGCAGTGAAAGGATTCTGAACCTCATAGAACCACATCCTGGTCAGGGAGGCTGAACCATGCTTAGGTGCATAGCCGACTCCAAGGGTTACATATCTTAGCAAAGAAGGGAAGAAGGTGAGGAGCAGATGCCAGATCCAAATGCTGCCCACCCCTGCCCTATTCGAGCCATTTTTCCCAGAACCACTCTGCAGAGACAGCTTTGCTGCCCTTCCCAAGCCCCAGCCACTTTGCTCCCAAGATCCACCGGGCAGGTCATATTAAACATCTCCCCTCTGTTCATTCAAACACAGGCTGGCTGAACCTCTGCCCATAACACACATCCTGCTGCTTTTCTCTTAAACCATAATAATAAATAACAAATAACAAAACCATCCCTGAGTGTCCCTCTCAGATTGTTTCTAAACTCTTTTATTAACAAGATAAAGACCCCCAAAGAGGGAATTCCTGACTTTCCCCCAGTACCCTGGTGACCATCCACCTCATGTGTGGCCTTTGGTTTTCGGGAGTGGCAGCCCACTGCCTCTGGCTCACCCTGCTCCCAGGAGCACAGTGAACATAGGACTACAGACAGAAGATATCAGTACAGTCTGCAAAGGAGGGTGTTGAGGACGAAGATTCAAAAGAGGGCTTGCCAGAAATGCCAGAAGGGATGAACAGATCAGAGAGAATTAGGAATCTGGAGAGGAACAGAGGTGGACAAACTCAACCCGGAGATGTGTGCAGCTGGGAGACAAGAGGGACGATGGGAGTAGAAGCATGGAATGGAGAGAAGACAAAACCTATACCCTCTCCAGGCAGAGCCTGCCTTACAGAGAAAACACCATTGGAGAAACCAGCGCAACACTGTATCACAGAGGAGATGCTGGTTTCCCTCCACAGCACACATTTTAGGAGCATCCCTTCAGAGCAGCAAGTAGTGAGTTTTTAACTGTTGATTTTGTAGCAAAGGGCATTCCCCAATACCTAATCCCTCCTCGTGTCCCAGAATCTGACTTAGCCTACCAGGCGGTGGGTAAAGAACCTATCTATCCTGGAACAGGCAGGGAAGCAGTCCTAGGGTGCCAAGGGAGGGGTCAGGGCCTGGATGGGACCTCCTCTATCTTCTAAGTGACAAATCACTGGTGGTGTTGGCGTGAGACAGCCAGAAGGGAGGAAAACAGACCACCACTACTCAAGTAAATATGTAATTGACGGGACAGTTTTGGCTACACAAAGATACTCCTTTGAACTAAGGGATTTTTTTAAAAAAAAAAGACTTTTTATAAGATTTTTATCTTATATAATAAGATATATATAATCTTTAATATAATAAGTCTTATATGTATGAGCATGAATATATGTGTATGGTGCCCAGAAGGGGGCATAAGATCCCTGGAACTGGAGTTAAAGATGGCAGTGTGCTACCATGTGGATGCTAGGAACTGAACCTGGGTCCTCTGCAAGGACAGCAAGTGCTTTAGCCTCTGCGCCATCTCTCCGGCCTCTGAACGAAGGCATAAACACACAAAACCAAAACCAAAAAGCAGAACCTCTAGACTTTCCTATATAAAAACGATGAGAAATTTTATAAGTATCCATTTCTCTATGAAGAATGAGAACAGAATAATTTGGTTTTATCCTAAAGTAATTCTCAACTATAGCTGACGCTAGTAGAGAAGGCAGGCTTAAAATAAACATGCACGTTCAGCATGGTCTCATTATTTCGGAAGTGGCTACGGCTGAACTCAAATGATGTTTGTCTATGATTGTCCCAGCAACTACAAGCACCCACTTGCTACCAGGCCCTGGTACTAACAGAGACAAGCCACTATGTCCCTGCACTCAAATAACCTTTACGCAAACAAGACTCTTTATCCACAAGATCTATGGAGACCAGACAAGTCCCACCTGCCCAACACCAAATGCCTGTGGGATGTGAGTCCAGTTAAGGCCACACATGGTCTGAGTCACCTCATGATTTACGGATTGTCTCGCTCGGAAAGACAGCGCCTAATGGGCATCTACAAAGCACCAAGCCTTGTTCTAGGTCCAAGCTTTGACTCCGCTGGAGACACAATGAACAATGCAACCTTGCTGTCGCAGGACTTACTGGAGAGAGACGAACAGATCACAATCTGCCAAGTGCTGCACAGGAAAATGGAGGGGGGTACAGATGAGAACTAACAAACACCCCAAGGTGACATATGAGTGGCGATGACAACTGAACGATGGCCTAGGGTAAGGGCATTCAGAGGAAAGAACAAGGTCACAGCCTAAAGACAGATGTGTGACTGGCTTTGAAAGAGCAGCAAGGAGGCCAGCGTGTGGAAGACAGGACAGGGCAGAAGACAGGCTTCTTCAAGGCTATGGCTTTGACCTAACAGACAGAAGGACTGGACGGTTTGGGGTCAAGAGCTGACCTAGTTTTCTGTGGAACACTTTGGACTCTGAGTAGGTTGAGCAAAGACTGTCATGTACGGAAGTGGGGACAAGAAAGCAGGTGATGTGAGGAAGAGAGAAGGTGGCTCAGAGCAGGGCCAGCACAGGCAGACTGCAGTGAATCCTATGTGCGTTCTAAAGCCAGTGGCAATTTGGTGAGGCAGGGTTTGAGGTCTGATGCCAGGTTCTGACAAGAGTAACTAACTAGAGAGTTGGGGCTGCCGGGGAAGGGACACAGAACAACAAGTGAGAGGCTGAGTTGTCCATGTTGAGTGTGTTTTATGCAAGACGCTGACTGAACAATGGGTAGGAATTGGGGAACAAAGCAGCTGGATATATGGATCAAAGCTCACAAACTGGGTCAGTAAACTGGCTTAGTGAGTAAAGGTGCCTGCCACCAAGCCTAATTACATGAGTTCAATCCCCAGGTCCCACATGGAAGAAGGCAAGAACTGACTCCTGCAATCTGTACTCTTCGACACATGCACGCACACGTATACATACACCAGACACACACGCACACATGCATACACTAACAAAGGGTGATAAAAAATTTAAACTCATAAATCCTGACTGCAGCCGACCGCAGTGAAAGGGGGAGCAGTGACTAACTCCAAAGTGGGGAGGACAATGACCCTGTGTAGATTAAGTGACATAACATCACCAATACTTTACACAGCACCGGAGACATAGCACATTCTACCAAAAATCAAACCTCTCTCACCGTCACATGGTCACAGCATCACCTACAAAATCCCTGGGACCGCTTCAAGCATGAGATGTCGAAAGGACACAAGAATCAAATGGGAAGTGCTGTTTCTGAAGACTAAGAGACATAACTGCACATACACAGTGGTCTCACACACAGTGCTCTCTCTCTCTCTCTCTCTCTCTCTCTCTCTCTCTCTCTCTCTCTCTCTCTCTCTCTCTCACACACACACACACACACACACACACCCTGTTTATCTTCCACGGTTCCCATTGTCTATAGTCAACCATAGTCCGAACATATAAAATGGAGATCTTTGGAAACACTCCCATGTTTTACATTTTATGTTGCTGTGTGTAGCATGAAGACTTCTTGTGGGTACCACTCTGTCCTAGCACGACCACAAGTCACTCTTTCTCCAGCCCACCCTGCGGCTTCCACTGCCACCCATTACCCCTCCAGCAGCCGTCTCTGCCTTCAGAGCGCCTGTGCTTGAGTGGCCCTTGACAAGGGCCCTGAGGTGTAAGCGCCATCGTTCAGCTAAGCCAAAGGGAAACTAGTTCTTTCTGTGGTAAGTTCAACGTGGCTATGTGTGTGTGGACAAACCGTACAAATAGGATTACTACTGCCTGTGGCTTGTGGCGTCCCCTGTGGCTTGGGACACAGTTCCCGTGGATAAAGTAAAGGGGAGTTACACAGATACATTAATGAGTGATATTTGGGTGCAAAGAGCCAAGGGGAAGTGCTCCAATCATTTTATCTGGGGTTGAAAGCAGAAAGGAGAGTGGAGGGGGCACCAAGGAAGAAATCGCTGAGGAGCCTGGGCTGGATAGAACAGCCTGGGCTGGCTTTGCAGACTCAAGGTAAATAGGTCTTTCTGCCATGATCAACCATGCTGCCATGAGAATCAACTCAATCAGCTGCAGCACTCAGGACAACCAAGTCCCCACAGCTCCTGTGGTGACATGACCAGCATTAGGATGCTTCCTGTATCAAATGTAGGTCAAGGGCCGGGAGACACTCCCACAGGAAAAAGCCACCAGAACGGGGAAGGTGCAAAGTCTCGGGTGGTTGACTATTTCATACCGCCCTATTTACACACAGTTACTTGGCACTGTGTGAGGAGGATTATAAAGAACAGCTAGCGGCTTTCATGACTCATTTTGCAGAACATAAAAACATGTCTAAAATTAGACTCTGGACTCGAATAAGGCTGCTCAGAATGGAGAGACAGAAACGACAACCACACCTGCAGCTTTTATGCTACGTCCGTCTCTGCCTTTGCTTTAAGAACTGGCTCCTACAAAAGCCCCTACCAAATGCATCCCACATGCTCAGTAGGCCTCCACAGCCGAGGGAGATACAGGCCAGCTGGCAGGCCATGCCCACTGAGCAGCTGATATGTGCCTAGCTGTAAGACATAGCCTTAATTTGAATGGGAATTACTCTACATGAACCCCTTCTGTGTTTGCCTTGTGGTGGACACCCTGAGTGATCCCTTTGGCAAGACAGATCCAATTCCAGTGAGAACGCAGTTCTTGCTCCCTGCCATTTATTTAGTAACAAGAGGCAAAGGGCTTACTGTATTCGCTATACCACAAGTGTCTAGTCCAGTGACTTGAAAGGAGCCAGGATGTCCCCCCTGAGTTATGATCCCACCATAGCTAATCTTCACATGACCTTTTATTTATATCTTTAGGGTGAAGGGCATGGGAGTCATGTTAGAGGACAACTCCCAGGAGACGCCCTCGTTCTACCCTGGGGGTCCTGAGAATCAAACTCGGGCCTTCAGGCTTGACGGCAAGCACCTTTTTCCTCCGAGCCATCTTGCTAGCGGTGCTGCTCTGTATTCTTATTTCTAGTCCCTATCCCAGATCCTTGACTTGCCTCCTTGCTGTTTGTGTATGACGGTCACTGCCCTTGAGCAGGTATTCTCTGGCTTTGTTTCATTGTGAGTTGGCTTCTTAAAGTCTCACTGTATTCTAGCTGGCCTGGAACCTGCTGTGTAGACCATGCTGGCCTCAAATCTGTCTCCTAGGTCATTAGGATTACAAGTTTGGTCCACCATGCTCAGATTAAGGCAAATACTGCATTAAGGCCATGGGTTACCTTGAGAAGGATTACTGGATTTGACTATCCTATCTGTAATAAGCATTTCAGAACTTTTTTTTTTTTTCTAAAAAGGCCTTTTAGAGATGTGAAAAAGGAAGCCTCTTACACCCAAGGCTGCACCTGACAACCAGAACCCAGTGACATCACTCGCTCAAGATAACCAGACATGGTCCTAGACCCCATGACGCTTACTGGACAGTCCATAAGCAGAGACCAGGACCAACGCTCTGCTCTGCACATCTGGAGAGACTTCACCTTGACCTGCCCTCAGGAGAGCCTCCCCAGGACCCTGACCTATGAATCAGAGACAACTGTTAAAGACAGGACCTGACCTTCAGCTAAGCTGAGCAGCACAGGTGAGCAGCCTTGGGGAGACAGGCTTAGGACACAGTTAGGAACTCAAGAGTGTGAACTTTGGGTGATGACGTTAAGCATGACAAAATATAACTTTTGGTTTATCAACTATAAAATACAACTTTTGTTATATCAATTATAAAATACAACTTTTGTTATAGCAACTATAAAATATAATTTTTGTTATATCAACTATAAAATACAACTTTTGTTATAGCAACTATAAAACATAACTTTTGTTATATCAACTATAAAACACAACTTTTGTTATATCAACTATAAAGCATAACTTTTGTTATTCCAACTGCGTGCATTCCAACTTCTTGCTTGCAACACTATCTATATACAAGCAGGCTGTTTCTCAAGCTCGTACCCCTGAGTAAAATTTTATGCTGTCTTTACAAGGCCCAGCCCATTTCTTCTTAGACAGATTCTTGGACACTTCACAGTTGCTTTTGAAACAGGATCTTCTTTTTTTCTGTTACATTTTAAAAGTTATTTCTGATAGGAAGAATAATCATTTTATGCTTTTCTTGTATCACCTTTTTATAGCTGAGGTGAGACCTCACAACTTCAGGGACTATCTAACTTTTCCGCAACTAGAAACTTCTAGTGAAAAGGCAGTCTTTATCTAAAGAAATCCTGATCCTAACGTTATACGAAGACGGACTCTCTCTGTCACTCTCTCTCTCAGACGAACTCTGTCTCTCTCACTCTCTCTCTTCCTCGCCCCCCCTCTCCCTTACCCCTAACCTCTCTTCCCTCCCTTTCTCTTTATTTTCCTCATCCCCTCTCTCTACCTCTCCCCTCCCCCATCTCTCTATGTATCTCAGTTCTCCCATGCCTCAAGCAAGTAAATCTGTCTCACTCAGAAGATTTACACAATTCCTCAGCAAGGTCCCAGGCCTCCCTTCCTGTGCTCTATCTAGACATTGACACTTTGAACAATGACACTTGTCCTAATCTGCTTCACAGACTTCTCTGTCCCGTTCTGTTATGGAATAGTCCTTGACACTGTGTCAAGTTATTTCACTGGGATTGGTTTAATAAAAAGCTGGACAGCGAGTAGCAAGGCAGGATTTTGGGGCAGAGAGGACACTGGGAAGAAGGCAGAGTCACCAGGAGAAGCCAAACAGACACGGAATGAGTTAGACACACAAAATGGGATAGAGGTTAAAAAAAAAAAAAAAACACATGGTAGAAGATAGATCAATAAATATATGAGCTAATTTAAGCTATAAGAGTTAGTTAGAAACAAGCCTAAGCTATCGGCTGAGCTTTTATAACTAGTAAGAAGTATCCACATCATTTTAGAAAATTCTGCTTACACCTGGATGTCCTACACCTGAGGATCCCCACCTTCTGTATAGGGAGCACTGTCCAACAGCTGGCTCTTTTTCTCTTATGGCCACTTTAAAAGAGCAACCTCTTTGGCACAGTTGTGCTTCAGTTCATTCAATTCTGCACCTCATCTCTACCAATTCACCAATAATAGTCAAAGGATTCCTCCCAATGGCTAACACTGGGATTATTATAAATAGGTAGTCTATCTTTAAAACGCTACACTGTTTTTTCTTCCCCTATAAACATTTAAAATTATATCAAAATAATTAAATTATAAATTTCAACAAAATACTGCTAAATAACTTTGAAAAAAGAATCATTAAGTTCTTCCTAGAAACTGTTCTCTGCTTGTGGGCCATTGTAGTAGTTTAGGCTAATAGACTGTAAGCTGACATGTGGTTGCCGGGAATTGAACTCAGGACCTTTGGAAGAGCAGGCAATGCTCTTAACCACTGAGCCATCTCTCCAGCCCTAGGCTAATAGACTGTAAGCCGACATGAGCTCTTTCTGATCTGGATCATTAATCCCCACCCACAACCAAATCAGAAGGTTCCAGAGCCCCAGTAGGAGGTGGTGCCAGAAGGAGCATGCCTCCATCCTGAACAGCCAGTGGCACAAAGGCCGCCTCCTCAGAGGACTGTACCGTGAGAATGAACCTTCACGTTAATTACTGTGATGACACACTTGTTCTGACAAGGCCCTCTGTGTGGCTAGCAGAGAAAGATGTTACGGAAGAGGCTAGAGAGCAGCAGATGACGGAGAGAAAAAAGATAATAGCTAAGATCAAACTGAAGGAGGACTGTGAGGGTCCCGGGAAGCTGAGTCCCACAGGAGTGTTGCAGTGCCAACATGCACGGTGATGCAATCAATTCAGTTTGGTTATGCTAAAGTGCTGGTGTTTAAAAAAAAAAAATCTGAGAAACGTTACCTCGAGTGAATATAAATACAGACCGGAGAAACCCATAACTGCTTGACACCCCTGGGACCCTCACACAGAGCCTGGATCCTGGGGCTCCGTAATTCGGGGTGAAAAGTCACTGGATGACATGGTTAGCTTTGGGTGGCTATTCTAGCAGAGGTCTGCTTTTGACATGTTAGCTTTACAACGTCATCCTGCCATGACAACATGTGACCAGGCCCACTTCCCCCCACTCACAGGGAGCCAACTGGGTGCTGATTCTGCCCTGCAACTTTTCTTTTTTTTTTAATATTTATTTATTATGTATACAACATTCTGTCTGTATGTCTGTATTTATTTATTATGTATACAATATTCTGTCTGTGTGTATGTCTGCAGGCCAGATGAGGG
>JAQHUG010000018.1:6256979-6306499 GCA_028555095.1 Dicrostonyx torquatus | reverse complement strand
ATACTCAGGCTGGACAGCACAGACACAGTCTAAAGAGGGTGATACTCAGGCTGGACAGAGGACTCGGCTCTCACGCTTTCGTTTTTAGCATCTTTGTCTGTCTATGTATCAGTCAATCTATCTATTGTCTGTCTATTGCATGGGGGGGCATGCATGCCACTGTGGACATTATAGGACGCACCCCACCCCCAGTTTCTTCCTTTTTAATCAAATCCGGGATTTTCCTGTGTGCTAGCTGAGCATTCAACCTACTGAGCTACACCACAGTCTGAGGAATGCAAGTTTTAAGAGTCTCTTAAGCACATAATTTTGCAGCATACGTTACCATATATCAAATATATGCCATTATACTAAAAATGTAAAGAATGTATGTTACATAGGCTTTGCACTGACAATTCCATGTTCTTATTTCACCTACTACATTAAGGACAAAGTTGTGGGATATACCTTGCAAAGGTCTGCAGTCGAATTGTGGAAATACTATACAATGATACAATATTGTGCAATTCCACCCAACTCTACATTCAGAGATTTCAATTCCTACCTTACCAGGGTGGAAGGATTTTTGTGACAGAAACTGATAAGTAAGATAAATCCGGTCATTAAAACCAAAATTATCAACTCTAGCTTCTAGGAAAAAAAAATCTCATCCAATGTCTGGTTTTATAAACATATTTTTATTTGGCCACACCCTGCTCATTTGAGTATCACAATGGCTGCTCTTGTCTTACAGCAGCCTTAGAAGCCTAAAATAATTACTGTCTCATCCTGCTAAAGGAACTTTTGCTGACCCTAATTAAGGACTAAATTGTGGGTGGAGATAGTAATAATTCACATTAAGTTTTAATTAAAAGTAACAGGATGTCAGTCATTGTGAGGAATGACATCACCACCACTACTTCATTAGCATATATGTCAATCGACACTCACTTTAGAATGACATTAGCACATCATTAACACGAGCTTTACTGATCTAGATGGTAATTTAGCACCTACCTGTAGGCAGCACAGCAGGCCTGAAACTACAGGTTAGCTATAAAAACTTTGGCACTAATCAGTAAAAACATTCTATGGGCACAGAATTTACAAGCAAGTGGACTGGCCATTCGCTGTTTGTATATTATACACTACACATCCACTCAATTCATACATTTTAGAATAAGCATAGATGGCACTGCCTATCAGACTGACTCCAGCTCCTGATCCAGACACCAAAATCCACAGGTGGTCAGGTCCCTTATGTAAAATGGCACAGGGGTTACACAGAAGGCACACTCCCCTGTGCATTTTAACCACCCCTGGGACGGGTGACTTACAGTGGCTAACGCAAGGTAAGAGACTATAAATGGCTGTGCGCGGGGAATAAGCAGTCTGTGTATGTTCAACACACATGCCACGTTCTCCTAAAGATTTTCTGGCTGCAGTGTTGACCGCACAGATGTGGAAGCCATGGAGGGAAGGCTGACTGCCTATTATATACCTGTTCTCCAGAAAGCTAGGTTTTAGTCGTGAGATACGGGCTGACACTTTTTCTGATGACTCGCGTTGCTGGGTTCCTGGAAAGTGGTTAGTGTAAGCTGAATTCACTATTGACGATAAAACACACCCAGATTCTGGGTTTGGAAAGGCAAAAACTGAATAACTTGCTACCCCTATTTATTGATTATACTTTTGTATGTTATCATTGGATCTATTAGAGGAGATGAAATGCACTCCTCAGGTTAGTTATGTGCTCGTTTTTAAACTGACTACTGGAGAGCTTAAAAGTACATCCACAGGTTTCTGTCTACTAGTGTACTGTGTTACGTCTTCCCAGAAAAAAGAGGTGGTGGGGCTGAGAAGGCTGCGTGGCTTTTCTCTGTCCCTGCGAATGGGTCTGGTGACAGCTGCAGGCATTGCCTTCCATGTTCAGGGCAACACACAAGCTAGGGACACCCAGCTGAGCAAGAGCCTCCGTTTCCCTGGCGCTGCTGGGCTACTGCACAGGCTCTGGGCAGAGATCTGCCACTCTGGAAAAAGATCCTAGGTGCCGAGTTTCTTTTCTGGTACATGCAACAGAGGTAGCTCCTCAAATGCCCGCTGCCAGCTGTCCTTTTGAGGTTAATTTGTGGGGCGTCTTCGATTTTTTTCAAGTTCACACATCAGCAGGGAAAGCAGGCATGTAACCCAGTATGCACACCATCACGTTTTAAGTGATTTGGTCTGTGTATGAGCACCACTGAATATAGCACCACCATGAGCACCACTGAATATCTCCAAAGAAGAATCTAGGTGCCAATAAAACCCAGACTAGATTCCAATCACAGCCCCGTGGCACTGCCTGTGTGGTCTCCCAAGCGTGGATTTGTCACTCCAGGCCAGCACCTGGGGGCTTTAGCCGTTCCAACTCCATCATGGAGCTCTCGTTTTCCTACAAGTGGTTGACGTGTGAGCAGCCAACGGGACTTGGAAATGTCGATGAAACGTGACAGAGATTTGGAGGCTTGACCTCATCCCTCAGGTGTGACATCTGCCTCTGCTGCCACTGGGACATTGGAAAGGGCAGCAGCCAATTCTTGCTCGTAGGAGGAGTCAGCCTGAACACCGTCAACATGCTGAGGTGGTGAGGATGAGAAACAAAAAGCGGGGGTCGGATACGCCAAAGAAGGCAGCACTGAACTAGCCAAATGAACGGCCCTGCCTCAGGACTTCCACCTTTGAGAGATAATACTTCCTATTCTGTTCACACCACTGTGTCCTTGAGCTGGGTTTTCTGTTTTTTGGCAACCAAACAGCATCCTGGCTCTCAGAATCTGTACCACTGAAATTAAGTGAATAGTGAACTGGCTCGGTCATCACAATGCCTGTGGTGGCATGAATTTGAAAGATGCTCAGAACCCAGGTAAAAGCCTGGCATGGTGGCATGCGCCTGTAACTCCAGCTCTGAGGAAGCAGAGACAGGACTGTCCTGAAGATCACTGGTCAGCTAGCCTGGTTGAATTGGCAATCTCCAGGTGCAGTGAGAGGCCAGGTCTCAAAACATAAAGGTGGAGAGTGATTGAGGAAGGCACGGGTCCTGGCTAGTTTTATATCAACTTGGCACAAGACATCTGAGAGGAGGGAGCCTCAATTGAGAAAATGCCTCCATAAGATCCAGCTGTAGGGCCAGCCCATTGTGTGTGGTGCCATCCCTAGGATGGTGGTCCTGGGTTCTATAAGAAAGCAGGCCGAGCAAGCCAGTAAATAGCACCCCTTCACAGCTTCTGCCAGCAGTTCCTGCCTCGGGGTTCCTACAATGCTTGAGCTCCTGTCCTGACCTCCTTCAGGGAAGAACAAGTGTGGGAGTGTAAGTCAAATAAACCCTTTCCTCCCCAACTTGTTTTTGGGTTGTGGAGTTTTGTTGCAGCACAGAAACCCTGAGGCAGCACCCAGCATCAATCACCGGCCTCCATAAGCACATGCATGCACACCGCCTCCTACCACGTGCACACAACAGGTCAGTAGCTTATGAAGCGTACAAGAACAGAACGTTTTCTTACAACATTCCAAACGTCTATTCATCATAAGTAGAAACCGTTGAAGGGGAAAACAAGGTAGTGAGGGACCATGAGAATGAATGAACCAGCAAAGCGGAGGGAACTGGCAGAGAATCCCAAATGAAGAAAGCCAGTTACTATCGTCACAGAACTGGAAATCAATAATAATAATAATAATGATAATAATAATAATAATAATAATAAATAACAAGGCGGTGGTGGTGCACGCCTTCAATCCCAGTATTCGGGAGGCAGAGGCAGGCGGATCTCTGTGAGTTTGAGGCCAGCCTGGTCTACAAGAGCTAATTCCAGGACAGGCCCCAAAGTGACAGAGAAACCCTGTCTCAGAGGGAAAACAAACAAACAAAAAAAACCCAAAAAAACACAACCTCCAAAAATGTGAAATCCAAGTTGATTTTTCTCAAGTGTTTGTTGCAGTAACAGAAAGCTGATGGGCTCCATGGTGAATTGTAACTACTACCTTTTCTGTACTGAATCATTTAAAAGGGACACAAAGCAGGTCACAGTAAAAAAAAAAAAAAAGAAAGAAAAAAAGAAAAGAAAAAAATTTAATTTGCAAAACAGATTTTATCAAAATTTTAAAGTTCTCAACCTCCAGTCATCACTAAGAAGCAGGAAGGCAGGTCAGAGAATGTAAGAAAATATTCACAATGTATGTAGCTAGCAAAGGGCTGGTATCCAAAATGCAGAAAGAATGAATGGTAACAAAAACAACAGTGGGAAGCCTTGGATAGAATAACTCTCTAAAGTTATATAACTAGTCAATTAGCAAAAGGAAACATGGCTGGCACCAGTAATTATCAGAGGAATAGAAATCAAAGCTACAGACAGAGAAATATCATAAGACAACCTTTAGCAGACCAGAGGGAAGGAGCTCCCTCAGACTCTGGGACGAAGGACGAACGGAACACCCACTTTGAGAAAGCTGGGCAAGTTCTTTCCATTTTATTTTTAACTTCTGGCAATTTCTTACACAATTAAAATACTTAATTCCGTGCACTAGCAGTTCCTCTTCTAGGTATTTACATAAAAATAGAGAAACACATCCACAAAAACTTGTGTAAGAATGTTTTAGAAGTTTGAATCCCAATAGCTTGAATTTTGAAACAGTCTGTAAGTCCATTAAGAGGTGAAATGATGTATAATTGTGGTATGTTCATATCACAGAATGCTAGCCAGAACAAAAATGAATCATCTCGGCCGGGCGGTGGTGGTGCACGCCTTTAATCCCAGCACTCGGGAGGCAGAGGCAGGTGGATCTCTGTGAGTTCGAGACCAGCCTGGTCTACAAGAGCTAGTTCTAGCGCAGGCTCCAAAGCCACAGAGAAACCCTGTCTCGAAAAACCAAAAAAAAAAAAAAATCATCTCTTTTTTTCTTAGTTATAAAATATATTTATGTGTGCATGTGTGTAGGCATACATGTGGTAGGACCATTTGTGGTAGTTTATTCTCTCCGTCTATCATATGTTCTAAAAGGGGAAGAAACATTCCATCCTGTAGAGAAAACTCATGAGGCTCTGAAAGGAAACTCAGCAACTTCAGGAAGTCCCTGAAACTGACCAGATCCACTAAAGAAGCAGTAAGGACTGGTGAGAGGCAAACTCAGACAGTGCTGGGTGGGTTTGGGTGACAGAGCTGTCTCTGAGTCACTTCCGCTCCTCTAAGTATAACCCCAATAAACCTCACTGGTTCACCAAACTGGACTTGGGCGGATCTGTCACTGGTTCCCTACCAAAGACAAGCAGACATCTGTTCATGTCTCCCCAGGAATAGTGTCACACAACAGTGTACGGCACAGTTTATATGACATTCTAGAGGAGTCAGAATTGCTTTGTGTGATGGAAAATGGATTACTCGCTTCAAGAGACAAGCGGACTAACTGCAAAGGGGCATGATAGGGCCTTTTTTTGGTTTTGTGTTGCTTCTCAAGACAGGTTTCTCTGTGTAACAGTTCTGGGTGTCCTAGAACTCACTCTGTAGACCAGGTTGGCCTCAAACTCACAGAGATCCACCTGCGTCTGCCTCCCAAATGCTGGAATTAAAGTTGTGTGCCACCACACCCAGCTATGATGGGGATCATTTTGGCAAAGGGGAAATGTCCTTTATCTAATGATTGACAGTTAGAGATCCATACATGTACCCACATTCCTGGAATAGGTTACTTGTTTTAGGTAAATTATATCTTTTCAATAAAGCTGTTTAAAAATGACTTGGAATTAATAAAACTTTTTTGGGACCCTCTACAGACCTTCACTCACTCCGGGCCTATGGGTCCAACTTGCTTCCCTTCTCTGTGTCCACTTCCTTCCAAGAAGAATTTAAGAGGCCCCGGATCATAAATACCTACTCTATAGACAATGCCCACTTTCTGCCTCTAGCCAGGACATGTACTAGGCAACCAAACTCAAGTCAACAGACTTCTCTACATCTCAACTGAGCTGTGTAACTAACAACTGAAACACAGCACCAAGCGGGGCAGAGATGCTGAACTACTACCCAATCTTTTCCAATGCTCTGTTCCAAATGAGGGGGTGATTTTGTGTGTGTGTGCGTGCATGTGTGTGCGTGCATGTGTGTGTCAGGGCTGGGATGAAACCAGGCCTTGTGAGTATATGTGAGCGAACACTCTCCCACTGAGCTTCGTCCCCAGCCCCTGAAGTCACCATATCTAACTACCACCCCATGTCCATGCTTTAATCTCTGCACCTCACATCACTCGTGCCTGTATACAACCCTATCTTCCAACCACACCCTGGCACACACTCCAGCCTCAAGCCACAGGACCTGACTAGTCTCTCTTCTTCATTCTTGTCTCCCTGATCTACTGTTCTCACAGTAAGGGCTGGTGCTCAGAAGCTCAACCTAACAGCTTTTCCCAACACTTTAGAATTTTCAGATTTCTTTAAGAATGACCCATGAGCTATATATATTTAAAAATTAAGTATTTACATAGATTTCATTTTTTATTCCAACCAAGGAACACAGAACTGGTATTTTTTCAGAGTATCGGGGGGTGGGGGGGCACATGTATAGTAAGTGTTGGATTTAAAGGAGTCATGTGCCCTCGTGCTACAAGGAACAGAACTGCCCACCGCTGTAATCATCTAAGCTGGAAACTCAGAAAACTTAGGGGCTAGAGAAGAAAAAGGACTTGGTGGCCACCTCAGGGTCAGTTAATAGGGTAAGTAAGGTCTCGGTGGTGGCTGTAGCAAGCTGTTGCTATTACTATTGCAATGGCTGTTAATATTTTTGAGGCAGGGCTCCCTCAGTGAAGCTTAGGTTGGCTTGGAACTCATTCACTATGTAGCCCAGGCTGGTCTTCAACCCAGGTGGATCTTTCTGCCTCAGTCTGCCGAGTACTGGGTGGGATTACAGGTGTGGGCAGCCATTCTCAGGAAGAGCTATGAAATGGGTAGACAGGAAATTTACAAGACCTTCGAGAAAAGCCCAGATTCCTATTCTACCACACGCTGTCGCTCAGGCAGGTCCCTGAACTCCAGCCTCTGCAGGAAGGCTGGGTTAGGCAGCGTCAGGTAGTTCAGTTTTCAGTCAGTGCCATTTCTGCATCAATTGGTTTCATTTTGTCTTAAAGATAATTATGATCTTGTTGAATTGCTTCTTGCTGACAGCTTCTTCTCCCTCTGCTCACGAGAGCTGCCCAGTGCAAACAGCGCGGGCTATGAAGGCAAAACTTGGTTTAGACTGCAGGTGGCTGAAAAAAGCCTTCCAGACAAGGTCAGGTTTATTCAAGTTGGCATCTCTAAAGCCTAGCCCTCCCCTCCTGGGACACACTGGAATATTATAGATAACTGTAATTCTGACAGACTAGTTTAAACAGACACCTCTAAAGTAACGCTTCAAACTTGCGCCTCAAGGCCAGTCCTCTCAGAACCTATTCTGAAGCGTCTATATGCCGTCATTCATTTCTATGTTCAGGATACACTACTTCCAACTAAATAAAACCGAAATTCACTCAACTTGGCAAGCTCTTCTACTTCAATTTGTTGGCTTGTTTTGAGAGCCAGTCTTGCTGTGTTGCTTAAATGCCACCTGGACCTGAGTGATGCCTCAGCTTCTCAAGTAGCTGGAACTATACACACACGCCTTGGAACTGCCTATCCACTTAAATAGCAGGACACATCCCCAAGCTACAAATGAGCAAAGCTGTCAGTAAGGGTACTGGTGGTGATATGCAGGGGAGGGCACAGAAGTAATGTGGGGACACCGAGTTTAACCCCAAAGACAGTAAAACTGTTCACAAAGTACTCCGATAACTGACAGCATATTCAAAGCAGACTTTGAGGGCTGGAGAGATGTCTCCACAGTTAAGGCCACTTGTTGCTCTCGCAAAGGACCCTAGTTTGGATCCCAGTACCTACACAGAGGTTTACAAGCATCTGTAACTCCAGTTCTAGGGGCTCCAATGCCCTCTCCTGACCTCTGTAGGCATTAAGTGCATGGGTGGTGCACAGACACATGCAAGCAAGACACTCACACACAACATAAAATGAATAAATCTAAAAAGATTTTGCTAGTAAGTAGCAACAGGAGTTATAAAACATTATTAACTAAACTGACAACTTGCTAACGTACTAAATATGCACTATGTAAAAATGTTCAACCTAACACATGCTAGAAAAAAATGCAACTAGATGGACTTAAGGAAACAAGCCATGAACTGTTGGGGACTGCAGATCCTCAGACCCTGAATTTCCTGTGACCCCTTGCCTGCGGAGTAAACAACTTGTTTTTCTATGCTTGTAGCTGCTCTGAGTACAAGACCCTCTCGAGTTCCCGATGGCAGGGAGTGGTTTCTGGTGGTTTTGCAGCTGAAAAATCCCAAGAGCTAGGGCATGGCCATTAGTCAAGGAGAGTCCTATATAAGCTGCCCTGGAACACAATAAAGTTGACATTCTTGTTTCAAAGATGACCCGTGTCTCTGTCTGTGTGTATGTGTTTTGATCTCCAGCCCCTTACCCGACTTGCAAACCATCCCATGGTGCAGGCGCCACAATGAACATTCCATGCCTGGGTCCATTTCAAGATAGGATTTGAAGTCTAATAAAGCCAGAGGTCTAGAAAGACACTTGCTTTAAAACTACCCGTTTCCTTCTTAAAGTAAAGTCTGTCCACTTTACTAAGTGATTACATGCAAAGCAATGTGAAGAACTATCTTTCTGGATGATGCTGTCTGAATGTGGCCTGAGCACGCATGCTGTGACTCTAAAGAGCCTGTGTCTTCTGCATTGTTGTCTGTGCTTGTATAAAAGAGTGTGCAAGTCACAGGGCATGGCCTGGCCCATTGTGGCAGATTCAGGCTATGCCTATGGCTGGGGCACACTCGCCAGGGAGGGATTCTGCTCTGAGGGTCAACAGCCCATTTCACCTTAGTGTTCAAACCCACACATCAGAATCAACCACCTAGCTCCTCTAGGGCATCAGCATCTGCAAGCAGTTTCAGCTTTCCGGACACCGCCAGGCCTCCTTCCTGTGGGTCTGCAACTCCGTCCTGACAGCTTTCCAGTGGTTTCAGAAGAAAACACAGCGATTTGTGTTTACTCTTCTAGGCTTCCGGGGAAATCTGCTTTGAAAACCACTATCACCATATCAAACTTCTAAAATCTTTCTGATAACTTCTTGGATGCCGTTCTAACAATGCACTTATGCACCTAGCAAAACTATAAGAAGCGCTTCTTACTTTTTACGTGGTGGACAGTCGCCCTCTGAAGTGCATCTCTGCGACAGGGCTCTTGGTGACTATGTATTGCTGCTCACCAACATGTGAATGGACTATCCAGGTGTGTGGCCCCTCGGTGCCACATCCATACTTACTTGGGTAAATAACAGGCATTCTTTTTTTTAAAAAAAAGATTTATTTATTTATTATGTATACAGTATTCTGTCTACATGTATGCCTGCACACCAGAAGAGGACACCAAATCTCATTACAGATGTCTGTGAGCCACCATGTGGACGCTGGGAATTGAACTCAGGACCTCTGGAAGAGCAGTCAGTGCTCTTAACCTCTGAGCCATCTCTCCAGCCCCCAATAACAGGCATTCTTATTTGAAGTTGGCATTTCTCAGTTTGCCTTGGAGTTGGTTGGTTGAGAGTGTCCCTCTAACACAATGCACACACACTCGTCTTTTACAGGGGGATGAGGAAGACAGGAGAAAGGATGCCCTCCCTTTCAACAACTTGCAATCAAGTCAGACACCCACTGGTGAAGCAGCATAATGGGTGGGCACTGGGGGCCTCTACATCTAAGAGTTGGAAGTTAAAAAAAAAAAGCCCAAGCTAAACACAAGTCAAGGTTTAAAATCTAGTGTCTCAGGCTAACATTAGAGACAAGAGATATGAAGGTCACGGAGGACAGATCCCTCCCTCCCTCGTCAGCACCTTGTAAAGCCAGGAGTTGAGGCTGTAGGTAGGACTTTAGTTCTAGGCAAAGAAGTGAACGTGAGGCAAGCTCTTGCCCCAGTGGAGACACGACATTGTCCAAAGACAGGACTGCTATCTAGCTGGAAGCTTTCTGGTAAAGCGTAAAAATACACTATTGTCCCGTCCCTTAAGAGTTACACCACATGGCTTATCATCAGTCACCGTCAGTTCTGTTCTAGGGACTTGAAGGAACAAAATAAAGCTTACTTAAAAATGTGGATTGGTCCAATGGTCCCTCTGGTCACTGGCCACAGTCACCCCTTGAGAATGTTTTCCCCTGCATTCGTCCCTCTGGCCACAGTCTACTCTCATCCCTTGAAAATGGTCTACCCTACCTGTGGGTCATGACCCCTTTGGGGGCTGAATGACCCTTTCACAAGGGTTGCCTAAAATCATCAGAAAACACAGACATTTACACTATGATTCCTAACAGTATCAAAATTATGGTTATAAAGTAGAAATGAAAATGATGTTATGATTGGGGTCAGCACAACATGAGGGATGGTTATTAAAGAGTTGCAGCATTAGGAAGGTTGAGAACTGCTGGCTGCTCTCACCTGCCTTTTACCCTATATTCTGTGCATCTCTGATATAATGGAGATCACAGGACGGGGGGACAAGAGAATACCCGAGCATGATCCTAGTGACATCAATAAGGAAGTCACATCTGGAGTAAGGACTGGCAAAAGCTAGCTGCTGGCATGACTTCCTACACCAAGCCTTTGTCCTCTTCTCCTAAGTATTTCTTTTCTCTAAGGCCTTTATCTGGACAGTTGAACAGCCAGTCAACTGGGCATTAACACTAGAGCATCTCCTCTGAAAGCTTTTCAACCTTTAGCTGGACCTAAAAGTTTTTCATGAGTACGGTGTTCTCCCCCTGCCCCGTCACAGATGGTAACAACATCTACCCAGTGTTTAGGACTGAAAATGCATATTCCTCCTGCCTCCACTCCATACCTGTTCCCTCCTAAAGCCATCAACAAGCACATCCTTGACATTGTCCCAGCATTCACTTAGCAGTGTCCTGGCCATTTTACACTGTAAAGTCTACCTACTACAGTGAACAACTTGATAAAATGTACTTCCCTCAGGCTGGAGAGATGCCTCAGTGGTCAAGAGCACTGCCTGCTTTTCCAGAGTTCAATTCCCAGCAACCACATGGTGGCTCACAACCACCTGTAATGAGATCTGGTGCCCTCTTCTGGCCTGTAGGGATGCATGCAGGCAGATCACTGTATACTTAATAAATAAATAAATCTTTTAAAAAATTACTTCTCTCTTAAAACTCCCTGGCAGTTCCCTATACACTAAGAACTACATGGCCCAGCCTCCTCTCAGACTTATGCCACTGCCCTCCTCCTGATCGCCACACCCCAGCAGCTCTGATCCTTTCTCTTGTCCCTAAACAAAACACCTGACTCAAGAGTACCCTAGGCAGGCCCCCACCCTGTAGTGATATTTCATTTGTATTTTAATAAACAGAGCTTGCCTGAATATCAGAAAGTAAAACAGCCGCACTGGTCAGCCATACAGCCAGGCAGTGGTGATATACACCTTTAATCCCAGCACTAGAGAGGAATATAAAACAGGAGGAGACAGCTCTCAGCTCAGTCTCATTCTGAGATTCCCGGAGGCAGCACCACCATTTCAGTCTGAGGGAGAGATAAGGGCCAGTGGCTAGACCAGCTGCTTTGCTTTTCTAATCTTCAGGTTGAACCTCAATATCTGTCTCCAGGTTTTTATTATTCATGCTACAATTTGGCATCCAATGTGGGTCTTGAACCACAACCCTGGGATTAAGAGTCCCATGTTTTGCCAACTGAACTAGGGCAGTGCTATGTTTCCTTGGACAGCTGACTCATCCTGCCACTCAGATCTCAAGGCATTTGAAACAGCTTCTCCTCATCCAATGTGTCCTCTAAAGAGGCTTGGCTTAGCTGCTTGCTGTTTGTCTTCTCCATTTCAACCGTCAATGTCACTCCCCTAAACACCATGTCTGGCTGTACGGCACCAAGAGAGGTGCCTAGATACTTAGACTACTTGCTGACCAAATGAATACCCAAATGTGCACTTGAGAGCGTTGGAAACGCTATTCCCCAGCCTGAGAAAGAAAGCTAATCAGCATGAGGAAGACTAGAGGCCGAAAAATGGAGAAGCATGGATGGAAGCAGCCGCTGGGCCAGGGTAGGGTGGAAGGTCAGGGAGGCAGGAAAAGAAGACAGAGCACTTGCAGGCTAGCGTGCTCCCTATGGCTCAGTGAGAAGCAGAAGAAACAGAAGGCAGAAGCTGCTGGAACTAACGGCCTGCTTGAAATGTCAAAGTCCTTCAGGAGAGACAACCTGGGGGGTGATGGCTCAAGGGATGCTTCCATATGGTCTCTTTCCCCCATAAACCATCACTCTCTCCACCAACAGCATCAACAGCCAATGACAAACCTTTCAGCCTCCTGAAACGCTACTCCTACTATGTGAAAAATTTATTTTGATTTATACATGTTTTAATGACATCCCCTTCTCGCATAAATCAAGAGGCAGACACATTAAATTCAGGCCTGGAATGTAAGTATATTCCTATGTTAAAAATATAAGAAAGATTGCAATTAAAAAAAAAAAAGTTACAGGCTCACCTTACTTGTCTCAAGTCAGAGGAGGTACTGTGCTAGCAGCAGGGAACACTTTTACATGCCAGTAACTAAATTCAAAAGAACAATGAGGCCTTTGCCTGCCAAGGGCTCCAATTCTAATGAGAAACAAATAACTTTCGTGCTGCCTGGCCCCTGCATGCACACCTCTGCTCTAAACTGTGCATCGAGCTGGGGAGAAAGGAAAAGGTAGCTGTGTACAGGACAGGACAAAAGTGCCTTTACTGCAGGAGCCGGCGTACAACCCTTAAAGTCAGGCTGAGCCTCTGCTCTCGTGGTTTCTTAGAAATTTGTTCTGACACAACCAGGCCTGCTCCTTCACACGCTGTTTCCATCTGCTGCTTCTCGTCAGTGACAGGAAACAAACTCCCGTCTGCCCTCGGCACTAAACTCTGCTCCGATGTTTGCTGGACCTCAAAGGACGGCCTTCGCCATCTCACCTGGGATGGCTATTCCTGATTGTCAACTGGACTACATGCATCTGGAATGAATAAAGTCCAAATGGTTTGGCACAACTGTCCTGTGAGGGATTATTTTTTCTTAATTAATTCCTTTGAAGTAGAAAGACTCACTTAGAATCCAGATCTTTGAGGTGGCAACACCCACCTTTAAGCTGGTCCAAACTTTGCAGCCTTATTATATAAAGGTCACGGAAAAAGGAATCTCTCTCTCTCTCTCTCTTTCTCTCTCTGCCTGCTTCTTCTTGCTCTCACTAGCAAGTCCATTTCTTCACCGGCTCTAGAGCCTACTTCTTCAGGACTCTGGTGTGTACTGAAGACCAGCTGAGACATCCAGCCACCGAGACTGAGTTTGATTCTCAGACCTTCTGTTGGACTAGCTAGACCACAGACTGTAAGGCACTCTAATAAATCCCCTTTCTAGACAGACAGACTCGTTCTATAAGTTCTGTGCCTCTAGAGAACCCTAACATATGACCTCACTACTCATTCAATGTAGTAATAATTTAATGAGTTTAGAATTTAATGTATATTAAGTGGCCTTTATATTTTCTCACACAACAGAAATGGTTTTCTGCTGGGTTTTCTTTTTTCTTTTTTTTTTTCCTTCTGTGGGATTGGACAGAAACCCTTATCAAACCCTTTCGGTTTTACTAGATAAAGGGAACGTAGGAAATATGCAGCTTAAAAACATCGAACAATAAGCTTCACGTACAGAACCGCTGAGGGCAGTTAGGAAAACACACGTGGGCCACAATAAGAAACCAAGATTCCTCTGCACCCCAAAGCTTATCAATTTACCAGTTACCGCTTCAGGGGAAAGGCTGCATTTTCAACCAGGTGTACGTGCAATACATGTATAGTTACAGATGGCTGGAAGCCGCCATGTGGGCGCCAGGAATTAAATCTGGATCCTCTGAAGTTCAGCCAGCACTCATCTCTCCAGCCCCAGAAGAGCCATATAAATCATGGTGTGACCACTCTCTGGTGTGGGCGATCCTCAACTATGTAGAATAGAGAAAGGATGCTTAGCACTGCCTTCCTCCCTGTCCCTGTGTGAGGGTGTCATGTGACCAGCTGCTTCAAGTCCCTGCTGCCTGGACTTCCCCACCGTGATGAACTGCGTTCTGAACCATAAGCTAAAATACACCCCCAGTTTTTTGTTTGTTTGGTTTTGCCCTTACATTACTTTTGTTGGAGTACTTTATCATAGCAACCATAGCAACAGGAAAAGAAACAAAGACATACCATACTATACTAGTGACTATTGGGGCTTTTTTGTTTGTTTTGTTTTTCCTTTTTCTGAGGTAGGGCCTAACTGTGTAGCTATGGATAGCTGGGAACTTGCTACACAGATCAAGCTGGCTTCAAACTCATGGACAGCCTCCTGCCTCCATTTCCCTGTTATTTTAGAGTGAATCCACTTATCTAAAAGGCTACTGTACAGTTGTCTGCTGTGGCAGCAGCCCCCAGATCTAATATGGACAGCATCTCCCGATCGCAACAAAAAGCCACAGGGAATGGCTGGCCTTGCTGTCCAAGCGTGTGTGACCTCAGCTGAGAACAATGAAAGCACACAATCACACATTCTCAGGAAGCATCTTGTCAGTAAGGGACAATAATCAGATCCTGTGATATTAAATAATATCTATTTTTTTGTTTTGAGTTAATGATCTCCACTTCCCATTTCTGTAAAATTTCACCTTTCCTCAGATTTCCTTCCAATTCTCACAATTGCCGAATCTGCTTTAGAGCTGGTGTTCGACACTGGCAGCCCTTTTTCCTCCCCCAAGACCCTTCCTTGGTCAAGAGACCCAGCATTTCCTAAGATGTCTCAGCCCCTGGCCTTGTGTGGTTGGGGCCCAATGCGCTCACTGAGGATAAGGCTGTTCCTCTTTCCCCAGCAGAATTTTAATGGCCTCAAGCTTAAGTCCTGTGAAGTGGCACAAATGACAATACAGAAGCAATACAACACAACCATGCAGGAAGAATAGGGTCACAGAGCCCCATGTCCTTGTCACCTAGCTAAACAACGATTGCCATTTTCAATCCAAAGATCCAACTGCAGATGTTAGCACCACTGTTCTGTGAATTCTGCTGAATACATCTCTAATCAGTCTATGTTCTGCTTTGATAGGACTGTGTCTCCATCGGGTCTAAGACAATCAGCACAATTTCTTTGAGTCATCTGATTTATATTCAAATTCCTTGTCTCAAAGTTGTTTGGTTATTTTTTGTTTTGTTTTCTGCATTTTTGGTTTTTTATTTTGTTTTGTTGCTGTTGGTTTTTGGTTTTTGGAGTTAGCAGCTAAACAAAATTGTCTGCTATTACTTTGCTTGAGTTAAATCATTTCATTAATCATTACAGAATACTGAATTTCTGATACTACCCTTCCTTCCAAATAATCAGCTGGAACTTAGTTCTTCACAGCAGAACATGCCCTCACCAACTCAGATTATTTAGACAAACTGAATTATGGCTCCTGCCAGTCAAGAGGCTGAAAGCTAATTGTGGAGCTCACTGCCTGAAATCCTAAAAGATCTTAGAAGCCTAAATACAATAGGCTTTTTGTTAAACAGCTTTTTATTGAGCTAAAGCTGACATGTTATACAAATCACCTCCCAAGTCTGCAATTCAGTACTTTGAATTGCAGATGTGTAAAGTAGTGTGGGCCCAGGGCATCCCTGATGGCAGGGCCTGATGGGCTGAGCATCCATCAGGGATACCACCACCTAGGCCAGCAGCCATCTGCTGATCACTCTCTGTAGAACAGTACAGTGGTCAGTCTTTTGTTTTGTTTTTGTTTGTTTTTCAAGACAAGGTTTCTCTATATAGCCCTGGCTGTCCTGGAACTAGCTCTTGTAGACCAGGCTGGCCTCGAACTCACAGAGATCCACCTACCTCTGCCTCCCGAGTGCTAGGATTAAAGGTGTGCACCACCACCGCCCAGCATGGTCAGTCTTTTGTGTCTGGTTCCTTTGCCTTATGCTCCAGAAGCCTGTCCACACTGCAGTATTATGTTTATTCCCTTTTTATGGGGACAGTACTTCACTGTCTGGACACAGCACACCTTGTTTATAAACACACAAGGTGATGAGCATTTGGGTCATCCCCAGCTCTGGCTGTTCTGAATCCATCACTCTGTGTAGACGCATACTTTTCTTTCTCTTAGGGGAGACCATGGCAGCAGAATTTTCACTGTCACTTTTAAAGATTACAAAAATGTTTTACACTGTGACTGTACAAATTTGTAAGGCATTTAAGAAGGCTCTAGTAACTTGGTAACCCCACCTCCTCACCAATGCTGGCTCTCGTCAGTATAATCCACCCTCCTGCATTTCTGCCAGTATCTCCCTGTGGTTGTAGGTTGCAGCTCCTCACTGACTGCTGACGCCCACCACTGTTTTATTTGGTTATTGGCTAGGAAACGTCTAATCCACATTTCGGTTTTTAAGTTGAGTTGCTTGAATTGCAAGAGTTCTTAGATGTTTGTTTTGCTGAGATTTTCCTCAGTGGTTTGTCTTTACTCTTACAGATCTCTTCTGAAGAGCAATATTTTAAATCCTGACGTACAGTAAATTTGTGGTGGGAGAGTAGTCTTTTTACACCACATCTAAGAAGCTCAGAGCCAAAGTGCAGGGGGGTTGCAGTGTAAGCTGTTACACTTGGGTCTCTGATAAGCAGGATTTTTACATATGATGTGGAGTAATAGGTTTGTACCACACCATGGTGGCAACGACCACCTTCTTACCATCGAGTTGTCCCAGACCCTTCGATACAAGGGTTTAGTTTTATACTCTGTTTGTTCTAATGATTTACATGTCTGTCCTCACACAGGCCTCAGTGTCCTGATTCCTATGGCAGGGTAAGTTGAGAAACTGAGATGTGCAGATCCTCAGTCTGGTGTCCTTTTTCAAACAGTCATGTTGGGTCCTTATATTTCCATATAAATTCCAAGATCAACTTGTCAGTTTCTACCCAGAAACTCTGACAGGGTTTTTTGTTGGTGACCGCAGAGGACTGAAGTGAGCCTGTAGGTCAGTGGATCTACTGAGGATAGCCGGCCTCACCATATACAGTTTTAACAAAACAAAGTCTTCCAATGCGTAAGTATGGAAGACTATTTAATCTTTACTCTCTCTAAAACAGCGGTTCTCAACGGGTGGGTTGGAACCCCCACAGGGCATGCATATCAGATATTTACTTTATGATTCATAACAGTAGCAAAATTACAACTATGAAATAACAATGAAAGTAGTGTCATGACTGGAGGTCACCACAGCAAGAGAAACTATTGAAGGGTCACAGAGTTGGGAACACAGCCTGTGTTCTGCAGCACAACCGAGGGAAGACAGCATCTGCTCACTGTCTTTCACCCTGACCTATGCACATCTATTAGCTACTCCTAGGACTCCTCAAGGGGTCCCATGGACTTGGCTCACTACAGACACCCTCTTTCAAACAGAAGGTTTGAAAGTTAGAATTTCCTGTAGGTCAGATCTTTGTTTGGCTGGAATTTCCTTATTCTACACCATCCTTTTTGTGTTAGATACTTGTGCTGGATGTGAGGGCTGGGACTGACATTTAGGGTACATATGCCATTTGCCTTCATTCAGGCATCTCCTCTTTCTGGTTTTTGTTACTGTTGTTGTTGTTGTTGTTGTTGTTGTTTTGGTCCCTCAAGACAGGGTCTCTCCGAGTAACAGTCCTGGCTGTCCTGAAACCTGCTTTGCAGACCAGGCCGCCTGCTGAGATTAAAGCTGTGCACCACCATGCCTGGTTACTCTATCTGAAGAACTGTTATTCCTCGAACTCATTTGCTGCTTTCAAAATATCCCCCTGGGAACTGGAGAGATAGCTCAGTGGCTGAGAGCACTGGCTGCTCTTCCAGAGGACTGGGGTTCGATTCCTAGCACCCATGTGGCTTCTCAGAATGGTCTGTAACTCCAGTTCCACAGGATCTGATACCCTCACAGACACACACGCAAGTGAAACACAAATGCACCGGAATAAAAGTAAGTAAAATCATTTAAAATGTTCCACTGTGGTGGTCTTAGTGAGGACAACCCACATTTATCCTACCTCAGGTCTTAGATCTGCAGACGAATGTTTTACATTGAAACGAGGATGTCAGAAATCATCATTCTTCAAATGCCTACGTCTGATTTGTGAGTACAGTGACTCTGAAGAAACATTTTTTTTGAGTATCATGTCCCTGTCTTAACTATCAAAACACTCACAAATGGTACACAGCTGCTTTCAAGTCAGTCCAGTTCTTACCTTCCAGGGCCTCTTAAGCCTTCTCCCATTAGCCAAAAATGTGTAGGGACAGGTCACTTAGGACTCTCATTTCCCTAATGCCCCTGTTCAATATCCAAAGCCATGCTAGATGGCCACTCGCTACCAGTCTCTGCAGAGGGTGTTCTACCCTCTACTTGAAATGTAATTAAAAACAAAGGTGCTCTTTGCATGGGCAGGCAGGCTTGCCCAGGCAGAACTGACAGGGTGGGAACGGGTCAAAACTAAACAAGAACACCACAGATGCCCACTGTTCTAATGCGAAAGTCAGCAGTTTCTTAGAAATAAATGCTTCTCAGACTGTTGTTTGCTTTTGGTCAAATTCCAGAGAGAAAGAAATGGTTCTGACAAGTTCCAGTTTGCTTTATAGCTATTTGGGGGTTGGGGAAGAAATATACTGACTTCTACTCAAATAGATGGCCTATCTATCCATCTGAAATGGGTTTTGCAGACTAACAAGGAAACCGTTTGTGTGGGGAGGAAATTAAACTTCTACTATGGACCTGCGAGTCAGAAGCTATCTGTTCCAAGGAAGGTCAGCTGTAGAAACACTGCCAGGCCCCACAGGAGAATAAACCCAGCTCCATGCATACAAAGGTGTCTCTACCTTAGCTGTACTAACAGACAAAATCTAAAGGCACTCCTTTACCATCCCCAGGGAAGCCGTTTCCCAGAGCCACTCAAAGACCTTTCCTTTGGCTTCTAGGCACTTGAGAATGCAGCTATCCCCTGGATGGAAGATCAACAACCCCTCCTTGTGGTGGTCTGAATGAGAAATGAGCTCCATAGACTCAGGAGTCTGAGCACTTGGTCGCCCGCTGGTGGCGCTCTTTGGGGGAGGTTAGGGAACTTTTAGGACATGGAGTCTTGTTGGAGAAAATATGTCACAGGGAGGCAGGCTTTGAGAGTTTATAGACTCATCCTATTTCCAGTTTGCCCTCTCTGCTTCATGTCTGTGTTGGAGGATATGATCTCTCAGCTTCCTGTTCCGGCCATCTGCTGCCATGTTTACCTGTCATTATGGGCTCCTCCCTCTGGAAGTCTGTAACGCCATGCTTATCCCCCATAAGCCAAAATAAACTCTTCCATAAGCCACTTTTGGTCTTGGCGTTTTATCACGGTAACCAAAAGTAACTATACAGTAGGACTCGATTTTATTTTCTACTGCGTATTGTTTTTAATTGACACGATTCTACAGTATAGTGTGATGTTTTGATACATGCATATATTATACAATAATCAAAATATTTAACGTAGTCATCATCTGATACATCTATCATTTCTCTGTGATAAGAACACTTATAAGCCTTTCTTCCAGCACCGTGAAGATAGTCAGTCTATAACAACATCACAACCTATGCCAGCTACCTAACAAGAACTCTGTACCAAGCTCTATCTTAACTCCCAACTACACATAACCCTTTTTAACTCTTGCAGTCCATGAGAATATATATGAATTCCACTCGAGTGAGATTAGTGAGATTTGTCTTTCTATGCACAGATTGTCTAACATGTATTCTAGATTCATGTGTGTAGGGACAAATGACAGGACTTTATCTTCTCAGCGCTAACATATATATTCCACTGTGCATACACATTGCATTTTTGTTGCCCATTCATCTGCTGATGGACACATGCTAGTTTCATATTTTAGCTGCTGCAAATCATGCTGCAATGAGCATAAGCATCTTGTTTCTTTTGAGTATGTACCTAGTAGTAGAATTATGGATCACATGGTCATTCTATATAAACTTTCTTAAGACTCCAAAAGCACAGTCAACAAAAACAGAAACAAATGGAACTGCATCAAATAAAAAAAGATTCTGCATGCATAAGTCAAAGACATGGCACACCAGTCCCCTGAGGGAAAAGACAGCAAGGAAGCCAACAGAGCGAAGGGACAGCTTACCAAGGGGTCAACAGGTGAAGGGACAGCCTACCATGGGGTCAACAGAGCAAAGGGACAGCTTACCAAGGGGTCAACAGAGTGAAGGGACAGCTTACCAAGGGGTTAACAGAGTGAAGGGACAGCCTACCATGGGATCAACAAAGCGAAGGGACAGCTTACCAAGGGGTCAACAGAACGAAGGAAGGGACAGCTTACCAAGGGGTCAACAGAGCGAAGGGACAGCTTACCAAGGGGTCAACAGAGTGAAGGGACAGCTTACCAAGGGGTCAACAAAGTGAAGGGATGGCCTACTATGGGGCCAACAGAGCAAAGGGATGGCCTACCACGGGGTCAACAGAGCGAAGCCTACCAAGAAAATTGACAGCGTGAAGGGACAGCCTACCAAGTAAGTTGACAGAGTGAAGGAAGAGACAGCACACCAAGGAAGCAGTCAAAGCAAAGGCACAGCACACAAATAGGAAAATGCATTTGCAAAACCCAGAGGGAACAGAACGCACCTTCACTGAGGAGCAGATTGGTCACACTGCAAAACCTCTCTATTCAGAGAACAGAGCAGCTCCCACCTTCTGTCCACGTTCTTACAGCCCTCAAAACCCCTGCTCTCACTGGGAAGTCAGAGCTGGCTAGTCATCCTCCCTCCCTTTCTGACCAGGGGTTGGCTGGGGAGGGGAGGGAGGACGACAAAAAGCTCAAGGAGTTATAACCAAAGTTGTGAGGGGTTTTGCTTGCTCTTTTTCAAGTCCCTACCCATGAAAATAAGTTATGGAGCTCAGCGGATTTTCTGTGCCAGGAAGGGTGACAATGACAAACAGCCAATGGGTTCTTTCTCTCTTCCTTTTGTTTACAGACAACAGAAATGAACCAAACCACCAACCTGGTTTGGTTTTGTATTTTTAAACTTTCTTTCAAAATTCAACTTTCATTGCCATACTTGGCTGGGCAGCATAATGAAGTCACTTTGTTCTTTATAGCAAATTCCCCAAATTGCTTTCAGTATGCAAATGAAGTGGGCAGCAGACATTAAGCAGACTGCTCTAATCTTTCGCATTGTCAAGAATAACATTGTAGTTCACATCAAGTATCATCCAACTCATAGTCTCCTAGTCAGTCTCTCCGGGTACGTGACCAGATAGAGGAACACTGAAAACTACAGCCGACAAGCATGGCATGGTCTTGAAACGGCTGAGAAACAGAATTAACCACAAGCAGAATCCAGGTTCGGGCCGATTCGGGATGCTACAAAAACCGGGACTCTGAAAAGCGTGTCTGGAAAATGCTTGCTGTGTCTCCTTTCTGCCCGGATCCCAACCAACAAACCGAGCAGAGTTAGGACTCCAGCACGGCAAGGAGGCCTGTCATTGCCTCATCCTCCATGGCTGCACTTCCACTCCAGCCAACCCACACTGTGACACTTCAGGGAAATCCTTAGGTAGACTAGGAGAGATGGAGAAATGCAATTCCAGCAATCCTCCAGAGTTCAAAGGCCAGGGCAGCTAGAAAGGCCGCATGCGCTTCAGCTCTTTGCAGCTCTGTTTCAGTTCATAATGTAAACGGACAGCCCAAGAAATGAGAAATGGGAGAAAACGCATCCAGCTAAGCGAGAATTGAGCTGGTTGGAGCCTCTTAGAAGCTGGGGCTTGAGATAGGAAAAGGTCAGCTCGCAAGCAGTCACGTCACATGTGGGGGGGTGTCACTGGCTAGTAAGGATCTGAGGATACAACATGGGTGCACCTCAGCCTTTGTCATCTGAAGACCTGAGTCTTGTATGGGAGACAAACATCCAGGTTGCCATGTACAAGACACACCACAGCTGGTGCTCTGTGGGAGACTTCATCTCACTTATTCACACATTTTCGGTGTGTGTGTGTGTATGTATGTATGTATGTGTGCACACACACATTACCAGGGACTGAATCCATAGTCTTATACATACTAAGCAAGCACTCTAACATGGAGCTATACCTCCAGCCCTTCCCTCATTTTTATTTTGAGACAGGATCCTGCTACATTTCCCAAGCTGACCTTAACTTACTATGTAGCCTAAACAGGCCTTAGACTTTCAATCCTCCTGCCTCAGCCTCCTGCATAATTGAGGTTACAGGTATATACCAGCTGTTTTCACATTTTAACATCTGTGTAATCAAGAATATCCCTCAAGACAGCAGCCTGTAATCCTTTTTGGCAGTATATTAAAACAATGGACATTAGGGATCAATGGTATCCTCACGACATCTACTGGTCCTAATGTGCTCCCAAGCATCCGGAAGCAGCTGGCCTGGCAGAATGATGGAATGGTCTTTTAAAGACCCGGTTACAGTAACAACAGGGTGGCAGTAGCCTGGAGGGCTGCAGGGTTCTCCAGAAGGCAGTATATGCTTTGAATCAGCATCCGATATGTAGTAGCTTCTCCCACAGCCAAGATCCATGGGTCCAGGAATCAAGGAGTAAAGACGGGAATGATTCTACATTCTATCACCCTGGTAACCCACTAGAAAAACGTTTGCTTTCTGTTCCATAACCTTAAGTTCTACTGGCCTAGAAGCTTTGGTTCTAGCGTGGGGAGCATTCCCTCAAAAAGATACAACAAACATTTCTTTGGACTGGAAGCCCAGGCTTCCCCCTGGCCACTCTGCCCTTCGGATGCCCTTAAACCAACAGGCTAAGGAAGGAGTAACAGTTTTAGGAGGGGTGACAGATCCAGATTCCCAAGGGGAAATTAGATTGTCTCTCCCCAGTGGAGGTAAGAAGGATTGTCTGGAGCACAGGAGATCCTTCAGAATATCTCTTGGTGCTACCATGTCCTGTGATTAAAGCCAATGGGAAACTACAACAGCCTAATCCAGGCAGGATGACAAAGGGCACAGACCCTTCAGGAATGAAGGTATGGGTCGCTCCTCCAGAAAAAGAGCCAAGGTGTTTGCTGAGGGTGCAGAGAATACAGAACACGTAATAAAGAAAGGCAGTTATAAATACCAACTAAGGTCACATGACCATCTGCAGAAAAGAGGATTATAATTGACAAGAGTGTTTCTATCACATCTTGTTAAGAATGTGTTTGGGCAGATGTTTGTGATTTCTTTCCTCTATTTCTTTGTCATGTAATGTAACATCAACTTAGAGAATATCAGTGATTATCATATTGAAGTTTTGAGGTACTAAAAGAATGTCCCTAAAGGGATATCTAAAATTCATAATGCATTTGTGGTTTGTACGTGGGGAGTTATATCATTTTAGGCATAATTATGACCTAGTTATTGTTTTCACTTGGAAATTAAGCATGATATAAGGAAATGTGATTATGTGTCAAGTTGACAAAGGTGGACTTGTGATGGCTATTGGTTGTCAACTTGACTACATAGGGAATTAACTAAAACCCAAGTGGCTACATACACCTGTGAGGGATTTTTCTTAATTAAATCTTTAGAAATGGGAAGACCCACCTTGACTGGATCTTTTGAGGTGGGTAGAACGAACTTTAATCTGGGCCACAGCTTCTGTTGGCAGCCTACATAAAGGACATGGAAAAAGGAAGCTTTTGTTCTCTGCCTGCTGACCCTTGCTCTTGCTAGCAAGTTCATTCTTTCACTGGCATTCAAGCCTGCTTCTGTGGAAGTCTATGTATACTGAGAACCAGCTGAGACATCCAACCTCATAGACTGAATAACTACTGGATTCGTGGACTTTGCATTAGTAGACAGTCATTGTTGGACTAGCTAGAACATATGTCCATAAGCAACTCTAATAAATTAATCTCACAGATGACAGATAGATAGACAGTAGATGGCAGATAAGATAGGTACACAGACAGATTGAGTCTACCAGCTCTTTTCCTCTAGACAACCTTGACTAATCCAGGGGTCTCACTAAATTCTCAGTACGCTCCCATGACCATTATCCCTAATACTCCTCACTTAACAATGAGGAACCTGAAGTTACAGAAGCTACGTAACCTGGACAGTTTCATGCAGGACCCAAGAAGGCCAGCAAAGACTCACTGAGCCTTGGTGCCACTTGAGAGCAAGTATGATCCCACAGCGTAACACGTGGAGCTCCCCAGTTGGGCAGAGTGGTAGCAACTCATTCCACAGAAGAAGGAGAGGGTTTCACCAGGGTCACAGACAGACAGGCTGGGAAAGGACAGCAGGAATTCACATGGGGGTGGGTTCCCGGCAAACACAAAGGAGGAGCAGAGTGTGGAACAGTAGGGGGTGTGTGTACAACTACAAATGGTTCATTATGGCTGGGCTGGGCTGGCAGTGGCTGAGGAGCCAGCCCTATGAACTGTGAGTGGACGGGCAGGCTGGGTGGCCACAAAGCCATGGCTAAGCTGCCAATCTAGAATTTGAAGCAAAAGAGAGCAGTGCTCAGACAGACATTTAGAAAGAGCACCTGGGCACAGGCCAGATCAGGGCTGGGGACCAGCAGGCACAAGAACAAAAGAGGAGAAATGGTGGCCCAAGGTGTCAGGGGAGAGTGAATAATAGCAAATGATCACTGCCATTTTCTGGGGCTGTACCACATGCCAGGCACTCTCTCAAATGCTTTAGAAATGCCCAGTGCCCAAAACAACCCAAGAAGAAAGAGAAAGAGAGGCCAGGGCAGTTCTGTGATGTGGAGGAAGAAGGAGGGGGGTTATTCCTGTTTCTTAGTTTGACCCTTAGAGGACAAGAAGGCAGGAGATTGGAGAGCAGAGATGAGACCAGGTGGACCTGATGCCATGAGCTGTGGTTATAAAGAATGGCACAAGACAGCAGAAGGCTTTCTACCTGGGAAAGACCCCAAAGAGCAGACTCTCACCAGAGGTCACAGTCTGTTAGGGGATATTATTTTCAGGTGTGTGACTTTTGTTTATGTTGCATTTGTTTAACTCTGTGAAGTTGTGTTACTGTGCCTGTCTAAAACACCTGATGATCCTAATAAAGAGATGAATGGCCAATAGCAAGGCAGGAGCAAGGATAGGCGGAGATAAAAGACAGTATAAATAGAAGGAGTACTCAGAGAGAGGACCGAGGAGCAATGAGAGAAGAAGTCGAGCAGGAGGACATCAGGGCCAGCCACCCAGCAAGCCATGAAGTAAGAAGTAAAGAAAGGCATACAGAAATAAAGATAAAAGCCCAGAGGCAAAAGGTAATCGCGATAATATAAATTAAAAAAAGCTGACTAGCAAAAAGCCAAGCTAAGGATAGGCATTCATAAATAATAAGCCTCCGTGTGTGATTTATTTAGGAGCTGGGTGATGGGCCCCAAAAGAGTCTAAAAAGACAAAAGAGTAAAACGTCACACAACAATGCTCCACAGTTATTCTTCCCCTCTGTTGTTTCTTCCCAGCACGCATCTTTATTCCCCAAGAATTATCTTAATTTTTACCTTACTTTTACCTTAATATCTCTCTCTCTCTCTCTCTCTTTTTTAATGGATGTGTGCACGTGTTTTCATGTTTATGTGACTGGAGGATGCCAAAATTAAAGACCACAAAACCAGAGGCTGGTTTTAAAACAATCCCTTGAACCACCTGAAATTTCATAAAAGAAAAATGGAGAAACCTAAGAAACAAAAGACAGCATGTTTCTGCACAGTATTATCAATCAATCACCATGCCCCTCCTGCAGTTTACCAAGGAGAAGCGAAATCTTTGAACCACCTAAGCCTGTAAGGGAGTAACTCAGTCACAATAATTCCGCAGAACTGACTGCCATTCTGTGTTTTAAGAGCTAAGTAGCTTGAAAAAGGAACATATGATTTAAACCTGTTTCTTCACCTCTTAAGACCGCAACGGTAAGGCGGGTAGCGTTGTGTATTCCATAGTCTAGAAGCTTATAATCTTTGGCCTTGTAAAAGGAAGCTGTTCTCGGCATATGCATAGGAGACAGATTACAAAGAACTCAGTAAGGCAAAGGGCCAGTTCCAGCTTGGACTTCCATTATCTCCTTTCTAAGGCAGGAACCCCTCAAGCTCGGCTATGCCTTGGGCCAATTTCAAGGTCAGGAAAAGAAAAGCCATCACAACTCCTTCCGGGGCCTTTATTACATTTAAACAACTGCTAGGTTTTCATCGTGGGAATAGATGCTCACCCTTCTAATAACCTTTCACCTAAATGCCAGGCAAGTTTCTAGGTCACTAAATAGTTCCTGTTATCCTATGTCTTTCCTTCCATAAGCACTCAAATATGGAGTGTGGAATAAACTAGCAATAATTTTAAAAAATCAGTTTTTTCTACACATTTATGTTAAAACTATATTTTTGGTATACTAACTTATAGTTGGATTTTTCTTTGGGCTGCCAATGAGCTCCCAAAAAGACACAGAGACTTATTACTAATTACAAATGCTTGGCCTTAGCTTAGGCTTGTCTCACTAGCTCTTTTAACTCAATTTAACCAGTTTCTATTCATCTACATTTTGCTTGGGGACTTTTTACCTTCCTTTCATTTTGAAAGTCCTACTCTAAGTCTGGCTTGCTGGTGGCTGCCTGCCTGGCTGGCCCAGAGCATCTCTTTTTCTTTCTTTCCCCAAGCCTAAATTCCTCCTCCTCCTTACTCTTCCTGCCTGAAGTCCCTCCTATACCTCCTCACTTGTTATTGGCCTTCCAGCTTTTTATTAGAACAACAGCAACACATCTTTATATAATTAAACAATGCAACACATCTTTACATAGTTAAACATTCAGCAGCACTTTAACATGCTACTTTAAAGTCTTTAAAGTCTGTATTATTGTAATATAATAATATTGTATATATTATATTGTATTGTACAATATAATATTGTAATATAATAATTGAGGCAAAGCACTTCAAAGATTCTGGACAGTTTTAAACAAAGTAGGGAGCCCAGAACTGGGGATCACTGCTAGTCAAGCATTTACTTAAAGGTTAAGTCTTTTTAGAAGATGCCTAGATGTTATATGTTCCCAAGAATTTGATAGCAACAACAGAAATGTCACAGTACAGTATCTCAATGGTATCAAATATTTTTTCAAAATATGTATCTGGAAGTGTATGCTGACGGGTAGGAAATTAAAAGTTTTTTTTTTAAAAAAAAAAAAATTTTAAAGACTCCAGTAAACAAATTAACAACTCTGGATGACTTTCAGAGCCCTGCACGGTGTAAGCACATGTTAGAATACAGCCGCCACAATATCTGCATCACTCCCTCTCAGATGCTGACAGGCACCCACCGAGATACACCTGTGAATGTCTAGCTAAGGCACTTCCGGGTGCAGGGTGTCTCACATGGAGAAGTGAGTTTACAACCAAAGGGGTATAGCTGGCCACACACCCAGCTTTCCACCCACTTCTCCAGCTCCTGTCTGGTTATCAGAGAGTCTGGCTACAGGCTTGAGTTATACCACATGGGCTCTGCCATCCTCTCTTCAGAATGCCTGACATGCTGTTTTTCTCTGGTGTTCCTCAGAGCCCCTCAAGATGTGGTTGACCTGTGTGTCTGCTCATGGCATTAATAATTCTTCTAGTAAACTCCATACCTTCAGCATGCTTCCTTAGTGTTCCCCTTGAGACCCACCTCTAAGACTGCTCACACAGGCTATTCCTTGTCCTGTGACCTTGTTCAAGCAACTCCACCCGAGTAGATCTCTGGCTCCTCCTCTGTGTCTATCACAGCACCATCTCAACAGGTAAACAGGTATTTAAAACAACAAAGTCCTCCACAGAGTACCTGAGCTCAAGTTCAAAGTCACAGTCCAGAACCCCTGCCTTTCCGTCCCGTCCCTGCGGGGGACTAGAGAAACTGCACCTGTGGGGTACAGACAAGACACACCACACCACAGAAGGGCCTGAGTGTTCTAGCGGCCTCAGTCCCCTGTCCCCCCGCCCCCTGCAAGCTTCCCTAAAACTCAAGTTACTATTGCTGTGATGAAACCCCATGACCAAAAGCAAGAGAGGAAAGGGTTTATTTAGCTGACACTTCCATATCATCATCAAAGGAAGTCAGGACAAGAACTCAAGGAGGGCAGAAACTCAGAGGCAGGAGCTGATGCAGAGGCCATGGAGGGTGCTGCTTACTGGTTTGCGCCCCATGGTTTGTTCAGTCTACTTTCTTACAGCACTCAGGACCACCAGTCCAGGGATGGCCCACCCATAATGGGCTGGGCCCTTGCCCATCAATCACTCATTAAGAAAGTGCCCTACAGGCTTAACCAAAGCTGTCTTAAGGAGGCACTTTCTCAGTTGAGGCTACCTCCTCAATGACTGAAGCTTGTGTGAAGTTGACTTAAAACACCAGTTTTAAGCAAATTGTACACCACCAAATGACAGGATTGTCATCATCCATAACGAAGCTTACATAAACTCTTTTATTTTTCTTTCTGCGATGTTCAGACAAGGATTGGAATCATGGGGCTAAAATACTATTAGTCTTTGGATGTACCCAAAGCCCAAGGATGAGTCCTGTCCCTCACTTTAGTTACTAGAACTCCCTCATTTTTAAGTAATATATGATTATTATTTTCAAGACCAGGCAGGTATCTTGGTGGAATGGGTAAGCCACACCCACATGAGGGCTGTTGCTAGTGGGTGACAGTGCCTGGCTGGGTGCAAGGCCTGACGTACAGCAACTGCTCAACATGACTTATGACGAGGGGAGAATTAGGGACCAACTGGAAAAGAGCCTGGAGTCCCTAACTGAAACCAACCTCAATTTCCTAACTGAAGTGCCTTTAGACAGCACTGAAGAGCCCCAAAGAGCCTGCACTTCTGCAGAACAGCAAAAGGCTTCTGAATCTGGTCCACAGGGAACGCAGAGGAAAACAGAAGCGAGGTCCACTTCCCTTCCCACCACATGTTATTGTCTCTCACAGGAGCCCAGGATTACCCCCAGAGAAGTTAATGTTTTCCCCACAGAGTTACTGCTGAGCCACTAACCACTGCTAATTAGCTTCATGAGGACACATTTTCAAATGGCTTGAGGCTTCTGCCTACCAGATGGCAGCTCCAAGATCACCACTCACAGAGAGTACAGTTACTGGAATTCAGATAGCATTCTTTATCTAGGAACCCACGCTCATGAGTCTCGATGGCAAAGGCAGATGGCACGTCAGAGGGCACCCTAGGACTACCCGCCCTTGTGATACGGGCCCTAACAGCTAAAACTACCTCTCTCCCACAGCGCCGCCCCTCCTTGCCATCACCTGGAATACACTGTTCTATGGGGAAGCCAAGAGAGAGAGGTTAAGCAAGCAGCTGGGCAGAGAACACTTCACTTCATGGCAAGCACCTGACCCCACCAAGCAAGGCACCTGCAGCCACTAGCAGGAGGGACCATAATCTCCTAGACGCCTCATAGGCACACACTAGGGACCAGTACTCAACCCAACCCAGACAAAAACACATCCAAAACCAAGAGCTAGAAAAGTCCACTCCAGAGAACAGAATGGAACAGTTCATTTCCCTTTAATGAGCTTTCTTATCTAAATGCTTTGGCATGAGAAAACTGCAAACTATCCTACGAAAGAGTTCGGACCCTGGGGAAAACCGAAGCGAACAGTAGCTCGCTCGCGGTGGTGAAAATGACAGCAGAATACTCAAGGGAGGCTCTGCTGTGACACCAGTGGATAGAGAAAGACACAGCGAGACTCTGTCATGGTGGGTGGCCTTGGAAAGCATGTCATCTACAGGTTTAAATGCTTCTTCTGGGTGCTCGCATCCTTTATTCCAACAGCTGTGCTCTCTTAGCTTCTGGAAATTCTAAGGCACACAGTGAAGGCTGGTGAGGTAGTTTGAATGTAACTGTCCCCCATCAGCTCCTAGGGGGTGGCACGATTAGGAGGTGTGGCTTTGTTGGAGTGGGTAAGGCCTTTTTAGAGGAAGTGTGTCACTGTAGAGACAGGCTATGAGGTTTCCTATGCTCAGGATACCGCTCAGTGTGTCAGTTGACTTCCTGTTGCCTGCAAGATGTAGGACTCTCAGCTATTTCTACAGTACCACGTCTCTTTGCATGCCGCCATTCTCCTCGCCATGATGATAATGGACTGAACCTCTGAAACTGTAAGTGAGCCCCTTCAATTAAATGTTTTCCTTATGAGTTGTAGTTGTCATGGCAACCCAAACGAAGAGAGATGGTCCACAATGGTGGGCATCCCAGTCTCATGATAGGACATTTAAAATTCTGTTAAGGTTTGAATCCAAAATGTCCCCCATGGGTCCACATTTTTAACAGTTATTCATTCCCTAGGTGTTGGCATGGTCCGGGAGGCTATGGAATCTTTAAGAGGTGAAGCCTACCTATTAGAAGTAGGTCACAAGGGGCAGGTCTCTGAGGTCATAGCCCTGCTTGGGCTCAGTCCCCCAGCATCCTACCAGCTTGGATGTGAATCCTCTCTGCCACAAGCTCCCGCCTCTAGGACCTGCCTCATCATGGTGATCTGAAACCCTCCAAATTCGTGAGCCAAAATCAATCCTCCCTTAAGCTGCTTCTGGAAGATATTGGGGTCAGAGTAATACAGCAACAGCGACCACAAACGTCTTTCTTGTAACTACTGAAGGTGTCCCGCACAGTGCAGAGACATTAGATACTTGTGATTTCACTGTAAATGCTCATATTTTTCACATTTTAATCTCCAGGCCACCGATTTTGTTGACAATCACTTGCCAATTTACAAGAATATATTTTAATTTAATTCCTCAAGACCAACATGTAGTGATATTTCATTTGTATTTTAATAAATAAAGCTTGTCTGGAGATCAGAGAGTGGAACAGCTACATTGATCAGCCTTATAGACCAGGCAATGGTGACACACACCTTTAATCCCAGTAGCCACACTAGTTGCCATAGAAACCGGGCACAATGGTGCGTGTCTTTAATCCCAGCCCCAGAGAGGATTGTAAAATGGAAGGAAACAGTTCTCAGGCTCAGTCTCATTCTGAGATTCCTGGAGGCAGGATCACCATTTCGGTAGAGATAAGAACCAGTGGCTGGCTGTTTTACTTTTCTGACCTTCAGATTGAACCCCAATATATCTCTCTGAGTTTTTATTATTCGTGCTTCACCAACACTCTTTCCACATTCCCATTTTGGTCTACATTTCTGCAGTTTATATTACGATAATGGCCATTCTCTTCTATTGTGTTGCAAAATTTTAAGATTGTCTTTCTGGAACTCAAAATTCCCCACTGAATTTTTAAGTAATACAAGGACACTCTGGTTCCCACACCATCCACAAAAGCTTACTCAGCACATCAGAAAAGCACATGAGGATACATGGGACCTACTCACACTATGCTTCCTTCTGTAGGGAAAAAAAGCCTTCCTGAGCCCACAGGGGCGTGGGCAGTCCTGATCTCTTCCTTCCTTCTTCCATGACCCAGGTGAAGAGCTCCCAACACCCCTCTCCTTGGCCCCAGCCCCTTCTCTTCCAGGAAAAAGAAAGAAAAGTGCAACCCAGCAACAGTTGCTCCAGGCAAGCAATCAAGGAGGCAGCTCTGCTCTTGGGAGGGAGGGCAGCAGAGGACAGGCAGAAGCTATTGGCAAGTGTCCTGCAGGGCAGGGCTGATGTGCAGCCCGGTGACTCTACTGAAGGCAAAGGCTATGGCTGGACAGCAAGTCTAGGAGGCTGCATGGACAGGATTTGCTATCAACAGAAGTCCACCATCTACTCATTCATTCATTCAGTGAACAACTTAACTGAGAACATACCATCCCAGGTGCTATACCACAACCTGTGGCAAGATTTTCCTTATTAAATGATTTGGCTGAATCTAGCACCTTCCTGCATTTCTAAGGAGTTTTACTGGCATTCTGAAACACTCCCGTTGCTTCTGCAGCTAAAGAACAGAGTGTATGGCAGTTGTGACAAAGGCTATATATGGCCTGCAAACCCTAACGTTCACTACCTGGTTCACTATAAAGAAAGTTCGCCAAACCTTGCTTTGGAAAATGCTGGATGAACCTAGGATAGTTCTCTCTATATTAATTAGGAGAATTAAAAGCCTAATACAAAGTGCTCTAAATGTTAGCGATTAGAGAAGAACTCACAGAGACCAAGAGCACACACCAATGCACCTTTGGCCTCAAGGTCACAGAAGGAAGAGGGCTGAGTATGAACCAGGAAGCAGTTCTCGCCAGACACACCAAGTCTACTGGCACCCAAACTTGGACTGTCCAACCTCCAGAGTTTCAAGAAATAAGTTTCTGCTATTTTATCAATCGCCAGTTTATGGCATTTTATTATGGCAGCCCAGACCAACTGTTTCTAAATACTCTTCTTGGTGCCTGTCACCTAATCCCTCTTCCATCTCTAAACTCATCTTAGTGCCTGTCACCTAGCCCCTCCCCCACAGTTTCAAAGCCTACATGAAAATACCAACTAGAAAAAACCTGGGTCCTTTGCTAAAGCAATTGCTGTTTGTTTGTTTGTTCGTCTGTTTTGTTTTTGAGACAGAGCCTCTCCATGTAGCCTCAGCTGTCCTGGAACTCACAACGTAGATCAGGCAAGACTCTAATTTACAGAGAGCTGCCTGCCTCTGCCTCCTGAGCGCTGGCACGCCTAGCTAGAACAAGTACTAATGACTTCTGATCTCTCTCTCCACCCCCTAGATTGAGGGCTAATGATAAATCATCTAGATAAAGATCTGAGTGACACAGCACATAGGAGCACTTTCAAAGGGGGAGCTACAGGAATCAAGTTTACAGCACACTGAAACACTTTAATTAACACACAGTAATGCTACATAGAGTGGATCATATAATAAATATCTCATAAACCACAAGACAGTTAAGCACCCAGAGAAGCAGAAATCTTCCATAGTTAAAGATTTGAAGTCTGGCTCTTCAAATGAATACACACATCATGTAAAACTACACTGAAAAGAAGGAATGTATGTTACCAAGAAAGCAAGCAAAGGTAAAGCCGTGGTGTGTGTGTGTGTGTGTGTGTGTGTGTGTGTGTGTGTGTGTGAACTGAAATAGCTGCAAACTAAAAAGCACGTGATTTTCCCTAGTTATTTATCCACCTGTTATCTGTTTCTAACTCCAAAAGTTCAGAAGGCCCAGCCTCCTCCTGACTCCATCAGCAGTGTCAGAACCTAGCACTGGTTCTAGTGCCCATGTGAGCATGTGGACAGCTCACTTCCTCCCTGAGAACGCTGGAGAAGGCAGCACAACCTACCCTACACCTTTGCATCATCACCACAGCAGCACTATATGCAAAGGTCGAAATCTCTCCTCCTGCACCAGCCAAAATCACCACCATACGCGCCAGACACACAGACTCCCAAGCACCTGAAACACAGCTTCTACGGCTGAAGCACAGCATTTTATGACTACGATTGCTTTTTGAGAATTCCATGTATGAGAGCCGAGTCTGCATCACTTTCGCTCCCCGCTCTTGCTCTCCAACTACGGCCCCTCCCTCTCAAACTTAGGACCTCTTCTCCATGACCACCATTGTACACACATACATTCACAGACCCACACACACACACCCGACTGAGTCCATTGAATGCTGCTCACATGTACATGTGCTTAGGAGTGACCTCTTGAGAGTGGACTCATGCTCATTATTTTGTCATTATTATCCGGGTGTTTTGTTGTTTCTGGTTTATTGTTTTTATTTTTTTATGACAGCCTTATGTAGTCCAAGATGACCTCAAATTCAAAAACACCCTGCCTCAGCCTAAGTGCTGGGATTAAAGATGTATGCCACAGTGGGCTTAAAATAAAATTAAAAAAAAATACAAACCACATTCTAAATTTTAATGAATTTAAACTAACAGAGCTAGAGCCAGGTGTGACGGTACACCCCTTTAGCCCCAGCACTCAGGAGGCAGAGGCAGATGGGTCTCCAAGTTTGAGGCCAGCATGGTCTAAAAAGCAGTTCTAGGACAGCCAGGGCTACAGAGAAGCTGTCTGGGGAAAAAACAATAAATTAAATAAGTAATAAACAAAAAAGAAGCTTGCAGAGCCACACACATCCAGCGCTGCCGTCCTGAACAGGACAAGTCTACAGCATTGAGACACTGACTCCACAGACCCCTGCCTTTCAGGAAAGACCTGATTTTATTTGCAAAGCTATGACTTGATCATCATTCCAACACAAGAGCCTGTCACTCTTGCTTTTGGTTATGGTAGCAGCCAAGTCCTCTGTGCACAGCAATTTCATCTGCTTTTCCTTCTACTGTCCGGGTCAGAAACGCAACTGTGTTTCATCAGTTATGAAATACCACCCTGGGCCTGTTATCTGTGCAAGGCTTTGGAAATGGGGCTATAAGGGCTGGAGAGGTGGCTCATGTAGAGCATCTGGGTTGGATGGCTAGAACTTCAGTTCTACATGATCCAATGCCTTCTTCAGGACCCTGCAGGCATTGCACATATGTGGTACACATTCAGACAAGTAGGCACTCGGACATACACATAAAATTTAATCTTTAAATTTTTAAAATAGGGTCATAATGATACAAAGGTTGCTTCACCCAAAACACTCTTAAGATATTCTTTTTACTCTTAGCGAAATTAAAACAAAACATCTACTTTTAAGTATTAGTTCACAGAAGGAAAAGAAAAGCCAGCACGGGCTGTGTGTAAGGAAATGAAAACCACATCTGTGAAGGTCAGTCTTGTCAATTTGATTGAACTGAGGGACACTTAGGAGACTCACAGAGCATGCTTCTAGGTATGCCTGTCAGGGCATTTCCAAAAACTGGCATGCGGGGCAGCAAATCAGAAGGGACCTGCCCTAAATGAGGGCAGCACCATACAAGAGGCCTGCCAGCTTGTCAATAGAAAAATGTAGAGGAAGCGAGCTGCGCAGACTTGAGCTCATGTCTTCCTGAGTGAGGGGTCTGTCGCTCCTGCTGTGATCTGCAGGCATCACAGTCCAGCGTGTCACTGTGGATGGATACCAGGAAGCCACCAGGTCTTTAGCCTCAGGCTGGAGCCACATCACTGGTCACTTTAGTAACGCTCTCCCAAATGTACCCTTCCAGACTAGCTACCTCTCCCTGCCTACCCTCAACTCCAGCTGTGCATCTCACAGTTGCTTAAGTCACATCCACTGATTCAGGAAATACTGCACACCGAACACTGTTTCGGGGGTCTGGTTACCTCTCGGAATAGTCCCTATTTTCAGGGTCCCTACCTTTGAGAAACTGTTTCCACTTTTGTGTGCGAGCCAGGAACAGGGACGTTGCTTCCTTATCTCCTTCCCAGAATCCCCATGAATCACTCGACCCTAAACTGGCCTTCTACATCTGCATGCATCCTCTTCAGTTCTATTCTCTACTGCTAATTGCCTAGAGACTAAGCCAGTAGCTATTAAACAGGGACAATTCCTGCCCATAAGTGTTTATCTTGGAAACACTGATTTTTGTCACAAATCAGGGTTCTCCTGGTGTCTAATGGGTAGGAGCTAGGGGTGCTGCTGAACACCCCACAGTATTACATGTCCGTGGAGAACTCCCTGCTTCAGGAGCACTGTGGTGTAATAAATATGACCACTATCTTTGATCAGACTCTAGTCAAGGGAAAGGTGTTTTTCTGTGTGAACGCAGCCAATACTCACTGATGCATGCTCTCCACTCCTGCTATGATCATGATGCAGTAGGAAATCCCACTCTGGACGAGAAAGTGTAAGGCATACCTATAAAAAGTGAGAATGTGTTAGAAGCAGCCACAACCATCAAATGCAAAGACTACAGGTGGGAAAGTACTTAATATAACCTAGAAGGTTCTCTCTCTCTCTCTCTCTCTCTCTCTCTCTCTCTCTCTCTCTCTCTCTCACACACACACACACACACACACACACACACACACACACACACACACACACACACACACACGCGCGCGTAACTAAACCTTCCCAAGTCCAAATAACATTCTGCAAACACCCAGGATTGGGAGCCCCAAGCCTCAGGCCAAAGGAGCTGGATAAATAAAACCAACCTTTACAAACCCAGCTCAAGGCCCCAGCGCTCCACATATCCTAGCAACAGGAAAGCAGCGTGGGGCCATGTGGACTGAGGATGGCCACCACCCTCATAATACAAGGAACAATAATTTTAAAAGCAATAATAAACACAGATTACAGAGAAGTCCTGGCAGAAAGCCTGCTGTTTTCCCAAACTTTTCCAACACCAGCTTTCTACTTCTGTTTACCTTTGTAATAGGGTAATTCACAAAATCCCCAAATCTATTCTCAAAACACAGGGGTCAGTCAAATGAACTTCCTTCTAAAAATCCAGTAATTTGCTATGATGTGCTTACGGTTGGCATGGCAGTCCTTTCTAAAATTCCAATATAGAAATCACCATTTAATGACAAAAGTAATTCATCTATTCACGTCACAAATTTCAGGCAAAATATGATTTGGACCTCTGGGACTAAACTCAGCCCAAACCATCCCTGAGATCAGACATCACACATGCACATGTGCACAGACACACACTTGCATTCTTTCAACTTCTCTTTTGGATGGCCTGATGTATAGCAAATTTCTGCAGTTCTCATGTACAAATTATTAAAATAGTAACATACAATTAAAATTTCTTCTTAACTTCACAACAGACTGTGAGATGATATGAATGCGGGAAAACTGCTTACACATTTTTCTACAGATATATTACAAATAAGAAGCCGGCCCCAAGACAGGTCTGTAGAAGACAGGCACTTTACCCGCTATACAGGCTAGGCCAGGCTACATCTCTAAACACACACACTCCATACACACATGTATACATACACCACATACACACACCCAGAAAACAATGACCTGGAATGTTGGCTACAATCAGAGGGCTTTGAGGAGACAGGAAAACATACACAAATATAAATGAAAATAGAATGAAGCTTTAAAGTAATTAATTGAAATCTCATCCACCTATTTATTGTCAACAGTTCACTAACAGACCTTAGGTACGTTGTTGGGGATTGCTAGGTACTTTTAAGAACTTTTAATACTCAAAAGTATCTTCAACAGGGTGGAGGAGCATGTCTGATTGAGGGTTACTGAGGAGAGTGTCTCCTTTTCTAGGGAAATTTCTTTGGGGCATCAAGACTTGAAAGCCTATAGCAAAGAACTCCTCAAACATCACCCTAGTGGCTTGACAGACTTCAGGCTCCCACTCCCGGCAGCATGCTTAGCTACCTTTTGGATGCAGGGTAACACTTAGGCAGGTACTTGCCATACTCGTCTCTGCTGCTGTGGTAAATCGAGGTTGAGCACTGACCAGCTCTGGATTCATCTGTTTTGTGAATTCTCTACCACTCCAGTGACAATCCTTACACTGTCCCTCACTACCTCACACGGCATCGTTAGTACCATGCACCCGGGAAGCACACTCTGGCCACTTCAGGTTTTCAGGATTATGAAGTAACACATGGGAAGTCCAGAGAGAGGCACAGGAGTGTTGTAGAATAGTATTTTGAAGATGTGCTATATTTGTGTGTGCTGTGGAATGTTTGTTTAATGACGCAAAGATGTGCTGCATTCTTTTATGTTGCATTTGCTTAAGTCTGTGGAGCCGTGTGACTTTGCCTGCCTAAAACAACTGATTGGTCTAATAAAGAGCCCCCCAAAAGAGCAAAGAGAAAAAACCAACTACACAGAAATAAAAGGCTAATTCAATACTACATGAAAAAAGGATAACAAAGAGATTGGATGAACAGAGAAATGCCGCTCCTGATCAACTAGATAATGAGAGTACAGTCTGAGCATCCCGCATCTATAGATCCACTCAAAAACTTCCGACTCTGGAGCACCCCAGAATGCAAGCTTATACATTCCAGATCTTCAATCAGTAAAGTCTACATAAATATTCCAAAATCAGACACTTGTAATCCCAGGAATTTCAGACGAGGGGCACTCGCCCTGGAACAGACTGAGTCTGAGACCAGCCGTGCTCATGCTAACAAGCACATCTCGTGCTCCTCTGTGGTGCTCCAGGCCTCAATAATCACTCTCTGCTTTCATTTTACAGACGGGTAAAGCTAAGGAGATTACATTAAAATGGCCAAAGTCAGCGGCTGCAAGTCAGAGTACTGAGACTCAATCTGGGTCTGTCTGGTTTCAAAAATCTAAGCTTTCATTACTCTACACTCTGCTGGATAATTTGTGTTCCATGTTTGTTGTGTGTGCACATGTATGTGTATGCCTATGTTCCTTTGGAAGCCAGAGGACAACAGGCAGGACTCAGTTCTGTCCCTTTATCACGTAGGTTCTAGGGCTCAAACTCAGGTCACCTGGCTTGGCAGCAAGTACCTTTGCCCACTAAGCTAGCTCACTGGCCAATCAATACTATATAGTCTTACCAAAGCTATTAGAATGAATATAAGAGGCTTGTAGGCACTAAGAAAAACGGGGGAGGGGGGCTAAGCAGAAGTAGGTGAAGTGAGCAATTATGTTAATTATATTTACAGAGCCAATATGTCCTCCAAAGGGAAGTTGTAAACATTGTGAGAGGATTGCCTCTGACCAAAAAAAAGAAAGAAAGAAAGAAAGAAAGAAAGAAAAGAAAAAAAACACTAACAAAGCTAAAGAATAAACCAGAATACTTACCATTAACTAATTCCAACTAATAAAAAGTTAACTTACTCTCTCCCTCTTACCAAAAGAAGAGGAGGAGAAAGAAGAACCCAGTGAAGTAAATAAATCTCTTGCTACCTACCATATGTAACTTGAAACTCAGGACAACGTAACCTTGAGCTCAAGTTTGGTAACTGGGATGCTGTGTTAGAAGGTATCCATGAAGATTTAACATGGTGAAACACCTCCATGAAGGACAGCTCAGTGAAGGAAAGACTCATGCACTCTGCCCTCACACCCACCCTCCCCTGCCCGCTGCACTCCCCTGCTTTTCCACAGAGCACAAAGTGAAGTGAGCCCCTAGGTCCATCTGAGCTAGAAGTAATTGTTCTCTGCCCCTCATGAAAACAGGCTACACACACATATGGGATACTTAGCTGCTGATGAGAGAATGAATACACTGAGAGACACATTCAGTGTGCTTCAGGAATGGGGGAAGATAAAATAAGAAGCGTGGGGTGCTAGTAACTGTTGAAGCTGGGTAATGAGGGAACTACGGTCCATCCATGCATGTAGTCCCATGTTGCGAAAGCTCTATGATGTTTAAAAACATACACTGCTCCTACAAGTCAAAATAGAAACCTCAGAAAACTTCAATAATACACATACACTTAATGCCATCCAAAAAGTGAAAAGCTCCATATACTTGGATCTTAAGATATCGAGGCAAAAATCACAACACCATGTACAGTACCGAGGGCTCTCAGAGAGCCAGCCAAAGGCAATATGGTAGAGATGAAACAAATGATGCTCACTTGATTGATTTGTGGTAAGCATGGGTAAATTATACTTAGTTGACTTTTCAGGAGGTCCTAGGAAACACTTGCAACTGCTGGAGGCAAAGGCCAGATTAAGAAATACCAGGCAGTGCAGCCCTTGTAAGGATAAAGCCTGAACACCTGGAGAAAAGCTCACTGTTAGCCTAAGAGTGCACCGGCTCTCCAGCCCGCCATGGAAATCTCACAGGCACAGATCAAGTTGGTACACATCCAGCTCTCTCACAGCCTCCTCAGCTCAAACAGGTGCATGCAGAAGAGCAAACCAGATTCCTCGTCTGTGAATGGCGAGCACTTTGCCAGTGCTCACCCAGGAGGGAAACCTGTGAGTCATCAGAAGCCCTTCTACCCAGAGTCTCCACTGCCTTGCCAAGGGTGACTGAGCACCTTCCTGCCCTGCTTTCCTTGCTCAGACATGCATACAGGTGCCAAGAGCAGCACAGGCTGTGCTCCAAGTTGTAGTTCTCCGGCTAGCCAAGTGAGGAAGACTGGGGCAAGCTAACACACACACACATGCATCCACATGCACACAAATGCACACCACACGCACCACACACTCACACAGACCACATGCACACACATGCACATAAACACACACACCATGCATACACACACATGCACATACTCACCACACACACACATGCACACACACATGCACTCATGCACATGCACACGAATGCACACCATACACACACCATGCACACCACACACACCATGCGCACCACACACTCACACAGACCACATGCACACACACATGCACATAAACACACACACCATGCATACACACACATGCACACAAACGCACATGCACACACTCACCACACACACACACCATGCACACACACATGCACTCATGCACATGCACACAAATGCACACCACACACACCACACGCACCACACACATACCACATGCACACACATGCACACGAACACACACTGCACACACACACCATGCATGCACATACCACACCATACACATACACACACTCACCACACAAACATACACTTGAAGGATCCTGAGGAAAAACTTCTCTCTTAATTTTTCCTCCACTGAGAACAAACAAAAGCCTCTTTGTTGCTAACAGTACGGAGAGTCAATCAAGTGGGCTTTCCCAGGCTCGTCAGAGTCAACACAGAGAAAACCCAAAGGAACAAACAACACAACAATTTCCTGCTTGTTTCAGCATAATATTTTCAAGACGGGTGAACAGAACTACTTAACAAACTGTCTTTCTAAGTCCCCCTTGGTCCCTGTTCATAAATCATAAACAGTAAATCTTCCCTAAGACAAAGTGAGAGATTCCCATTCCCAACCCGTTGTTTCTAAAGATTTTGAAAGTTAGACTTGAAAGAAAACTTTGTAAGTCAATTTCAGAACAAAATCCATGTATTCCTCTACACACTCAATTCTCAAACAGACCTAACAGCGTTCACTTACACATGATCAAAATACTTACCATCCAAAGCAAAAAAATGCAAGATAAAGGCCCAAAAGGGTGGCAACTACGTGTCTGATAAAAGAGCTAGTTTTGCTTGAATGGAGATAAGTTCGAAACCAAACGGCTGCTAACAAGGCAAAGAGTTGGCACACTACAAAGTTGACCTGTAAAGAAAAATTAAAATCTTGTGTTAGCAACAGACTGGAATCCTTCAATGTTACACTTAGAAAAAAAAAAAAACACCACAGTCAATATACAAACTAAGTTCTTTTCATTTATAAAAAAACAAAACCAATAAATGGGGCATTTCCCAGGGAGGAGCTTCAAGTTTAAGTGATGGGTCAATATACATTTCCTGCATTGCACCTGATAGGAGACAACAGTGGGGACACGGGGATGGTAAGCACAGGGCACTCTGTGGGTTTAGGGACAGTGCAACTCATTTAGACAATTCAGGTCTTAACAACTGGTGGGAAAGTAAAACTCCAAGTTTCCCAGAAGGCTGAGGGCAGGGTCAATCTCCCCTGAGTCCCCAGAGGTAAGAAGGCTTAAGGCTACAGATTCAGTGGCATGGGGACACAGGACGATCCCTGGAGGGGAACAGAGTGGCGCTGCTGTAGTGTAAACATCACTGCTGTGGCTTAGCTAGAATGGCAAAGGTAAAAGATAGCGGGTAAGACACAGAACCCTGGATGTGTGTTGGGTGGGGAGCACACACCTTTCCCAAGACTAGCAGGACTACCCTTGAACTCCCCACAATGCTCAGAGCCACCTTCCTCAGAGGCGGAGGCAAGCCCGAGGAAAGGATGTCTTGTGGAATGTGAAGGCTTTAGGAAAGAAGTTGCTGTTTCCCTCAGGAGACTCCTCCTGAAGTGTGCAGGGCAATACTTCTAGAGGCCTGTATCTAAAGCACCCCCTTCCTGCAGGACAGACAAGCAGGCCCTTGCCTTACGTCGTGATGGATGCCAGCACTGCTGGTGTGCTGAGGCCACTGCTCTCTGGAGCACGTTCAGTGCCAAACCAATGTCTCTCTGGCGGCTTCTAGCACTTGATCCTCATAAAGTTTTAACTGTGTTTTTGAGAATTAGCCAAAAGTAAAGACAGCTGAAAAAAATGACAACTTTTGACACTAATTACTAACATCTATCTACGTGATTCTTAGACTTTTAAACACCTTCAAGTCCTTCCATCCTTTCTCTCAAATGTATCTTAAACAAACAAAAAGTTATAGAGCATATATAGAAAAAAATACATGAGCTGGAAATGAAGTCTCGGCCCTATCCCGGGGTAACTAGAATCTGACCGGAAAAGCATGCACACACAGGAACACTGGCACACGTCAGAGAGCCTTTTAGAAGCTGTTTCGAGAACACGCTTGAAGGCGAATGTCAAAACGAGGTGACAAGGGGACTGGCAGGCTGGGACAGTAGTTCCCAGTGCCAGCAGAGTGCCACCACCCCGAGGAGCTTGCTCTCTCCCACTGCTTACCCTCTGCCACATATTTATATAGCATGAAGAAGTTATGGCTGCAATAGAAGTAGTCTATAAAATTTTACAGACTTTTAATAATGGCCTACTCTGAACGCCATGCTCTTCCACATCAAGGACATTGAGACCAGGCCTCACTCTACACAACCACAATTTCTGGCACACAAACTCTACTTTTTAAAAAGAAATGTCCAATGCAGATTCCCATAACCTGAGGAATGAGAACCCCACGCTGGACAATAGGGGACAGGTCATCCTGAGAAACAAGTAATATAAGGGGCAATGGGTGTGTGGGGAGATGAGGGAGAGAGCTCTGCAAGGGCACTCTGATGTATGCATCTAATAACAGTACAAAAAGACTGAAAATGTTTTCATCAGAAGGAATTGTGACCCTCCCCCCCCCCGCCTTGGAAGGCACGGAACAAAGTAGAGACAGTGTACAAGGCTGCCATTACTGTCCCCAGGGCCAACAGAGAGTGCAGACTTGCTGGGACAGTTGAGGTGTGTGGGGCCAATTAGATGTCAGAATAGGCTAAGCCACGAGACCCTGAGAGGAGATAGGAGATGGCAAGGTCAGTCAAGACCAGGAAACAGGAATGGGAAGTCTGGGAGAAATGAATCCTACAGCTTCTGCATGTGTGGCTGATATGGGCTTGTGGGCATACCCAGACATGGCTCAGAAAGGTCTGCATCAGTAGTTCTCAGCCTTCCCAATGCTGTGATCCTTTAAGACAGTTCTTCATGCTGTGGTGACCCTCAACCATAACAGCAGCTTTGTTCCCACTTTCTAACTATAATTTTGCTACTGTTATGAATCGTTAATATATGTGATTTCCAATGGTCTTAGGCAACACCTGTGAAAGGGTCGTTTGACCCTCAAAGGGATCACAACACGCAGGTTAAGAACCACTGGTCTAGAGCCTTGAGGCAAATGTGAGTCTGAGAGCTGTGGACACCTTGGAAAGGAGCTACAGAGAGACAAGATGGAGTTGGGCAGGACCCTGCCTGAGCCCTAAAGCTGAAAGATCCCAGCAGCAGAAAAGCAAGCAGTTGTGGGAACTATAAAACTGTCACCATAAGGGCAAGGCTGGGGCAGTAGTTCCCAACCCAAGCATATCTCCACTGCTCTCTGGAAAGTATCTTTCTCCCAATCACTCACCTTCTTCCCTAGCACCAACTTCAAACTGGCTTTCTGGTTAAGTAAATACAGCTTTACTGGTGACCTTGGCAAGAGTAGCTGAAAAAGTCCCAGGGGCACATTTTATAGATCAGGAAATGGTCTCAGTATTTAGGTGAAGTCACTAAAGCCATGGAGTAAAACCCTTCACTTCCCACTCCTTGTCAGGATAGCTCTGCCTGGGATGTGGCCCTACAGGGAAGAGCAGAGTGAGGCATGGGAGAGGTCAACTTTTCATACATGCTTGCTTCTAAAAGGAAAGAGTTTAGAATAAAAGAACTTCATTTTCTCTTTTACTTTTTAAATATTTATTCTCTCTCTCCGCACCCACCCCCGTGTGTGTGTGTGTATGCATGTGTGCACACTGGCACATGTGCCATAACATGCATTGGAAGTCAGAGGACAAGGAATGGGGGATCTCGCTTTCTTGATGGCTCTTAAATGTATCTTAAAACTATTAAAACCTAAAGTTAACACCATCTATCCTCTTCCAAACAGAATTACCCATCTTGGTCTACGTGCTATCTTGATTTTTTAAGCATCTAATATCTGGTTGGTTTTTGTTTTTTTTTTTTGCCTTCTCTGCCTCTCTCTCTGGTCCCCTTCTTCCTCCTTCATCCAACATGACCCATGTCTTTTTAGGGAGAGGGACGAGGGTAAGAGAGATGGCTCCACAGGTAAAGGCATGTACTACCACACCTGGACACCTGGATTTAAAACCCGGAACCCACACTGGAGGAGAAAGCTAATGCCTGCAAACCCTTCTCTGATGTCTGTGCATGTGTGTAAAAGCACATGTGTGTACATGCTTGTATGCACATATACCGGTGTAAAACTATCCTTTTAACAATGCAATCAGCTCACTACCAGTTTCAACCAGCCATGGATTGAAAAATACCTATAAAAATATATATGTATTGAACACGTAGGCCCCCCTTGTTATTCCCCACCAGTCCAGCAAAGCAGCTGTTTAGACAGCATTTATATCGCACTAGGTATTCCGGGTCACTAAGCACAATTTAAATGAACGGAAGAATGTGCACTGGCTACGGTAAATGCAGTACATTTTACAGAGGGGCTGTGAACATCCATTCACTGACTCCGGTATCTAGCAAGGTTCTAGAACCCATCTCTCGCAACACAGAGGAATCACTGCATCCTGCTGGAGTGACCTGATATTGAAAATGATATGCCTTTGAGCAAACGGCTTTTAGTGATCTGGAGAATGGAAGGCAGACAGGACAAAGGGGAGAAAGGAAAATGAAAACCCTGGCTACTTTGAAACCGACTCACTACACTCCTCATTTCACACAGAAGCAGCCTATAAGCAGCTGCAGAAACACTGATAAAGAAGGCCCAGCTGAAGATACACCAAAGGACTTGCCCTGTCAGGGGTTCGTTCTCCTCATCAGCAAGGGACATGGCACTTAACTCTCGGTACCTTGTGCCACTTCAAGTGACCACAACAACACTGACTAAAGGACATTCAAAGACAGTAATAATGCCCCAGAATAAATCTGTAAAGGCAATTAGAAATTTTGGAAGTTTTTTTCCAAGGAGAAACCACAAATGTTTCGAAGAGAAACTACAGACTGTTTGTTGCTTGGTTTTTAAGTACTTAAAGATCTTAAGACTATATGGGGGGGGCAAAAAATGAAAAGTAAGGGAAAATACTGCAAAACCAAGGAAAGTAAAGTCCCTTATTGGGAAAATTATGACCTCTACAAGAAAACTGGACAAATGGCATAGACAATTTATAGAAGTCATAACCAATAGAACTCTGAAATAGTCTTAATTCTAAGGCGCACAAGCTAACCCATTAGTGAGCACTGTGTTCCAACTCTTAGTGGAGAGAGACTGACTGGTACCTGAAGCAGTATGCTACTTCAGGGCAGAACAGCCATGTTCAGATCTGCCTTTTTGTCTGCAATGTCCCAGAGATGACGAGGTGCAAAGGCTTCAATGCCAGCCCATGATCAGACATGGGGCAACAAAGACTAGACATTCCATCTTAGGAATGGCTTATTACTGCAGCAAACCTTAGCTTATCCTAACTAGATGTGAAAGTTAACACCACAGACATCCTAGATAAGAATGTAAGAGAATAGCGCGTATCTAATCCAAATAACAATTTAACAATGCCAACTTATAGATAAAACAGATTTCCTACATAAATACTTGAAGCTTCAATGGAACAAAAATTCTAACACAGTAATTGACAATGAAGAAAAAAAGAATATTAAAATACACTCCTGCCGACCACTTGGACAGAGAGATTGGAGGAGCATCTCAAGGTTGGAGCAGACTGGGCTTCGTAGTGAGACGGTCTCAAAAAAGAATTAAAATATAAATACAAAGAACTCTTAAAAGATAGTTGCAGGGGGATTCATTTGAAAGAAGAACCTAGCACACAAGCCATGAAATCACAAATTAGGTATTATTAAATGTTCTTAATAAGAAGCACAAGTTACAGAGCAGAAGGTCAGCTGTTCTGTGCACACGCTCGCGTTCACTAAATGCGAATCTCTACTCGTTACATGCCTGCTGTGTGCTACATGCCAGACATTACTGCCGTCACCAGAGAGTCTATGCCTATCAGCCATACTTCGCTAACTATAGGTAGCTCAACCATCACCAGGTGGGCACCAGAGCCCATGCTACCAACCATAGGCTGTTCTGTTTCCATATGCTCCAGCCTAGAAAAACTAGACATCAAGACATTAGCTGGAAGTCATGAAGACTTGAAATGCCCCAATATGTGCACAATTCCACGCCCAATAAAGCCTCTTGCGCAAAATACTCCTTCCCAACTCTGTCCCCTGCATTCCTCACCAGTCTAAAGATGGCTGTAGTACTCCCCTATGTATGGTCACACGTTTTATGCATTTTTCTATCTTATATTGCTTTGAATGTCCAACTTTCTAAATAGTAAAAACAAGATGGAGCCCCTGCAGCGACTCTCAACCCTTCGTTCCTGGCGTCCGTCTGGGAGGTACACACCCTGCACCTTGAGCACAGCAATACTTGTTGCACGGTTTTCTGCTATGTGACTTTGTGGATGCAGACTCACGGGAGAGCATCTTCCCCTGAAGCGCATGCGGCTAAATTGCTCTCCTAAGCAGCTTAGGCCTGCTCAGGTGCCCACTCAGCAAGCGCGTGCCCTTGTGCCACATGCCTGGTGACATTTGGTTCTGGCAGACTTTGCGTTTTCACCAATTTGTGAACAGAAGATTTTATTATCTCACTGCTTTTTAAAGCTGTCTTTTTTCCCATAGATCTGCTGAACATTAAGCTTCCCCTTGACATCCTCTTCCTATTTTTCTAGTGGGTTTAATTTTCCCAGTGGCTTTTTTTCCCCTTTATTCACATCCACTGTTTTGCAGAGAGCACCTGTCAGTCTGTGGCTGCCTTTGTATCTGTACCTGTGTTCTCCTGTAATAGTCTGTTTCCTCCATGGCACACATGGTGTTTAGCTTTTGACACCACACACATGACTGCAATACCTGAATATGTGATGTGCGTCTAGGCATGTCTTGAGTAGAAAAACAAAACAAAAAAACAGAAAATAGTTGATGAAGCAGAAAATAAGTTGCTGAGTGAGAAAAACCAGAGATCTGAGTGCTGTACTTTGGGCATTAATATACTCATCAGTTTCCTACTTTAGCCATCGTAGCGCCCCCAGAGCCAGCAGCTGAGTCTATGTAGAACACCTCACTGCATTCACAACTCCAAGTTTCCCTCGATGCCCGGGTCATCAGGGGCATCACATGGCAGATGGAGGATGTGCCTCTACCTCAGGGTTCCCAAACTGAAACTGTCCCCACGTTCTCACCGACTCGGGGAGCACAGGCTTTAGAACTGTGGGTGAGCAACAGGTGGCATATGCTCTTCTCAAGCTTTAGTCACTTACTGGAACAGGTGTAGGGGCTCCCAGGGGTTCAAAATTCATAGCAATTTTCTAGCGTGCTTTCATCCTTCATTATGACAGCCGGGAGCCACACGTGGCCACGACTGCATATCTGAGCTGAGGTGGGTCTTAAGTGCAAATACGCACCAGACGTCAAAGGCTTAGTATGAGTAACGTCTTTAATGCAAAATACCTAATTAATAATTTTATAACCAGGAATAGTGTCATATACCTATAGTTAGTCTTAGTGCCTGGGAGATCTGGGCAGGGGGATGGCTTGACTCCCAGGAATTCAACCCTAGCTTGGACAACATAATGAGATCCCGTTTCAAAAAGTGTATAGAACACATTGAAATAATGTTTCAAGCATGTTTGCTAAAGAGAAGATCACAAACACAGTTGACTTCAATGGGATGCCCTGTTCTAACGCTACTTTGTAATAACATGAAGGAGTTTTGTATAATACACATTCTTTGTAAGACTCTGCGCTGATTAGCAGGAGAATGAAAAGAAGCCAGGCAGACAGCCAAACGCCAAAGATCAAGGGTGCTCCCCAGCTCCCAAGACAGAACGTCTTCAGCTTTGGGGACTGTTCTCAGCTCCATCTGGTACAGTTAGTGCAGAATCATCAGCTGGAAAGTCACAAAGAGACGCTTGGATATTCCTGTGTGTGAAATGGGACTGAACTTTTTTTATATAACTTCTCCAGGTAAAATTTATGTGCAGTTCACTATAAAACAAATGTTCTTCCCTGCCAACACGGTCTGCTTCTACTCAACTTCAAATTCAAGCAGAAATGAGAGGGCCCAGATACATAAGAATCATTTCTTAAATCTTTATGAGTCGATATTAGCTAAGCCCTAAATAAGGCAGTATTACCCACCCACCATGTAAGCCAGACTTTAAAGTCTGGCAATATCAAGTGTAGACGTCAATGTCTGAGTAAGGATTTCTCACAGATGGCTAACACCAACTTGAGAAAACTGCTTGGCATTTTCTTACAGAATCAAAGACAATCTCCCTACAGCTAGCCACCCACTAGTTATGGGCAGAACACCAGCAAGGAATGAGACAGAAACAATGCCCAAGCAAACTGTGATAACGTTCATCCAAGGAGAAACTAGACCAACAGGATAATGGAAGTAACGGCATAAATACCAGAACACGCGCTGAACTCAGCATACACTGCTGTGCAAGATCAGACACACAGCTCTCGAGCCCATTCAGAATACATACATATACAAACATAACCGTAGTTCATTAACTGTCCCAAAAAGCAAGCAAAGCAATCCACACTGGCTGAGGCTATCCATGTAAGTGATCAAACTGTAACAAATATGAAGGTCACTTCGTATCACTACTAAAGTCACTTAAGTGCTTATGGCAGGAGGAAGCAGGTTACAAGGAGAGATATATTGGGCCCTGGTCGGTTTTGGTTGTTTTTTTTTTTTTAACTTTTATGTATGAAGGTTACACCGGTACTATAGGAAATAGACATAAAAAGTATGTAACAGTGGCAACAAGACAGAGGGTCACATACAGCCCAAGGTGGCTCTACCTTGCTGTGACTAAAGAAGCCCAGCTCCTGCTGCTCTGTGGCAGCAGAACCTCAATTCTGTAGCACCCAGGTATCAGGAGGGGACCGTCAGAGCATGGGAGACGGTCACCTGTTTCTACAGAGCCGTGGACTGAATATGTGTCACAGATCCCTGTGGCTGAGATTTACAGACCAAGCTAATTACAATCCAACAAGGCGAGCTGGGAAGTGTGTTCCAGCTACAGTCTAAGTCAAGAAGAGCCATACTTGGTGAACAGCTGGCCTGCCTCTACCATTCATGTCATTTACACTTTACTGTATGGGAACTGTATTTGTGACAGAAAGAGAGAGGGAGGGAGGGAGGGAGGGAGGGAGGGAGGGAGGGA
>JAQHUG010000018.1:6205981-6245566 GCA_028555095.1 Dicrostonyx torquatus | reverse complement strand
TGATGGGCATTGCATTGAATCTGTCACCAACATAATTTTTATAAAAAGATATAAACCACCTAAGAGCTAGAAGCAGGAGGATCAGGAATCCAAGGCCATGCGATGTGTCTCAAACAAACAAATAAAGCAATGAAACAAATGAAATGAAGCAGAATATAAAAGTGAACCAGAGACGTGGATGTCCAGCAGTTTAACCTGTACCTGGGATGCTCAGACTGGCTTCAAATGAGTGCACATTGAAGTAATAAAGAGCAACCTCCCAGTGCAGAAATCTGACAGATTTCCTCAGGTGATCAAAGCCAATGTCAGCAGGGAGTAGCAGCACAGAATAAACCCACATGATAGATCAAAGAGACACCATCTTTGTGGTCTTCTCCCCAAACACCCAGAAGTCCAGACTAATCATGAGGAAAACTTTAGAAAAACACCACGTGAGGGACAGTCTATAAAACGTTGTCAGGTTTGTCAAAACAACAGAAGCCTGAGGAAATGCACAGCATGACGGTGCCTAAGGAAACATGACCTGTAGCATGAATTCTAACTGCTCTTAATAAAAACACGGAGTCAGATATTAGGGGGTGAAAGGTGAAAGATCAGAAAAGCAGTGTCCCCAGCCACTAAAGAGACCTTTGACCTCTACAATGCTCAGACCTAAGGGATGATCCTGTCCTCAGACTGTGTCCTCTGACTGACTGCTTCAGACTGCACCCATCTCTGCCAAACCTCATACTGCACTGAGCTCCATTCTCCTCCCGCCTTATATTCCTTTCTCTACCCAGCCATCTCACTCCTGTCTCCACCTCCTTAGTGCTGGGATTAAAGGCATAGGATTTAAAGGTGCTAGAATCACCTTTGTGTGAGCTGTTTCTCTTTTACACAGATTATAGCCCAGGATGGCCTTGAACTCCAGAGTGCTGCGATTAAAGGTGTGCGCCACCAATCCCTGGTCTCTAGTGGCTTAGTTCTGTACTCTGATCCTCAGGCAAGCATATTTGTTAAAACACAAACAAAATATCACTACAATGACCCAGTGTAATACGGAGACCTGCAAAGAGCCTTATACATAAGGTTTGTGTCCCTCTGAAAGACACGTACTGAAGCCCCAGCTTCCGGTGTAATGGCACTTGGAAGGTAATTAGGTCTAGGTGAGCTCATGAGGCTGGCTCCCGGTCTGTCTGGACTCCGCTCTAGTCCTTATATGAAGAACCCAGGGGTGTGAATTAGATGGCAGCATGCTTACTGAGCATGCACAAAGCCCTGGGTTCGATGTCCAATGCAGTACAAATTCAGTGTTCTGCTGCATCTCTGTAACCCCAGAACCCAGGAGCAGGAGTCTCAGCAGGTTAGGATCATCTACAACATAGCAAACTTGAGACGAGCTTGGTTTACATCATCCTATCTTAAAGACGGGGGAAGAGAGCAACAAACCTGTACTCCCAGTGATGACACGCTTAGCAAAGACACCATCTGAAAATCAGGAAGAAATCCCTCACCAGAGCAAGCCATGTTGTTAACAAGCCAAGTTGTTAAGACTTCTACGTCAGCTGCTATAAACATACATTTCTATTCCTGAAGCAATGAGATCAATGCTATTACGTTACGGTACCTAGTAACATGCAAACATGCAAGCAAATGGCAGAGTTTAGTTTAAAAGGGCATCAGTGTTGGCTCACTAGCTATGATAAGTGACTGCTTGATGTAACGTTTTAACAACAGGAAAACCAAATGTGGGTCTATGAGAATTCACTGGCTTCTCTACACAGCTTTCTATAAACTTACAATCATTCTAAAGTAAGTAGATTATTTTAAAAAACAATGGCTTCCTGTGATATTTAAATTATAAGCAAACTATGGCAATCTCTTGTCATCTAACCGTGTATACTTTGCTCTCTCTGCCCTACCTTGCTTATTGATCAAACCTTGCATATAAGCTCTGCATATTATACCATCTCTAAATTAAACTTAAATAAATGGTTTAAAAGTATGAGACTGTGAAAACAAGAACTCTGATCACATAAAAATTACCCTATGACTTAGTGGAGAAAACAGCAACATTTTGTTTGCTCTTAACTCTGCCACTTGGGCCAGCATGGCCGGGATGGTCAGCGCTCTCCTTGGCAGCAGCCAAGAACTGGAATTGATCTAAAGGGACATCCACTGGCATGTCACACGGTTGATGGGAACTGACACTTCAGACCTTAGCCGGGGATCAGACAATGTCAGGAAGCCTTCCTATGTGACTTGGGCTTTCTGGTAGATTTTGGAAAATCTACTACACAGATCAGCCTGAAAACTACACTTGGGGAAAGTCTCCCAGAGGCTTGGGTAAAAAGAATACTTTATGGATGGCAGAACTAGAATCTGAGCACAAAATCTAATACCTAAGGAAGATTCCAGAGATAGAACAAGGAGGGGGGTAGGGAGTGAGTTGAGGTCCCCAGCTACAGAGGAGGCTAAGCGGGAAAAAGATAACTTCACAACCATCCTGGGCCATGTATTGAGATCATAGCATAAAATTAAAACCAAAACAAACCTGTGACTATAGCTTGGCAGTGTGGTATAACTCAGCCCCTGGATTGGACGACTGAATCCCTAGTACACTTCCCTACACTGAGTTGGAGGTGGTGGGAGAAAGAGGAAGCAGTTAATATTGGGGACCATTAGAAAAAGTACTGCCTTTAGGTTGGCTGGGGAGCATATGATTTAAATTTGTTATTGTTACTGTTATTGTTATTGAGACAGGATCTCACTGTGTTGTCTAGGCTGCCTGATGCTGCAGATCCATCCTCAGTTGACATTACCTGTGTGTGCTCCCATCCACTCCCGGTTTGGCATATATGATTTTAATGGTCATTGTTTTTCTTTTGGGAGAAACTTTCAAAGACTTAGTGCAGGCAGACAGGTTCTGCTTTCAACTCATAAAGCCAACACATAATTCTTTAAGAGGGGAAGGAGGGGCTAGAGAAACAGGTCAGCAGTCAAGAGCCCTGGATACTCTTCCAGAGGACATGGGTTCAATTCCCAGCATCCACATGACAGTTCCAGTTCCAGAGATGTAACTCTAGTTCCAGGGATTCTGCCAGGCACCAGGCACACATGTGGTGCACAGATAATCATGCAGGCAATCACTCATAAAATAAAGAACTCTTTGGTGAGGCCTCTTATTACCTTCCAATGCATGAACTCTCAAACATCCCATTACAGACTTCTGCTCATGTCAGGAGTTCTGTTAGTGTGTTCTGATTGTGTGTTGCAATGGAAACCACTGGGCACAAAGGTCATCATATCCAAAGTCTACTTGAGTAGTGTCTGCCACTCACCAGCTGCAACCCTGGATGGGTCCATCAGACATCTAGGTGGCAACTACATCATCTGGAACAAGAGTGGGAAGGCACCATTACAGAGGCACACAGAGGAAACCTATGATGTAAGAAACCAGCAGAGGCCCAGGAGTGGCAGGCACCCCTCTCTGGAAGTCACATCACACACTTCGACTGTTTTGCCTGTAGTCTAGGTGACAAATGGTAACTATCACGTATTCAGCAGTGACAACGTTGAGGCAGCGTATAGGCTCCACTAGCCCAGAAAATACCCTGGTAGCCTGTGAAATGATTACTAATTTAAAAATGAGGAAATGGGGGGGACAAGCATTTTTTTTTCATAGTCTCAGAGCAAGGAAGCCGTAATTTTAAGCTGAGCCCAAACCCAACAAGGATCAGCCCAGCCCACTATCCCCATTTCCACGTGAGGTAGTTTACAAGAGCAATGTCCTCCATAGTCTAAGGTGTTTGAATAGCTGGTCCCCAACTGATGGTGCTGTGTGGGAGGTATAGGAGGTGTGGCACTGCTGGAGGAAATGTGTCCCTGAAGGCAGGCTTTGAGAGTTTACAATTCCATCTCAAGGGCTCCTCTGTTACCTGCTCCTGCTGCAAGCCTTCGATTCACCATCATGGACTCTGGCCCTCTGGAACCGTAGGCCCAAATAAACATTTTCTTCCATCAGTTGACTTGGCTGTGGAGTTCCATCACAGCCACATACAAGCAAGTAATATGCGACCTAAATGTGATTAATTTACAGTAGGGTCACAAACTATTTAAAAGAGAAAGAAACTCATCGGCGTGCTCATTCTGGAATCAGAAGATTGAATAAACCTGGTGTTGGTCAGGGCTGACACAATCACCCGCCTATCAGGATTTAAGTAGGCAATATTGTCCATAATGACACAGGCACAACTTCACCTGTCACCAAGCAAAGACAGGAGAAACATGTCCAGAACTCCACAAACTATAAAACTGAATGGAAGCTAAGGATGACAAGGACCCCAAGCATGGATCCCAAGCAGAGGACTGGAGGGCAGAGAGCCAGCGTCTGAGTGAGGCCAGTGGCTCAACAGGACTTTACAGATTTCTCCAGTTTTATGTGGACAAAGGGAGTGTCGCTGTCCAACAATACTTACTTATTCTTTACAGGATAAACTATCCGAATAGAGCTTCGCTATGTTTATCCCAACAATAATTCCTCCTCCTTTTCTATTACTTTTTAATTAGAAAATGTACCCTACTATTAAAATGGACATATTAGCCATTACTCAGTCATACTCTGGCCTCTTTATCACTACCCGCTAATAAAATGAAACACAGTAAAACACGGATCAGAGGAAATATTCGGGGTGTGTGTCATCTTCTTTGACTGGGATCCTTTGATTGATCGGGAACTATTTTAACTGTCACTGTTAAAAGCCTGTATTATTAATGATGACTGTGATGACTACTGCTACCAGTTACTCACCACCAAGCCAACACCAGCTAGTCAAGGGCTGGGGACTCAAAAGGCAATGGAAAGTCCCTCTCCTTGCAATCTAAAGAGTAATAAAAATAATATTACAGTCCAGTACAACATGCCACAACACACAGGTGTCAGCATGATAATCCCTGCTAAGAGTCCTCCAGCACCATTACGTTCTAAACCCTCTGTCCAGGATGTCCTAACCCCTCACCCCAAGCTCTGCTTGTTTGCAAGAACCCGCTGTTCCCTAGGACCCAAGTTCCTCTTAAATCTTTCTTCCGTGTCTTGCTTCTGGCCCCTCTGGGACCTTCTGCCACCTCACTGGCCGTGAGAAGTGGCTTCATCTCCTGGGTTTTCGCTCTACTCCCAACCTGCAGAAGGCTCTTCCTTCGGCTTTCTACGGAAGCTGTGGTCCTTCTCTGAGGAACCCCACAGGTGCCAACTTGACATGCAGCAGGTAAGATAAAGCAACTTAGGGGGACAGGGGTCTCGGGGTCACTCTGTGGCACCAGTTACTGCACATCACTCTGTCTGGGGTTCTTCAGGGTTTTATGAATAAGGCTGAGGATGGGAACCACGTCTCTAAGCCACGTCTGACTTATTCTAAACTGTCCAGAGACGGCACTCCTAGGACTCTAGCCATCATCTCCAGGCCGCACCACAACTGTGTCTTCTACATCTTTGAGCACTATTAAGGGACTTGTCCCCAAGTCTCTGACTCACATACACTCAAACCCACTGTCTCCCAAAGAGAAAAATGAGATCCCAAAGTTGATTATTAATTTAACACGGAAGTTAATGCTAAGACAAGACACTTACTGTTCACTTATATTCGGTTAGCTTTAAGAAATGAAACCTAAAGTAAACCTAGAATCGTCATATTGGGTTCATAATCCATAACCAAGACATGCACTAGACACATCTGTGAGAAGAACACGTAAATAAGACCAGAAAGAAGGGCAAAAGGACAGATTCTACATTAATCCCGGAGCTGCAGAAAGAAGCTACATCATGGGAAAGAAGTAGTCACACAAATATCTTTAAGAGGTAAGCTGCACAAGAAAGCAACACGGCATTGTTGGCACTGAGTGTTTCTCTTCAACACCAAATAATCTGGAACGAGTGCCCAGAATGAGCCTTATGACCAACACTATGAACAGTGTAAGCATAATGACGTGTAGCGGTTTGAGTAGGCATGGCCCCCCCGAATCATGGGTTTGGATGCTTTTCCCACAGGAAGTGGCACTACTGGGAGGGGTGGCCTTGTTGGAGGAAGGGTGTCACTGTGGAGGTGGGTTTTCAAGTCATGTATGTGCAAGGTAGGGTCTTCACCTAGGCGGCCTGCGAATCAAGATGGAGAACTCTTAGCACCCTCTCTAGCACCATGTCTGCCTGCATACTGCCATGATAAAAATGGACTAAACCTCTGAAACTGTAAACCACCCCAATTAAATGTTTTCCTTTAGAAGAGTTTCCATGGTCATGGTGTCTTTTTGCAGCAATAGAAACCCTAACATGGCAAAACATTAAGAACTGTTTCTATGTAACTGCATACTCTTTAAAAAAAAAAATGCCAATAGAAGTGTCAATTGTTTGGAGGCTTAAAATCAATTTAGTTTCATCTTTACAAAATTTAAAATATCATCATCATAAAAGTACACCTAATCCAGGCAACTGTCAAATATCTGCAGAAATGGGCGCTAGGCTCAGTGACAGAAAGAGACAGTGTAACCTGAGGGTTCCTCTCAGTCAAGGCCAAAGAAGAGGTGGCTACACTGCCAGTCCCCAGTCCCCTCAACCAGGTCACCAAAGAACACCAAGACAGCGGGGGAAGCACCACCTCTGGCCACGCAAGCTGGCAGTCCAGTCCTACAGGACAGCTTCTACGGCACAGGAGCGTGTAGAGAGCATATCAACTGAAAAGTTAAATGTTATATACGTTGTTTTTTAATTAGTGATTTTTCTACGTCACTTCAAATTCAAGAAATCTCTTCTTGATAAAATAAACAGACATATGTATTAAAGGCCTAAGACATTTGCTTCAAGATCAGGTAGCAGAAATTACAGACCAAGGAATAAACACAAGGGATCTGAACAATGGGGTACTATTATACATACTTTGGGAAGCGCTGACTCGCTAACGAAAAACGAAGTTCACAAAAACTTTATATTTCATATGGGCCTAATTTTTGTTTAACTAGATTCATACTCCCTTTTAAAAAGAAAAAAAAATTAGTTAACAGGGGCTGGCAAGATGGCTCAGAGGGCAAAAGTGCTTCTTGTCACACATGCCTGATGACCTGGGTTTAATATCTGGAACCCACATGAAAAGCTGGTCACGGTGACATCATTTGTAATCCCAGCACTCCTACCTAGAGATGGGAAAGACAGGCTAATCACCCAAAAACTCTGGAGCCGCTAGCCTGAAGTAAACAGCCCAGAGCAAATAAGAAGAAATACCATGTCTCGACAAAGGGGAAGGTGCAATCAACTCCTGAAAGACAACCGTCTGATGCCTGCGTGTGAGCTATAGAACACTTATGCACACGTACATGAACACACACGTGTGCCCGCACGCACACAGACACACATTTTAGTAAGTTAATGAAATTGCCTCCGGGTGAAGGATAATGTATAATTTTGAAATTTTCTTATTTAGCTAGTTTTATATCTTATACAATAAGACATGACTTTCTGTGTCTGACAAAAAGAAAAAAGAAACCACAAAGTAAATTCAGCTCCCTACTAGAGCAGTAATAGCAAAATAGATGAAGCGGAAATGAACATGTGTCAGTACTTACAGAGGAGTAATACTAAATACCTAGCTTCATGTCACTCCCTTTTGTTTCATGGATGAAGTTTGGTTTTGCTCTGTTAGTCCACTGCTCTGCCTTCACTTTGGTTCTAGAACTGCTTGCTTCCTGGTCACTGGAAACATTCCCAATTCCATATAGATCAGTGATAGTCTATCCAGCCCAAGCTGCCATCATTTCCAAAGGCAGGAAATAATAGTATAATCAATGGACACCATTCACGTTTATTGTTAACATACAAATATTAGCTCTAAATATATGTAATCATATGTACATAGTTCGGCATGCGAATCACCTTTGTGATGATGCATTCAATGCTACCAGTTACTTGTGTCTGTGGAAACTAGTAAGGGCGAAGCTATGACCAGGGAAGCAGATGGCTACTGAGAGAGGGCTCACATCAATGACCTTAGGAAGAGCCTCAGAGCCTTTGAGATGGACTCATTTTCATGTAAAACTGCTGCCTCTGATACTCACATTCATGGAACTGTTTCATGTGCTAACATTAAATAAACTCAAGGAACTGCCTTTGATTTTTTTTTTTTTTTTAGTTTCGCTTGTCACGAAAACGGTCCTTCACGAAAAAGCTGTTGGTGAATTCTCCTTGTCTTGTGAGTTAAAAGCAAAACACAGTCGTTCTGCCATCACAATTTCACAAAGGAGAAAAGACTCAAACTCATGTGTAACGGAAAAGAGTAAGAAATGTGAAGAAGAAAGGGAAGAGCTTAGGGAACACAGGGCACCCTAAACACAAATTGTTCCATCCAAACCCCAAGTCAACAGTAAGAGCAAGACCACTTTAGGATCGTCACCATTGTGGGGACCCACGGCAGACGAGTGTTTGCAGCAATAATGAGAGGCCTCTGTCTACCACTCTCAGGAGCTGAAGACAAAGATCCCTTTGCGATCTGCCTGGACAATGCTTTGACTCCACGTCAATCTTAACGTCAGCAGGGACACACCGGACCCCTACAGGATCTGCGAGCCCCTCGTTTAACAGACCTGACAATGCTTTTCCTGAATTCCACTCCCTCTTCTTAACACTTGGCTCACATGAGTCAGCTCAGACGTGAGCCCACCAAGTCTATAGAGAAGGCGTTTGAGGCATGTCTCCTCAGAACTAGTTTTGCAATGTGCTCGATGCTAAGTCAGCAATTTTGATCTTTTTAGTACATTTCAGTAAACACAAAGGCAAATGGATTGGTTTTCAAATAAGTCTGTAAAGGTCAAACACTAGACTTTCAAATGGTAGTCCCCTCCCCCCAGGAGATATAAATGTCCACGCCTGAGAAAACCCCAGGCACTGACACCTCGCTCACTAAAACGCAGTTGTTAGAACAAGCCAACTACAGTGGATGAGAATTGGAGGCCTACAACTCCAGAGAAGGCTTACTCAAGACACTTAGGAACTAATCTGTAGGAGGAGGCTGGTCGTTCCTCCTAGCTCCCAGGCTAGCTTAGCCCCGAAATAATCACACAGAAACTGTATTAATTAAATCACTGCTTGGCCCATTAGCTCTAGCTTCTTATTGGCTAACTCTTACATCTTAATTAATCCTATTTCTAGTAATCTGTATTGCCACATGACATGTCTGACTCTGCCGATGGCTCCATAGCGTCTCTCTGACTCTGTCCTTCTTCCTCCCAGCATTCAGCCTAGCTTTCCCTGCCTACCTTTATTCATTAATGGTAATCACAGCACATAGAGGGGACTCCCACATCATTAATCCAGAACGTTTGCAAGCAATCACAACTACCAAGACATAGAACTGGCTGCCTTACTAATGGGAACAGGCAAAATAAATAAATAAAATAAAATAAAATAATGGGAACAGGTTTGGCATTCACAGGGGCATTCAAGGAAAAGCCAGCCCACGGCCCACCACAGGTTTCCCAGAGGAAAACTTACTTATGCAAACGGACAATTTTTATGCAAACAGACATTCATAGAGCAGTTGCTACTCAAGAACTCTGTGCATAACAGAGAAACTGAGGCAAAGCACCTCCCACCTGGCAAGCATAGACTGGCTCCTGAATGTCAGGGGCAATGGTTTTGGTTTGGTTTGGTTTTAGGTGTGCAGGTGGTTTCCTCTGCATGCCATTCTCTGTACCTCAGTCACCCCTGGCACCTTCGAAGGCCAGAAAAGGAAGATGGATTCCCCATAGAACCGGACTTACAGAGTTGGGAGTGGCCTGTGGGTGCTGGAAATCAAACCGAAGTCAAGCAAAGTAAGAGCTCTTAAATGCAGAGCCGTAGCTCCGGCCCAGTGTGTGATCTTTAAGGAGCTCTATCATCAGACCTTGCCTACACTTCCTCTGCTCTCTGGAACTCAACAGCCTCGTGCGGGGCCAGTATTTGCTGAAGGAGTGAGCCTGCGTTACTCCACAAACACTGCCTCCCTGCAAGTTGTAACTTTTGCTCGGTAAGCCAGAAAAATGATGTATACTTCAGCCTACACAACATGCCTATTTATATCTATTTCCTAGACGAGTCCAGGGTGTGACCACCGGAACAGCTGCAGCTGGCTAGAGCTCCTAACCACCCCTCCAGCTCACTACGCTCCATCTCCATGTGACAAAGGTCTTGCAAAGCAACATGAGGAGCAGAAGGGAATGTTTGTGCAATGACCTAAGACAGCAGGGTATCCGGAACGTCTGGAACTCTCACGGCATCACCTGAAAAGCTGAAGACACAAAAACCATCTCCAACCCACGCCCACTGGATCAGAACCCCTGAGGCTACAGACCTGATACCGACTTTAAATATGATTCTTACTGACACATGAAAACGTTTCAAATATACATATTTATGAAGTGTCATATGACAGCTCACTACATTCATGCACTGGACACAGTTTCATTTGGTTACACTTATGTCCACCTCGTCACATATCACTTCCTTATAGTGCAAACATCAAAACTTTGCCATTTGGCTTTTAGAACTATGCAATCCCTTATAATACCTATGGTTACCATACATAATTCCTTACCATGACCTATGGTTACCATAAGCAGTCCCTACGGTTGCCGTTCATGGTCCCTTACCATTACCTATGGCTACCATATACAGTACCTTACTATTACTATGTTCCTTACACCATTTACCATACACGGTCTCTTACCATTACCTCTGGCTTCGGTACACAGTCCCTTACTGTTACCTATGATTACCATACACAGTCCCTTACCATTATCCATGATTACTGTCTTGCATCAGCATACTCCGGGCTCACTATGACCATGGTATATGTCATACTATGTATATGTATATGTCATATATATATATATATATATATGTCATAGTTCAACGCCACACCCACCCCAGCCTGTGGGAATATTATCCACTCCCCACTTCTACGAAGTGGAGTTTTTCAGATTCCACATCCGAGTGACTTCACACAGCACTTTCTTCTTTCTATTCTCAGCTTACTTCACTGAAAGTAACATCCTCTAGTTCCATCCACATTGTTACACATCACATGGCTTCCCTCTTTGGATGGTAAATAGTATCCCTCTGAGTATATGTAGTCAGTATTCCCGAGTGTCTATGTAGACAGTATTCCGTATGTATATGTAGACAGTATTTCCGTGTGTATACGTTGAGAGTTTTCCCAAGTGTCTATGTAGACAGTATTCCGTGTGTATACATAGACAGTATTTCCATGTGTATACGTAGACAGTATTTCCATGTGTATACGTAGACAGTAGTCTCATGTGTATATGTAGACAGTATTCTGTGTATATACGTAGACAGTATTCCCATGTGTATATGTAGACAGTATTCCCATGTATATATGCAGGCAGTACTCCTGTGTATATATGTAGACAGTATTTCCGTGTGTATATATAGACAGTATTCTCATGTGTATATATAGTCACATGTGTGTATATATATGTAAAGAGTATCCCCATGTGTATATGTTAGACAGTATCCCCATATGTATATGCAGACAGTATTCCCTTGTGTATATGTATACAGTATCCCTTTGTGTATATGTAGACAGTATCTCATTTGTATATGTATACAGTATCCCCTTGTGTATATGTAGATAGTATCCCTTTGTGTATATGTAGACAGTATCCCCATGTGCGTATGTAGACAGTATCTCATGTGTATATGTAGACAGTATTCCCATGTGCATATGTAGACATTATCTCATGTGTACATGTAGACAGTATTCCCCTGTGTTCATGTAGACATATATATGTATATATATATACACACACACACACAATATTCCCATGTGTATAAGTAGCACATTTTCCGCCTACATTTATCAGTTATACCTGGGGAATGTTCATTTCTTGGCTATTGTGACTAATGCTGCAATAATAATGGGAATGCAGATGTTTCTTCAACATACAGATTTCATTTCCTCTGGATTTAGACATAGTTGTACAACTGCTGGATGATACTGTTATTCCATTTTAAATTTTTTTTACTATAATAAAAGTTCAACATCATTCATCAGGGAAATGTAAATCAAAACCACCTCAGTCCGGCAAGAAGAGCTATCATCAAAAAGACAAGAGATCCAAGTGGGGGAAGGGAAGCTTAGCACACCGTGGGCAGAAATGTAAATTAGCACAACCATTATGGAAAACCACTGTTTTAACACGGCCTGCAGGGAACTCTCATATAAAACCAGCTGCCTTACGTGTGAGGCAGCCCTAACCTGGGTGGTAACACCTGTCAGATGAAACAGGGGCCTTTATATCAGCAGGTGGAGCAGAAATAACATCAATGTGTTTACACCGCAACTGTTCTGTGAGGAACACACACATACCCATCCTTAGGGTCACTGAAGCGGCAGCCTTGTCCAAACTCCAACACAGCTGTCTTCTGACTCTGATTCACATGCTGGAAATATCTGTCAGTCTTTCTCGCCCACTAAGCACGCTCCTGCTCTCTGTATCTCCACAGGACTTACCACATCTCCAAATGCTAGCACTGACCTACAGTACTTAATAAACAAGACTAACCACTTCTTTACCAACCAGCGATCATTCTTGCCATCTCGACCCTTCAGGCTACAATCACCAACATTCACATAGACAATACTTGCTAAATCTACATGGTCCAGGAAGGCGGCTCTGGTCAGAGGTCTGCCCTGGGTCCGAGGCAGCTTCCTTGAGCTCAAGCTCCACCATAGTCTATCTTTCCTGATTCTAAGAGGAAGACACAAAACATTCCCCTTTCGTTGTCCTGCCTGGCCCTGTCACACGCTGCTTACACCATGAAGCTGAGGTGTTTGTTTGCTTGCTGGCCTGTGTTACCTGTCTAGCCAGGGCACACTGACCTGACACAGCCTTTCTCCTTCATTGAACAAGCTAACACTCCCCTGCCATACTCTTCCCAAGTCTGGAGTTAGGAATAAAACAAGGAACAGTCGTCTGACGTTCATCACCTTCTAGTGGTTCATGCTTTCCACAAAATACAAAAAGGAGGAAAAGAACCCAAGGCCAGCCTTCCGGCACTACCCCAGGCTATTTTTGTTGTTGTTGTTGAAAGTCTGTAACATCTTTTAGCTCTCATATTCCAAGTAGGAATTTTCAAAAATGGACTCAAATATCTCCTACCCAATGTAATACTCTTAAAATAAATAAATAAATAAATAATAGTAATAAAAATTACACACCACTTTACAGTTCTCCGTGGTGAAACTCAGAATCTATGTCCAGCACCTTTGTGGAACTTCCTATTTCTCCAGTAGTTCATATTCCAAGAATCTTATAAAGAAACAAATTTCCCCCCTAATCCGTATAAAAATTCTTAGCAGACATACAGCTCAAAAATACTCAATGCCCCACTCTTGAATTTTGATAAACCTATTACCATCTCCACTCGCTGAAGCCCAAGGCTATGATGCCAAATTATTATGCAGCTCAAGAGTCTTTTCCAAGAACAAAAGGAGAAGACATAACTAGCTGGCGCTACAGAATGGACAGGGATGACAATTCCAGCCCCCAGGATTGTCCTTGTCTACTAAGGAGCCCTTGATTATCTCCAGAGATGCCAAATGCCAGCTTAGGGTCCCTCCCTACCCTGTCCTCCAGTCACACAGCAAAAATCTCTGTCACTTCTATTCTGGGGATGCAGCTAATAGGAACAGCTGTGTCAGACTGAGTATTTAAAAAGGCAAGCCAGCACTCAACAGCAAGGCAGTCTGTGGCTTAAACTTAAACTCCAAAGCCTGTATAGTTACCACATGATACACACGCTCTGGCCCCAAATCAACATACACTCAGGAAGAACTGAAAATACCAACATAGATAGCCTTTCCAAACATTACTTGATTCCTCGCCAGCTAGATTTTTAAAAATACCTTAGCCCATAAAATAGTCTTGACATTGGCAGGGATGGCAGTGGCGCACACCTTTAATCCCAGCACTTGGGAGGCAGAGGCAGGTGGATCTCTGTGAGTTTGAGGCCAGCCTGGTCTACAAAGCAAGTTCTAGGACAGCCAGGGCTGCTGCACAGAAAACCCTAGCTTTAAAAAAAAATAGTCTTGACAATAATTAATAATACAGATCTACAAAATGAATAAAAATGACAGCATAAAATTTCAGTCCTCCATTTTAGTAAGATATTAACTTTCAAGATGAAATCTAAGATGTGACCGTTTCAGGCAAATATAATTTAACTGGACACTTTCTGGGGTCAACTCAGGGTTGAAATCACTAAATAGTGAACTATGAAGGCCATTCCCCAATATCACCACCGAGTTGCCAGAGGTCCTGCTTCCCGTCTCTAGTGTTAATCCGCTTTGTCAAAGTTCTTAAGCCTTACAACGCTGTAGCACACTTCAGAGTGACTCACAACATAAACTGTAACAGAAACTCATAATTCCAAGTGGTTAATTAACTAAACCTGATCTAGATACATTTCTGGGACTTAAAAATAAAAAAAAATGAGATTTTATTCAAAATTTTAAAAATCATACTTCCATTGAAAATCTAAATTTCCAGTTTCCCGTTGAAAAGTCAGCTTTGGTACCAGGCCAACATTCCTCTGCAGCAACCATTAGCAAACGTGGGGAGGGGTGTCCCATTCCCCACTTCTGCGTGTGCGGTTTTCCAGACAGCAGGCCGTGCATCCTCAATAAAAACATGTATGCACCAGCAGCTACACTCTGTGGGCATTTGAACTGGAAGTGGACACTGGACTGAGCTACTGTATCTAACCCCATGAACTGGTCAGCTCCAAGGGCATCACTACCACCAACCACGACCCCTAGAGTCAGCTCTATTTCTTGTCTCACACCTCTTCGATCACTGGCTACCTTCTAGAACGTCACTGTAGGTTGAACATTTATCCTGAAATGTAGTATTAAGTTAGATGTGTTCTACCTCATTTTGACTGAGCACCGGCAGATACAGAGTTCTTAAACTAACGTGAGGGCCAGGGAGAGTCAGTCGAAGCGGAGCACGTGTTAAATCCACTGGTCAGCTGAACAGAATTTTCCTCACGGCCCAAGGACACGGGTTACTCTGCTCCTTTGGGTTGACCTGAAAGTGCCTGCCTATCTCTCACCAGCCGTTGGCCACACTACGCTCACTCTGGACTAGATGGAATGATGAAAACAGGTGTTGTGGGGACCTGGCCATTACCGCAAAGGAGTCTGTTGAGGGCCTTGCTCTACACAGGCACAGGACACTATCAAACTGGCAGCATTTTGCTCCCTACAGAGACAACTGGGCGACCTGCAGGCTTCTTTTGTCTCAAGGTCTAGATTAACGCGCGTTGCTAAAGCTGCTCTTCCCGGCAGTGCGACCCCCTGACTGAGAACAACAGTTAAAGTTCTCTTCACCTCCTTGGCTATCACTCATCTTCAATGTTCTGCCTGTCTTTAGCTCCTGGTGCCTACTGAAAAGAAACTGAACAGTCAGCCAAAAAGGTCTGAGCCCACTAACAGAGCTCGTCTAAGTTGTCCCTCAGAAAGCCTGACCACTAACACTTCACTAGCCAGGCCACACACCACTCTAAGAGACAGAGGGCAGCTTCCAGCCAGGAAAACAGGACTACCCTTGGAGGGGGCAGAGAAGGTGCTGCACTTCGTGGAAATACCCTGAACACAGCCAGTGAGACCCTAGCCCCTCTGATGCCCTGGTGAAGACCCGTGAGACTCCTCCTCTCCCGGACCAGCCACTCCCCAGGGCTGCAGTGTTCTGAGTGGAACAGTCACCACATGGAACGGCATCCCCCACGTCTAGCATGCTGACTGGCACACACTTACTTATCTAAAGGATGCCAAAAAGGTTCTGAAGAACCCAAGGGCTAAGACTGAAGTCACATACAAGACGTCCCCCTTCCCCAGTCCCTCAGAAGAGATCCCAAGACATTAATAATAGTCACAGCCAGGTGCGCTAGCCTTTACCTGCTTATATCTGCAAGGTCCACCCACTTTCACTAGGTGCAACCTGTGTGCCCCCATTTGATAGACAACAAAACTGAGTCCACCCTTAATTCCAGCACTTAGGGCTTTTTAAAGGAATTCGAGGCCAGCCTAGTCTACATAGTGAGTTCCAGAACAGACAAGGCTACATAGTGAGACCCTGTCTAGCAAAAAAAGGAAAGAAAGACACTATGTTACAGAGTTAAGCAGCTTGCCAAGTTCACAGTCAGACTGTTGGCCAGGCTAAGGCCTTCCTCACACTGTTGCCACTTGATCCATACTCCCTCAACTCAAGGAGGGTCCTGAGCAGGAGACAACAGGCCCTATCCCTAGGGAATTTACAGTGTCATAAGGAATAAGCCAAGTTTAAATGTTACAGGTGCTACCAGAGTTGATCCTGGGACGGGGGACATAAGGACAGTTACAGTCCCTGAAAAACAAGGGCACGGAAAATCCCTAGAAGATCAGAAGGATCCCTCTACAGCCTGCTTCCGAGAGTCAGAAGGAAGAGCACCTTTCTCAAGAGCCAGAAGAAAGGGGCCCAGAGCCTGGCAAGGCAGACCCAGCCCTAAAGGATACAGTGTGAAAATGGCTTTTCCAAATACCAAACAGCGACTAAAGGGGACTTCACTGTTTACCCATCTCGTTCACAACATCACCGAATGCTCTCTCTTCCGAGGCTCAGATTTGTGCCTTGTTTTGAAAGAAATCCAACCAAATTCAATCGTGGCAGAATCCTACCTGTTGAACTGAACTGCAAGCAAAAGCTCTGCGAGGTACTTGAGTACTTCGAGTCAGCAGCACCGGAGCTAATAAACAGAGACCAGGGTTATCTGCACCTAGACAGGCAGAACTGCAGGAAGGAACACTAGCAAGTCACTTACTGTTTCAGAGGAAACAGTAAGGCAGCAGCAAAAACATGCTGAACTCCAAACTCACAAGGAGGCTGGAACCCTACTTTAATCACTGTCTGGATACAAAACTTGACCAGAGAGCTTCCTAGTGCCCTTCACTAAGGAAGTCCTGAAGATTAAGAATGCAGTTCTCAAAACAAAAACATAAAATGCAAGTAAGTATTTCATAATGGAAGAGACACTGTGTCAAATGTCTAACGGAGCCAGGCTGTTCCACTGATTACATTTTTACAATAGTCTTTGAGCATGTAGCATAAAGTGACTCTAACTTTACAGAGGAGGATATGTGGACTTTAGAAGGCACAGTAGAGTGTGCACCTTTGATTCCAACACTAAGAAGGCAGAGGCAGGCAGATCTCTGAGTTTGAGGCCAGCCTGGTCTACAGAGTGAGTTTCAGGACAGCCAGGACTACGGAGATCCTGTCCCAAACAAACAAACAAATAAACCCTAAAGCAGGAGAAAGAGAGAATGAGTAACTGCCCAAAATCAAGCAGTGGGCAAAGCAAGACCACCCCCACACACACTCAGAGAACCCCACGCCACTGTCACGCACTGATACTTTCTGTCAACGAATAGAGCTGAGCAGGATACAGGGACCCTACATTTAACAGCATTTACGGGGCAAGTGCCTTCTCCGTTAGGTTAAACTTCAGGCAACTTAACTTTTTACTACTGAAACTTCCTCAAATTACTAGTCCACTTTCCTCCCCTGACTTTTGATTTACATCCCTCCACATTTCAGGCCTTTTTATCAGTTCCTAAACACACAGTCATGGGATTTAAATAAGGTCCACACACTTTACACAGGAAGCGACATTTCTATGAAGTGGTATTTCTAGAACTGTTAACGAACAGGGTGATTCCTGACTGGGCAGCATCTTCCACAGCACTGTCACTGATTTCTGGTTCTTGTGATAGAGACTGACCTCACAAGTGAAAAACTGGTCAAGCTCTTCAGTAGTGGGCAGAGCAAGGCAGATAAGCTTGCTCGGCAGCTTGGAGCTAACCTAGAGCGGGCAACCCTAGCTCCGCTCCTTTGACCTCATTGACCTAGAAGGCCGTCCTTTCGCTTCCTCCATCTGTGAAAGTATTCATCAGACCTGCCAGGGGACTTGAAAAGCCAGCCTTAAGCTAACTCTTCCTGAAAATGCCACTTCTTTGATTGTCTGTGAGTGGTACAGGGACTTAAGGGAAAAAGTGAAGCAACAAACTGACCCAAAAGGAACAAAGATTTTATAGGCTTCCCACTTCTCTGTTACACACGAGTGCACGCACACACACACACACACACACACACACACACACACACACACACACACATTCACTATAAACACACACACACACATGTGCATACACACATACATGCACATATACATTCATACACACACACATACATATGTGCTGGCGCGCGAGCGCACACACATACACAAACAAACACGCTTCCCTTATCCCAAGCCTGATCACGAGCACACCAATATTTGAAACTTTAGACAGTGCTTTCTTATTCTCACCTTCACTGCCAAGAAGATCAGAAAATCAGTTCAAAAACAAAGATACATTCAAAGTATTTCCCCCACAGAATATGCTGACATGTTATGCAAATACTCAAGAGCACACGAAGGGGCACAGGTTTGACTTCTGACTCCTGGAGGTGTGAGGATTCTACTGAATGGGTAGAAGACACGGCAAAGTTTCACAAACTCACAAGAGTTGGGCATTACAGTTACCCCTGGATTCTGCGAAACCTGGTCTTTCCTAACCGTACTTCCCCAGCCATCTTTTCCCTACTTCCTTCAAGCCTTCCAAATCACAAGTCCTCACCTCATCTTCCCCGTCTCAATAATCTGTCACATAATCTATAAAACTCCTGTGTTAAGAAGACTGTTCCAAGGCTCATCTTCAACCAACCTTCTGCCTAGAGTATTATCCTGGCTCTTTACCCCAGTTTAATAGTAGAAATTACAGCATCGTGGGGAGTAGAGGGAGAAAAAAAAGGGAGGGTAAAGAGGGTCAGAACCAGAAAGCAATCTCATGACGCCTCAGAGCAAAACAAAGCAGATGTAATAGACGGTATAAAATGGTGGACTATATATGTCGGTTGATCATCTGGAGTATTATTCTTAGGTTCATTTTGGTACTTTCTGTGCAGTTTAAAACCACACATCAGCAACTTATAAGGAGCACAAGCCCCGTGATAAGAAGACACTTGATCTCTCCTGGGTTTCACAAGGTTGTTCCTTTCCTTTGGCACAGCTAATGTTCAGATGGTTCCTTCCTCAAACCCCACTCTCCACACATTCCTTTAGTAAGACCTCCAGAATTACACTAGAAACAAAGTCACTGGGAAAGCAGGCCCTAGAGAGTGAAACACCAGGGGCCTGGTACTTCCTATCTTAAAGAATCTTGTAGTGGTGGTGCGCGCCTTAATTAAAGGTATTAGAAGGCAATTAGCCAGCATTTAGAAGGCAGAGGCAGGAGGATCTCTGTGAGTTCGTAGGCCAGCCTGGTCTACAGAGTAAGTTCCAGGACAGGCTTCAAAAGCTACAGAGAAACTCTATCTCGGAATAAAAAACAAGAAGAGGAAGAGGAAAAAGAGGAGGAGGAAGGAGGGGAAGAGGAGGAAGAGGAGGAGGAGGAGGAGGAGGAGGAGGAGGAGGAGGAGGAGAAGAAGAAGAAGAAGAAGAAGAAGAAGAAGAAGAAGAAGCATCTTGTCACCTCCCAGACTCCATTATTTAATGCTTTAATTTAAATTTAAGGACTACTGAACACTTCTGCTACCTCAAGGTCATTCGGGAATTCTTAGAAAAGATAAAGGAGCCTAAGGCAAGATTTTCTGCTCCTCTACCTTTGCCTGACAACATAAAATCTCTTCCTGCTACCTCAGCGGCAAGGGGCACTCTTAGGTTCTAAGTGTATCAAGTCAACACAATAGTAAAAGTTCCCATTTTATTACTTCCTAAAACAAATGCTCTAATAATTTCCTAAATTTTCTAAACACTGTTAATTGGCACACACCAAATGAACACACTGGCAAGTTAGACTTCATCACTTCCTGGCTTGCCCTCCCCCTCCCCCTACTGAATTACATTATTTGACTACAGCCAAGTCTTGGGCTTTCTTTCAGCTTGGATTCAACTATTCACGTTCTAAAACTCTTCTAGTTGGCTTAACTTTAAAATGTCTAACTTTATCATGTGAGTTTTAATGACTCCAAGAACTTGGCTAATGTCTTAAGAGTAAATTCTTTGGTATTTCACGGAAATAACCGTCGCTACGAAAAGTACAGATTGTGTGGTATTAACTTAATAGCCTTCCGACTTGCTTACCACATAGCCAACAACTCTATTATGCAAATGACCATATAAACTCAGGGTTCTAAAGCTTAAGAGTACCCCAGAGGATAAGGTGCCAAGTCAAAGTCACACTCTCAATTCAAATCACCTCACCTTGATCCTGCATACTTAAGTTCCACAAACAACTTTCTCTGGATTGCCGAGAAGTTTAAAGGAGCTAATTAATATTAGATTACTTTTAAAAGTTATGATCCTTTACATAAATTTAAAAGTATCAGCACAGCAGGACTATGCCAGAGAGAATACACAATTATCTGTCTTCCAAAAGGATGAAAAGGTAGAAGTCTCCCTCTCGCTTCTCCATTAGCAAGAAAAATTTCGCAACAGATCCTGCCCTCTGCTTGCTGGTAGACTGGCAACAATCTATTTAAGTCAGAGATGCAACACACGGTCACGTGCCACAATTCCATTTAGAAAATGGTGAGACTCCCCTCACAGGACTGAGAACATTCAAAGCCTTTGGTTCTGATCAACTTAATACACAAAGCCTAATGCTGTGAAATAAAGAAATCATTTCCCTTGGAGCATCTCACTCGAATAACCTGCTAGCTTGATACACATCCCACCTGCTGGACAAGGTGTGTGGGGGACAGGTATTTCACTATTAATCGGAAGTTGAGGGTGAAATGAAGGAAAGAATACAGAGCTGAACTCTGGGCAGAATTTTTTAACCCTCCCTCGACATCATTCAGCGTGTTGTATGTTAAACGGTGAAGCACAAAGCGGTGAGCACCGGGTTGAGCTCAGATGTCACCTCCAGCTTAAGTCCAGAGAAGGAGGAATTCTGTATTTCAGAGGAAATCCTTAAGACATCAACAGCAGCCAGTCAAGCTGAGGACCGCGAACCAGTATCCCTTGGAAAGTGTGAACGACTCCAGAGCAGAAATAATGTTAAGATCTCCGGAGTCAATTACCTTCAGCCCTGGGGCGAGACGGGACCCCACCAACAACTTTCCCAGACCTCTCTCAGGACATACCTCCAAAGTTCCTTTGCTCAATAAAAATGGCGCTGCTCTCTCCACCCCAATACTGTTTATTTCTCAGTAATCTTGGGACCCTTTAAACAATCAAATTCTACTGGCCCCATTTAAATGCCAGCCTTCCCTAGTGTCAGTCGCTTCTCTGTGGGTAAGGCGAGGGGACAGGATGGCTGCTTCTAGCCACAGCTGCAACTTTTTCACCAGAAACCTTGGCATCATGAACTCACTTTGACTTCTCTTCAGAACGTGCCTTCCCCCAAACTGTTGCCTCCCGGTCTCTCGAGTCACACTTCAATGCAAACTGTCCCCAAGTGCAGGACCTCTTAAGCCCCATCCATCCACGCCGTATCCTGGGCACTCGGCACTCAGATCATCCTCAGCCTCCCGGAGCAAATAGCCCTCAGCCGTCCCCGGGTCCACCGGCCCCGGGACTCCGGGGTCCGGCGCCCGGTGTCCGGGCAGCGACAGCATGCACCCGCGCACGTCTGTCTAGCCCTCCCAGGCGGGCTGTCGCCGAGCCTACGCCCGCGCCCACCCCCGCCCGGGGCGGCGATGGGGGGCTGGGTGGGCACTGAGGCACCAGTCAGAGCGACAGGCGAAGGGACAAGGCCAGCTGCGCGCCCCCGCCCCGCCGGGAGCCGGGCACAGCAGCCCCGGTCCCAGCCCCCACCCTGCTCCCTCCCGGGTGGCACCACAGCCGGCAGGGGCGGCCAGGGCACGACGCCCCGGACGCCGGTACCTGATCGATGGGCAGCTGCACGGCGTTGCTGAGAGGCTGCAGCAGGGTGGAGCCCGTGGTGCTGCTGGTGGTGGCCATGGCCGGGCCTCGGCGCTGCGCCCGCCCGCCCGCTCCGGCCAGTCTCCGCTCGCCCTGAGCCGAGCTACGCCGAGGATGGGGATGCAGCGGCGCGCCCGCCCCTCGGCCGCCCGCGGTCGAAGCCGCCGCGCGCGGGGAGGGGCCGCAGGCGGAGTCTCGTGGCCACGCCCACGGCGTGGCGCCACGCCCACCCTCCCGCACGGGGGCCCCCTCACGCCGCCCGGCCGCTCGATTTCCAGCAGCTTCCAGCGCCCCCTCCCCACCTCCCGCACTCGCACGCCAGACAGCCCCGCGGCCCAATGGCGGCGCGGCGCCCTGACTCCCGCAGCCAATCAGAGGACGCCTGCCTCGCCGCGCCCCTCCTCCGTGCCGAGAACGCGGGCGAGGGGCTGAGGCTCGCCCGCGGCTGTCGCCCGAGGGCGACCGAGAGTCGTGCTCGCCGGTGGGGGCGTGCGAAGGCGGCTGCTTGCCTCCGCCTCTGCTCGCTTCCTGTCTCAGGAATGGTGGGCGCCGTCCCCACCCCTCCCTGGCGGAGACGGTGGACAACAAAGGGGCTCGGGGTGGTGGCCAGACAAAGAGGGGGGGACTTGGAGGGACGCTGCGCTGGAGGAAGTTGGGAACAAAGCTAGGGGGCTGGGAGCTGCAGGGCGACGCACCACAAGGATCCCGAAACAAAAAAGTGCCTTTTGTCTCCCGCGCTGCCCAAAGTTGCGGGGATCCAGGTGGTCCTGCTCGCCCGCGCCCCGACCTGGGTCCGACGGGCCGCGCTGGGACGACGCCCGCAGCGCGCATCCAGCTGAGTGCGAAACAGGTCGGACCTGGGCAGCGCCCGAGGGAAAGCCTGAGCAGCCAGCGGCCAGCATTAAAGGCCCCGCCTCCTCAGAGGAAAGGCTGCTGCTGGTAAGCATCCCTTCTTGCCAGGTGAGCATCTCTGCCCAGATGTGGATTATGCTGCGTCCACACCTTCCATTCCTGGAGGGCTTGTCGGTGTGGCATCCCTCCAAAATGTGGTCTTGACCCTTTAACGTAACGAAAGCAAGCCGTGTGAACACCTGGAAAATGCCCACCCCATCCTCTCAAAATCCAAGGATTTGGAAGTGGGAGATTGAAGTAACTCTTGCTGAATGGAAGGGTTTAAACGTGGCTGTAAACACTGCCTTTAAAGGTAGAGTTACTTGAGTCTCCACCACAGCCATGTGAAGTAGGTATTGTAACCACCCTCTATCTAACAAGAAAATTTAATTTCAGAAAAATTACATAACCAAGAGCTAAATAACAGTGGAGGGGGAAGGTGGAATCCAAATAGTTTAGCCCCAGTTCAGACCTCTTAAACAGAAGGCCCTTCACTCTCAGGCTTAACATCCGTTCAATAGCTGTCAGCTACAGGTACACCACTTCCTCGAGGACCATTCTAGAGCCTTCAGTAGTAAGAGCACAAATAGTGGGTCAGTGTACCTAGCTGTGGCTTCAGCTGTCTCTGAAAAAGGGCTGGTCGAGTAAGTCAGAACAGTCCCCTCCTGCCTGGCGCTGTCCGGGTGGGCAGCTGAGTCCTAGTACAGTAGTTTTAGTCTATGATAGATAGAAGATGGAAAGAAAAAAATTTAAATGAGGCCTTTCCTTCTCGATGTAGTGTTGCAACTCTTCGGGACCCATTAGATGGCAAATCTGTTCAATAATGCTAAAATAGCCCCCAAATCTGGACCTGTCTATTAATATAACCTTGAGGGAGGACCACTTTTGTTTTTTCTCTTTTCTCCACTTTGGCGAAGTGTACAGGAAGTGTACAGGTGATCTGACATACACACTGAAGGGAAAAAATTAAAATACCATCTCAGAAGCTTGAAAGGTGGGTGTTGGAAACATATTGCAACCTAAAGTAGGCAGCCTAAAGATACAGCCCTAGAACAAATACTGTCTACCAAAGCAAGTATGTCAGGCTGAATCTATGCTTTTAGAACATGACAGAACATAGTTTCCATTGGGGTGGCTGGGGCTTCCATCTGGTCAGCCTCTTGTCCAAAGGAAAGCAGGCAGAAGTAATGGGGAAAAGTCAGGAAAGGGTTTTACCAAAATGGCCGCTTGGGAATGATGGAAGCTAAGCATTTCATCCCATCTGTGGGGTAGTGGTGCACACTTTTAAATAGAAGGGAAGTTAGGGCAAGGAGCAAGAAATGTACATAATTAAGCACACCTGTGGTCTGGTTGACCATCGTCTCTGTTCTGGTTCTACAGAAATGGCCCTCGGAAAGTCCTTACTGCTTAGTGAGACAGTCAGGTTGCTTTAGGGTGATGTCATGGGATAAACTGCCTGCCGGGTTCTGCATTCCAAAGTCAGTGATGCCTGCGGGATTAAGACATGACTGGAGGAAGCTGGGAACGTTTGGGGAGGTCTGGAACAAGACCCTCTGAAAGCTGACAGTTTGCTGTGCCTTCCGCCTTGAATGGGAGTGAAATCACTATTGCCGGTTCTTAGGTACTCTTTGGTTAACAAGCCAGCTGCACCGTGATCAGGGAACTGATGAGATGGATGCCCCAGCTTAAGCCGATTTCCTTCCTCTACCTTTTAGGTTTTTCCAGCCCAGTCATGATGTCACCTCACACTGAAGGCAATTTCCCTTGTACAGTCTACCAATTCAAAAGCTAATCTCTTCAATAAATATCCTTATAGGCATATCCAGAAATAGTTTTATTATTTATCTAGTCCTCCATTAACCCAGTCAAGTTGATGTATTAAATTAACCATTCAAGAAAGGTAATGTAATTCCTTTCGTTTGGTTGGTTGGTTTTGATTTTTTTGTTTTTGGTTTTTTGGGTTTTTTTTTTTTCGAGACAGGGTTTCTCTGTAGCTTTGGAACCTGTCCTGGAACTTGCTCTGTAGACCAGGCTGGCCTCAAACTCACAGAGATCCACCTGTCTCTGCCTCCTGAGTGACAGGACTAAAGGCATGTGCCACCACCACCCAGCAAGAAAGTTAATGTAATTCTAAAAAATGAAAAAAGTTTGTTTTTCTCTAAGGAAAGAATTCCATCTGGATTTAACTGGTTTTCAGTATATAGATATACTAAGACATCATGTGGTGTGCTTTCAACTGCACCTTAAATTTTCAAGTACTCCATCTTTATGTTTCTAGTAAGGAAACTGAGACCCGTCCACATTTTGAGCTAACAACTCAGTGATCAAAATATAAATTGGCCTCCTGACCAATATCTGCTAATTAGACTAGGAGCCTTTAAATGAGAAACAATTATATATATGTAATACCTCACTGTCCTGCCAAAGATAACCAACCTATAACAGCAGTCCCTATGCCCCTAACTCATAAAAAATATTGAGCACTTACTATATTCAAGGAACTGTGTGAATGTTCTAAAAAAATAAATGATACTTTCAATCAAAAGACAAAATCATCTCGTACATGAGATGGTAAAGTAACACAGAGGACCAGGTAAGGTCCGCCTTTAATGTAACAAGACAGTACTCTTCAAGAGGATGCAGAAGCACAACTGGTGGCCAGAAGACCTGAATTTTATTTCTGGGGATTGCACTCAATAGCTGTCAACTTCTGTATGCCCTGAGTTTCCCATTGCCAAGTGTGGATAATGATAACTGTCCTACCTCACAAGAGTGACTGTGAGCTTGACGTTAATAATAGACTGGATTTTAAAGATATTAGTAATATTTGTATTATTATTATAATACTAATAATAAGTGGTAAAGAGTTTTTGATGGAGAAAGCACGTCGTTAGCACCATTCCTCATTAACATCATCATAACACCATTGGCATCATTACTAACCACAGCCAAAGAGTACTGTTGATGGATGACAAGTGACAAGATAGCAGTGTTCTCGTCGGGCTCCCTTGCCCTTCCTTCTGAAAATGGCGATGATAATTAAAGATTGCTACAATAAAATGTTCCCTTCCCAACTTATTTTTAACTTTGAATAAACCATTCAGAAGAAATGAATAATCGGCCAGGCTGCTTTTGTTGCGTAAAAAATGGTATGTGTCATGAAATTAGAGCTCTTGGGCAATTATTTTGCCTATTTTATACCCTTTATATCCTGGAACCACTTCCGAGATGAAGGCCATTGAACTACATACATAATAAGGTCTGCTAACTGGCTGGCACCCTGTAGCATTCACAAGGTAAGCTTAATCTGGGGAGGTCAACCTCTAAGACCTAATATGTTCCAATTAGGAAATCACAAGGGAGACCGAACAAGAGGCATTAGGGCAGTAAAGGTCCTGGCTCTCCAGAACCTGCCACTTAGGAGGTCGCTAACAATGAACAGAACACTCACCCTAGTTAATTTCATTGCCTTCATTTTAAACGAACTGGATGATTTCAGTGGTCCTCCTCTATACTCATATGATCCCCCATGAACTTCTGGGGCTTTCTCTGTCCATGAGACTAATATTCAACCTAGATTTGACTTTATATTGAACTAATTATATTGGTTAATATCCAACCTTTATTTGGCTGAAGGATACAAACAAAACTTTTTTTTCCTTGAGGAAAAAGCAGAACTTTGTGGTTTCTCTGTAGGTCTCAGAGCTACTTCTAATTTACTGTTTTTCCAGTCAACCTTTTTTCTCTGTGTTCTTCAGTGACCTGTAAAAATACTTATTGGAATCTGTGTATCTTAGGGAAGTCATCTGTTTCCTTTTATTTTGCCTTATTTTTTTAATTTTATGTGTATGGGAATTTACCAGCATGTATGTCTTATTCACCAGTTGCGTGCCTGGTGCCCCTGGAGGCCAGAAGAGGGCTCTTGATCCCTCCTAACTGGAATTATAGACAGTTGTGAGCCACTATATGAGCGCTAGGAATTGAACCAGGGTCCTGGAAGAGTACTTAGTGTTCTTACCACTGAGCCTTCTTGGTGTAGGAGGTCCTTCTGTCTGTGTGTTGTTTTCATTGGTTTAATAAAGAAACTGCCTGGGCCTTTTGATAGGACAGAACATAGATAGGTGGAGTAGACCAAACTGAATGCTGGGAAGAAGGGCAGTGTGGCAGACGCCATGAATCTCCTGCCTGAGCAATACGTAGGTTAGAATCTTGCTGGTAAGCCACAATCACGTGGTGATACACAGATTTAGTAGAAATGGGTTAATCAAGATGTGAGAGTTAGTCAATAAGAGGCTAGAGCTAATGGGCCAGGCAGTGATTTAATTAACACAGTTTCTGTGTGATTATTTCAGGTGTAAGCTAGCCGGGCAGGACAGAACAAACACCTTCTCTCCAGCTCCTGGCCTTTTCCTTTATATGAACAAGTTAAATCTGTTTTAAGCTTAATACCAGTCTGCCCATAGTGGCTCATACCTGTAATCCCAGCACTTGGCATGGGAAGTGAGCTTCTGCAGGAGGATTGCTATGAGTTAGAGGCAAGCCTGAGCTACACAGTGAGTTGCAGGCCAACATGTGCCATGGTGTGAGACCCTGTCTCAAAAAATTTAAAATTAATCAGTCAAACTCTGTTTATGTTTTTTTGATGTACAGATGCGGTCTGTAACCCCCAACCTTTAGGTATTGAAACATTCTGTTTCCACGGGGTCACGTAATGATATTTGCATTCAAATTATATAGCCTCCTATCTTTAAAGCATTAAAATCACCCCAAGTTGTAGCATAATCACCATTCATTACCATCTGCAGCATTTATTCAACTAACCAGGATGCCTTGCCGGGCGATAGTGGCACACGCCTATAATCCCAGCACTCAGGAGGCAGAGACAGGAAGATATCTGTGGGTTTGAGGCCAGCCTGGTCTACAGAGCGATTCCAGGACAGTCTCCAAAGCTACACAGAAAACAAACAAACAAACAAACAAAAAAACAGTGCCTCACTTTTCTCAGTTCCACCTAATGTTTCTGTTTTTCTTTTATTTGGGATTTTAAGAAGTTCTCCTGAAATGTGTTAATGTACACTGCTGTGCTAAACAGTATGGCCTGTCCACTAGGAGAAGGACCCACTAAACAACCCTCTGCTGCCTGATCTATCATGTCTGAAATGCCCCAGAAACCTGTCACTCTGAGCAGATGTGCCTTTCTGTAGGAGAACCTGTCAGACATCTTCCTATAGATCTCTCCAGTCCTTCCATTGCTGTCACTGGTTTGGATCTGTAACTCACAATACCAACACCAGAGTCCTAAACGGCGAAGAATTAGGAGCAAGAACCATCTCGACTGACGAAGTCTATGATTACACATCTAACCCAGTTCTCTCGCCAAGGACTTGCTTCCCAGAATAGGTGACTCTTCAGTATGCGAGGTGCCTGCTGAGGAATGCCTTATAATCAGATAAGGCCAGGTTTCAATTTCATCAAATTATCTTTTAATTTATTTTCCATTTGAAAGCAGATATTTCTTCCTGGTTTGAGTGTGTGAATTCTGATCTAGACCTAAAACACTGTATATCACAAGGCAGTGTTAAAACCACAAAACACTATTCTTATAAAAAAAAAAAAAAAAAGAAAGAAAGAAAAAGAAAAGAAAAAATGCAAAATGTGCCTGAAGACCCTTAAACCCTGCTACTATTAAATGTATAGACAAGAAGCTGCCACTTCCAAAGTAAACAGGTCAGGTGGATATAAATGTCAGCGGAGGGCCTTTCATTAGAGTTTTCGTTTGAAATAGTGTCCCTGGTTAGTGGAGCTACTGGAGGGTAGCATCACATAAGCCCTATCAAATGAGGAAGTTGCATCCTGGAGCCAGATTGCCTAAGTTTGAAGACTCCTTACTTATTTGATTTTGTGTCAACTGATTCCTTGGCTCTCGATGAGCTCTCTAAAATGGGAGTCTGATTTGTGTACTTCAAATAACTTAATTCGCTTAGGGGTTGTGACACTTTCAACTCAGGGTAATTACTGCCATCATTCACATTTGTCCCATAGAAGTTGTGGCTTTTGCAGTCTATGTCATGTTTATCACTGGTTCCAGATGCCAGGTAAGGATGCAAGCTAACAACACTTTGTGGCTTCGATTAGTTAATCCCTCCTAAAATGGCCAGAGGGGCTGGGCTGATATAGATGATAATTATATAATTATATAAATTAAAGAAGTTATTAAATGGCAATACAATTCTGGTCTACCTCAGCTGAAAATACTTGCAGAATTTTACGTTTAAAGATAAATAAATAGGGCTGAGTGGTGCTTTTAATCCCAGCACTTGGGAGGCAGAGACAGGCCAATCTCTGAGTTCAATGCCAGCCTGGTCTACATAGTGAGTTCCAGGACAGTGAGACCCTGTCTCAAAAAAAAATGACAGTAAATTACATAAATCTCATAGATAAGAACTAAGAAAATGAATGTATGATACATAATTTAGAATATCATTTGGGACATTTAAAATTATTTTGATGATTTTGGAAATCTCAGGTACATTAGACACCATCCTTTACTACAGTGTTAATGTAAATACTGTCTCTAAATATACAGATATTTATCTTTTTATTTTAGTTAGTGTCCAGCCAGTAAACTAATGAAATGATTCTGTTCTAGGATAGGAGCCAGAAACTTGGTCTTGTTGCATAAAATGACTCATTCCTCATGTAAAATGTATTCAGCTACTGGTCTCTAGATACCTCTGAGAGAGCACTTAAAATTACTCCCTCTGGAGCTGCTTAAGTGTCATCAAAAGATAAATTAGAAGATGAAATCAACTCAAGTGTGTCTGATACAATCCAAGAAGGCAGTGTATCTCAGTAGTGCCTTCCAAACCATCTCTCTCAGAACAAGCGGGATTTTTGGAGAAAAACCAAAACAGGACTAGAATATCAGGATGGGGCGTTCCCAGTTTCCCTGGGCCATTCCTAAACACTCATTGATCCTCGAGGAATTTGCTGCCTGGACCTCGGGCACCTACAGACTAGATGCCAGGAAGCTGGGGGCAAGCTGGGTGGTGGTTTCCTTTGCTGTGTTGGCGGCAGATGAGTGTTGGGAGAGGGGGTGTGGGGACATGCCCATCCATAGCATCTGCCATGCTGGGTCTAGAATTCTAAACGGAAACCAGCTTTCACTGAAATCATTGAAAGCATCGTTCCATTTTCTTATAAATTCCAATGCCACGTTAGCAGGGCGGCGGTGGCGCACGCCTTTAGTCCCAGCACTCAGGAGGCAGAGGCAGGCGGATCTCTTGTGAGTTCTAGGCTAGCCTGGTCTACAAGAGCTAGTTTCAGGACAGGCACCAAAGCTACACAGAGAAACCTTGTCTCCAGAGAGAGAGAGAAGAAAAAAGAAGAAATGCCGCTTTAGCTGGGCCTCATAGCCTGTTTGGGAGGCTGAGGCAGGAGAAGCATGAGACCAGCCTGGGCTACACAGTGAGACGCATGACAAATGAAAGCTGAGGTGTGGGAGTCCTGGAGCCTCCCATTGCAAAGGACTGCCTTACATTATCCCCTACTGAGTGCACCTGCCCTCTACCTCCAGTGTAGCCCCTGGAATGATGATTTCTGTCATCACATCTTCTGTGAAGAAGCTGGATGGGGGACTAGAGAGACGTCTCAGTGGTTAAGAGCACTACCTGCTCTTCCAGAGGACCAAGGTTTGATTCCCAGCATCCACATGGTGGTTCACAACCATCAGATGCCCCTTTCTAGCCCTGTCAGACACTGCATGCACTTGGCGCATAGACATATATGCAGATAAAACACCCATACACAGAAATGAAATATAAAGAGGCCAGCTGCTGCCTATACCAGTGAAGGCTCTTTCAGGTCAACACTATGGAAACCAAACTGATAAGTGACAACAGCAGTTACTGCTTGGGTGTCAGTTCCTGAACCTGAATAGCAACAGAAGCTGTGGTCAGCCTGCCAACCATGCAACTGGTGATGTAGAGCTAGTAATTGTCCTAGAGATCCTCTGCAGCACCTACCCCCAGAACCACACCCTCCCAAATTGCACAACCATGATAAAGATCTCTATTTAGACTTTCCGGTTTTCCCTGTCTGGCCTTCTCCACCCCTAGGCCTGCTCTGCCAGGAACTGCTATCATAGTTAGCCACCCTCCTTCAGAGTCACCACAAAGCAGCTTGTAGAATCCTTGGTTGTGCCATGTTGGAGTTCCTAAACCATTCTTACTTTCTGTCTCCATTTTCCAGCTCTTCTCAATGACTTTCTCAACCTCTTACAACCTCCTCTTAATTTACAATTTTTCTTCAAATGTTTTCATTAAATTGTTGACTGTATATGTGTGTACATACATATATATTCATCTCCACTACTGAAGAGCTAAGAAATAAAAGTAAACAAATTCATTTCACACACTAAAGTTCATTTTATGAGAAAAAGTCATATAATAAACAACCAAGATGCAAAGGCTTAGAACGTGTATGTGGGGGGATACCCCCACCAGCTAGTCCACTGCTTGCCGTGCTCACATTACCCTAGATAAAACACGAAATAGAAGTGAAAGCATTAAGAAATATGAGATTCACCTGAGGTTCTCGATGTTCATAGTATCGATGCCAACTTCATAACAGCATCATTATCATCACTAAATATTAAACATTCCCCAAGGAGGGAGTAATTGTTACAGCCTGCTGAACAAGCTTTTCTGAAATCGTGGATTTCGCTATAATTATAAGGACTCTGTCATAAATGATACTAAATGCGTGCGTAACAAAGAATTCTAGATAAACATCACCATGAGTCACATCTACAAAATCCCCTCTTTGAACTGCGTTTTAATAAAATTAAATGCCTGTTAGACAACTTTGTACATCATAAGTCATAATGCAATATCAAAGAATATGAATGATATTCTTTCATATCCCTCATGTCCCTCTTTTCTGACTTCTTTCTCACTTTGCGGAAATTGGCTCCTTGATTCTGTCTTTGGCTATTTGCATCCTCTTGGTACTTGACAGTTCCTTTCCCTGCTAAATTTCTTTAATTTATTGTTAAATCCAGAGTCTATATCAAATTTGAATGTGATGTGTGAGAACCAGAGTTTCACACATGATGCTCTTCCGTTGTGTCATCAGAAATGTAATTGGTGGTGTTTCTTTTTTTGGTGACACTGGGACAAGTCTGTCAGTCCTGACATCAGTGGCCCGATCCTTCATAGTGGTCTCCCATTGCCCTTAAAGTAATGGTTCCACAGCTGTGACCAATTTTTATGCTGTGCTTTGATGGTTTGGTGATATCACGTGTAGATTTTTTCATAGTCCCTAATTAAAAGCCAAATTTTGACCATAATTAATATAGTTGTGTGCTGTATAACATCTAATACTAGACCAAATTCGTGATAGTGTTCCCATAAGATTGTACTGCAGTTGGACCGGAAATGCATAGTTGAAGAAGCAAAAGGAAAAGATAACTAGAAGAGAAAAAGGAACATCCAAGAAAATCAGGCAGAGCTGGTGGCACAGATCTATAACCCCAGCTAGTTGAGAACCACAAGTGTGGACAAGTTAATAAGACTATGTCTCAAAAGAGGGGGGGAGAAGAGGAGGAAGAGGAGAAGGACAAGCAGGAGGAAAAGGTATAGCTCAGTAGTAGGTGCTGGCTTGCCTTGCCTAGCATGTGTAAGACCCTGGGTTCAACCCTCAGCACTGAGAGCAAAACTAAAGGAAATTCAGAGAGAAGGGCATAGCAGAAGTTTTACAGACCTCAACATAGACTTTAAGATTGAAAACATGGACTACAAACGCAAAAGTTCATCCTTAACAGAGAAGAATGTTCCTAATACGATCTCTTCTGACAGACGTGGACACTCCGTGGACACTCTGAGGAGTGTCTCTTTCCCGAAGAAAGCCCAGGCAGGTCTTTGAGAGGTCCTGAAGAAACCATTACCCCAGCACAGGTGGGTGACGGCTGCATGCAAATCCCTGCCCCTCAAAGCCCTTTGAGGGGGTAAAATAGGGTGAAAAGCTGTTGCTCTCAGTGATCCTGGCCCTGTGCAAGCTTAGGCTTGTGTGTGTAAGTGTGAAAAACAATAATTAGAAAAAAACTCTTAGGATGACAAAAAATATTATATGACTAAAATGTGTATGTATTACACATTCTGTGCTATTACAGAAGAGTCAAGGTTTAAAAAGCAAAAAAGTTACAGTCCATCAGAGCTACTTTACTACTGAAGACAGGAAACTGCTGTCTATAAATGTCGTGTAAGATAACTGCACAGTGTTTACAAAGTCCACAGATGTCCTGCTCAGGCCTTCCCCACCCACTCACTACAGACCGACACACCTAGAGCAGCTTCTAGGCCAGCAAGCTCCATTCACAGCAAGTGTCCTACATATGTCAACTCTCTTCTTGTCTTTTATACTGTGCTGAGAGTGTGTGTTGTGTACTGTGTGTACCTGTTGGTACAGGTGTGTGTACATTTGCATGCACGTGCATTTAGAGACCAAAGGTTGATGCTGGATTTCTTCTTTGAGTCCTGTCCTCTGTTTTGAGCCAAGTACTCTCACGGCATTCGCCAACGGGTGTGTACAAACATGCAGCCCAGGAGCAGCGGGCTATCACGTGCAGCCTGGATACGTAGACTATCCCATGGGGGCTAATGGAGGTTTCCACTGTGATACTTGCTCAGGATACACTCCACAGAGCCTACCCTCACTGTCCAGATGCAAAACTATGTCCATACCAGTGTGGGAGAAAGCAAGAACAAAACCCTTCTTCTCTGTTTACTTGGCATTTAAGTGACAAACCTCCAGTTAAAAAAAAAAAAACACTTTGGGGGAAACAATCTTACCTTCTTGGAGTGCAGAAATCATGCTAACTGACTTCCAAGTCATCTCCTAGCTCTGAAGCCCTGTGGCTGTAACTGTAGATTGTCCTAGGCGTGGGGACGGCTCCATAAACAGCACGTGGCTTTTGCCCGAGTACATGGTTCTGTCCCCATCCCTGTCTAATAGCTTCCAAGGGAAGAACTTAGGGCGATCAGGTTTATTTGTTCCATGAAGACAGCTTGGAACTGTCGCTACAGAAGGCACAGTTCAGCAGAAGGCACAGACAGCCCAGCAGCTCTGAACAGGAAAATCAGCTCTGCTGTTGATACAGCTAACTGCCCAGGAGACGCAGCTCCAGGGGTTAACCAGGCTGGCAGCTTTGTTTTGTGGAATATTTGGTATGCAAGTTGATTAATCCATTACAGGGTTCTCTTTTAAAGAAAACAATTCCAAGTATACTTGCTTGGACAGAAATTTATTAACCCATTCTGATTTTTTTCACATGGCAGTAACTACAGCACTGTTATCTTCTGACACCAAAACTTTTGGTTAGTGACAGTCACTTCACTTCAAAGCCTATTGCTTTTTTGACCTTATTTATTTTACAGGTCACTTGTGTTTGGGTACTGAGTGTGTGTGTGTGTGTGTGTGTGTGCATGCATGCGTGTGTGTGTGTGTGCGTGTGTGTGCATGCACATGCCCTTGTGTATGGAGGCCGGAGGTCAGCTTCAGGTTCCTCAGGCACCATCCCCTGATTTTTTTAGTGACAGGATCTCTCATAGGCCTACAGTTCAACATGTCAGCTGGTTGGTCGGTAAAGCACCGGGGACTCTGCCTGTCTCTGCCGCCCCAGCAGGGATTGTAAGTATGTATCACTGTGCCTAGCTTTTCCCACATGTTTGAAAGAAGAGCACTTTCCAGACTGAGCCATCTCCTCAACCCCTGGCCTGTATTTTTAAACATGTATTTACAACATAAATACACGTACAGTAAATATCAGGTCACTTGAAGTAACTTAATATGCACAAAGGCCCGAGAATGAAATTCCTAACTCACTAATAAAAGGAAATTCAAAAAAATAAAAGGAGACCCAAACTAGTGTGGAGTGAGCAATGAGAAAGCAGCCTGATGCCCCAGTGAAGGACCCTCCACGTTTAAAAACCAAACACAAGAAAGTATACATCACTGTCCCATAAGACTTATCCAAATTAACCACGAGTCAGATTGCCCTTCAGTGCCAGGACAGCCAGGACTGGATGGACACTCTGTGTCATTCTGCAATCTGGATGTCCTAAAAGGACATGAATTAAAACACTTTAGTTGAGAACTCCTGGTCTCTCTACCATCTACAAAGCAGATTATATTTCATCTTCTATTCCGATCATCTCAAGCCAAACAAAAGATTAAAATAGAGCTACGAGGCTCAGCGGGGAGCGTCAGGATTCATCTGTGAATTCTGTCGGACAAAACATGTTTTGAGGACTGCCTTTTTTTTACTTTTTATGAATTATTCTTCTGAAATGTCTACAATGAGCATAAACAAAAGGAAGAAAAGCAGCGCTGGGCTCGTCTATTCAGACCAGCAGAATATGCCCTCAGAAGCACGGGAGCTTCTTCTTCTGCTTGATGCAAACGGTTCTCCTGAACGATGCTTTGGGTGGGGAAGGGTTTGAGTGGACAGCGTGGAGGGGCAGGAGAGCTACAGGGCTTGAACAAGTGCTCCTTGAGTCTGCAGTCCAATGGCAGGCACCACTGCTGCTTCCTGAAGTAGCTGTCATGGTGGACATGATGCTTGGCTATGGCAACATAAATTGCAGGATGAATCTGGGAGCTGCTTGTGAGAGTATCGTATGGCAAAGGTGGAGGAGAGACATTGAAATGGGCTTTTGGTGTCAAAACTAAAGTTTAGAATGATAGTTCTAAAGTGTGGCTGAATTTTTATTATTTTTATTTTTAATACTAGTAGTAGTAGTAGCTATTTTATCACCTCTCCATAATGGACTTTGGTGCAGATTGTCATGCACCACTAACCTGAGGACGAGAGAGAAATGACAAAATATGAGTGAAGGACGAAGAGGACGAATGACCAGTTGGAACCGTGAGCCTAAGAAAGTCTACGGCAAACACGCACAACATCTTAGGAATGGGGCTAAAGCAGGAAACACGGCTGCTTACACACTGTCTGTCGTCTCTGGAAACAGCACGCACCAGTGTGTGGAGCAGACTTTCTCTGGCTCGGCTCTCTGGGAAGCACTTATCACGTGGGCAGAGAGAAGGAGCAGGTACTAGACAAGGGCTCTTAGAAGTATTACAAAGAAGACACAAAAGTTCCACCCATGCATGTCACTTAGGTGGTCTTCAGATTAAGAAAAAAAAAGGCACATGATGAAGCTTCTTACCCATGACAGAGGTGTCATGGGGACACAAGCTGATTCCAGGCCTTCTAGAGATTTGATGATACAGAGGAATCAATCCAGGGGACCTTGAGGAAGTAGTTTGGCATGCATGATGTTCTAACAGCTCATTGGGGGAGTGTCTAGTCAGCAGCTGAAGAAGAGATAACCGTTCTTGCAGACTGAAGAGATCCAACTGCTCCAGGATGTGTCTGGAGCAGAGCACCCTTGGAGAACACGGAGGGGCAGTGCTGTGATCTCACCATAGGGAAGGCTAGCTTCTCCACCCTGGAGGTCGATCTCAGGACAGATGTTTTAGACACTCAAATTCTTTTTTCCAGGTTTGGATTTTTCCACTGGCACATTTAAAAATAGATCGTAATTGATCCTAATTAAATATCCCTTGAAGTTGCTTCCGGTTTTCTCCACCATCACTTAAAGTCCATCTTCCCAGCGTTTCTTTTAGTCTGTCTGGTAGGAACTTTTCATTAAGTAGTTCATACTTCCATGGCAGCTCTTCTCTGTAGGATTGTCTACGGTCTTGTTATTAAAAACGGTACAAACAACATTTCAAAAGAATGTTCACTAGCAGGAGCAATTGAAGTCAACAATGCTTTGTGCCTTGAGGCTCTGTCTTATGTAACTTCCATCCAGCCCCTCTCTCCCTCCCTTTCCCTCCCACCCTTCTCCCTAAGTATAGGCATATGGGCTCACTGAAACTATGGTTGGGAAACTGTATTCTGGGTATGTGACCTCCACCTAGGCCACAGACACAATGTCCGGAGGACCAAGATAACTGCTGCCTGCAGCAGCCCTCCCCCTCCTTCTACCTCACCCCCACAAAGACCTCACCAGACTGTAGAGAACACAGACAATCCCTTTGAACAGAAAGTGAACAGATAAGAAGCAATCAGAGGGTTTAAGACAGAATTTTCATGTCCTTTTCCCTGTCCCCACCATAAGCACCCGAGACCCAAATAGAAAGGACTTCCGTCTGACTGGAAAGCAAAAGGTGCTTAAAATAGTTCATTTGGGCAAGAGATGGAAGCAACACATCCATTTTATAGGTTCATGACTGTGAAAGAGAAAGTCCGGGAGAAAGATAACCGATCCACCGAGTTCACTGTGGTGAGAGGTGCCGGGACCCCGCACTGCCACCTGCCCAGCCCCAGACATTTTTATCACCTAAAACCCTTCCCACTGGCTCCAAGGCATTCATCTGTCAAGCACGCGTCCTTGGTTTGGAAGCTGTTCCGGTGTCTGTTGCTCTGCTATAATCTCTCCTCTTGTCAATATCATTTCCCAGCGAGCACATTTGGCCTCCCCAGTGCCCCGTGCAAATGATAGTGCCGCAGATGCCACCAATGTGCTGTGGGAGCCTCCAAACCGGGCGTCAGAAAGCAAGTTCTACCCCAAGGAGGAAAACAAAACAAAACACAGGGTTGAGAACAGAGGTTAACGTCTACTAGCTACTAAGGACCAGTGAAAGTCTCACCACAACACAGTGAGGTAGCCAGGGAGGAGAGACCAAGGCCATCCAACAGTGCTGGAAGTGCCCTGACTGAGCAAAGACCTGAAACAGCTGGTAACCAAAGGTCACCACCAGCCAGAGACTGTAGCTCAGTTTTAGAACACACCTTTAATCCTAGCACTTGGGAGGAATTCTTTGAGCCCAAGGTCTACATAATGAGTTCCAGGCCAGCCAGCATTGTTGTATTCTACCATGCCCAGCTACTGCAAGGAAGTTTATTTTACAGAGAAAGAAACTGAGGCTTAGCAAGACCAAGTAAACTAACAGTGATAATAAACCTGGTTAATTGTAGATCTAAACTCAAACTACCTAAGTGTCTCGGCAGTTAATCCCACATCCCAGAGCCTGGTGTATATAGTTCAGCTGTTTAGAATGTACCCCCTGATTTTCTTCATAATTTTTTTATATTTTTTATTAATTTTATATACCATCCTTCATAATATCTTAACAAAACTATCTCAATGAGAAAGAAGCAAGGCCTGAAAGAAATACCTGGGAAAGGCAAAGTGAGTCCTTCATTTATCTTATTCCTTCTAGGCTTGTGGGATGGTTGATTGCAGCAGGATGAGCTGGAGGAGGAAGGGCTGGGACAAGGCCAGGTGGCCGTTTTCTCAGACCCCAACATCTCTTGACTGGGATGCCTCCCTCACACCTCAGACTCAACACTTCAGAAGCCAAGTTCATCATCCTCAGTAGTGACAAAGGTGTAGATCGGTCATGGAGCGTCTGTCTAGGATAGTCAAGTCCTCGCTACCATCCCCAGTGCTAGAAACCCAAGCGAAACAGTTGACAGGAAAGTCTCCAATTCTCCACCTAACCCTCTTCAAGAAGTTTTAATAACACCTTCCAATTCTACAACCAAGCTACCATTAAAAAAGTATTTTTATTATTTTTATTTACATGTATTTACCTGTGTGTGATTATGCACAGCCAGAGTTATTGGCAGCTGTGACCCAGCTACCCTTGTGAAACAGAACCTCTGCAAAACTCCTAACGAAGAACAAGTGCTCCTAACCACTGGTTCTCTAATCACTGTAGCCCCTGGCTTTTCTGAATAATGTATGTGTGTGGGTATGCATATAAGAGGAGATTTTTCTAAGCATGTATTCATGGGGGAGTATGGACATCGGGAGGTTTTTCTAAGCATGTGTATGTGTGTGTTAGGGCACACATCCAAGGAGATTTCCTTAAGTGTGTGCGTATGTTGTAGGGAATACACGTATCAGAGAACTTCTTTTGGAAGTCAGTGCCTTCCTCTGCTTCCAGCAATCACTCTGGTCACCAGACTTGAGCACGGGCACCTTTACCTGTGAGCCATCTCATCAGCCCACTTACCATCTTATGTATCTATTATTTTATCCTTATTATTCCACAAGGGTGTTTCTCCTTTCCCCGGTACTTACTTAGCCCTGGTCTCCCCTTGAACATAAAGGACAAAGTGCAGTTTTACAGGATGGCAGGGACTTTAGAATCCACTTGCTCTCATTGTTCTCCCTTAAAAGAACAATCTATCGTCAAACTGGTTTTGACATCCAGATAGATAATGCCAGGCAAGTGTGCTTTGCAGATACCGAGGTTACGTGAAGATCATTTAGAGCAATAACTTTCCCAGAAACAGTGTGAAGCCTAGCGCAGGGTGTGTGTGTGTGTGTGTGTGTGTGTGTGTGAGAGAGAGAGAGAGAGAGAGAGAGAGAGAGTAGGGAGGGCTTCTCTGTATAGCCCTGGCTGCCCTGGAACTCACTCTGTTTATCAGGCTGTTCTTGAGCTCAGAGATCCACCTGCCTCTGCCTCCTAAGTACTAGGATTAAAAATGTGTGCCACCATCATTCAGTAAAAGTCCTATTCTTACAAAGGTTCATTTTAAGGAAAAACTGAAGCGAGGCACTTGGAAAGATAGAACTTATGCAGTAAATATAAGCAAG
>JAQHUG010000018.1:6167704-6205635 GCA_028555095.1 Dicrostonyx torquatus | reverse complement strand
GAAAGATAGAACTTATGCAGTAAATATAAGCAAGAAAAAAATTACAGGGATTTTATGTCCACTGATGTGTTCTTAACTGAAGAGAGAGGGAGAAGAAGGGATGAGGGGATGATTGATTGATTGATTGATACATACATACATACACACAAACATACATGGATGGATGGATAGAGAGCAACTTGCAGTGTTTGTGGATTTCTGGATTTCTGTAGTATAAACATTCCCATCACAGCCAATTGCAGTAACTAGCAAGATGCCACTGAAGGTAGGGGCACGGACAGATGTGCAAACAAAGACCCCCAGAGCATGTGTAAGCCCACTCCTGTGCCCCACTACCTCAGAACCTGCCCTGCTTTCATTTAGATGAACAACTCCATGGAAAGAATGAGATTTAACGTGAAATCGGTAGAACGAAAAAAAGAAAAATACTAAGAACAAAATCATACAAAAGTTTTATACATTTTTAAATAATGTGCAAAGTAGAAAAGAATCTCTTACCCATTATTTTTCAACATTTGGTATAATGAGGAAAAACAGACACGAATAAGATATAACAAGATATAATAAGATATATATAATATATTATATAAGATATAATATGTAAAGGACCTATCAATTTATAGTTCAAACCTCTACAACTGTGAACACTTTTCTCAGGTATTTCACTTTCATTCCAATGCTCTACATTTAATTTCAGTTGGCACAGGGGATGGAACCCAGGGCCTTGGGTGTGTAGGCAAACACTCTGCACTGAGCGTCACAGTTATCCTTAGCTCCATTGGACAGCCAAGAATCAAAATATTTAGAGATCCACTTTCATCCATCATAATGACCATTTATAAAGTCTCTGCTGTGCAGCAGTTATGTCCGTGCCTTTTCTGTCAAATACATCTAGAAAATAACCACTATCCCACTTCGCTGACAGAAACCTGAGACTCAAGAGATCAAACAATTTACCTAAAGTCTCCTTGTGTCTCCTAACTGTCAGACTAGGGTTTGATGTATAAAACCTGAGTCAAAAACAGCATTCTTTTTCATGTTTAAGGCCTTTAGTTTATAAACAGGTAGAATCCAATTCTTTTAAATGCTTGATTTAATTCATCAGTTTCCTGAGAAGTTTGGGTTTAAGGTCACTCTTCTAAAGTAAGAAGCGAGATTGGAGAGATGGCTCTGTGGTTAAGAACACTGACTCCTGAAGGCCGGGCGGTGGTGGCACACGCCTTTAATCCCAGCACTCGGGAGGCAGAGGCAGGCGGATCTCTGTGAGTTCGAGACCAGCCTGGTCTACAAGAGCTAGTTCCAGTGCAGGCTCCAAAGCCACAGAGAAACCCTGTCTCGAAAAACCAAAAAAAAAAAAAAAAACACTGACTCCTCTTCTTAGAGGACCTGGGTTCGATTCCCAGTACCCACATCGCAGCTCACAACTGTCTATAATTCCAAGATCTGTCATGCACAGAAAAGAAAATAAAGTAAGAAGTAATTTGTTTATGTAACTATTTTGTTTATTTGTCAGTTTGAAGACAGGCTGTCAGTATGTAGCCCAGGCTGAGTCAGACTCATGATTCTCCCAGCTCTTCTTCCCGAGGGCTGGGATCACGAGCTCACAGACACAGTGACGTGAGATCACCTCATGTAGCTCTCTCCTAAGGCGCCTCTGGGAGTGGCAGGACAAGCACGCTTCCTTAGGCCTGCAGGTGCCTTCACTGCTGCTTATTCATCTGAGGGTTCCCAAAAGCTTTGGTCTTATAGTTGGTGGTTTCTACTGGGCAGGGTCAACTCCAGGCAGCAAAACAGAACTTCTTGATCTTGAATTCACGTAACTCAGTATTTCTTGGATGCTTGTCATTGCAGACCTCAGCACAGAACCTGTGAAAGCAACCGGTATTGAAAGAAAATATAAAATCAGAGACGTGTATAACTGGATTGAACTCTAGAAGCTCCCCTCACGTTCAAGAAGAAGCCTGTTCTCGACAACCTCCTGAAAGCAACTCAAATCTGTTATTTCCTAACCCCAGGTCAGGTGATCCGTGGTGGCATAACCAGCCTGCAACAGTAAGCGATAACACTTGAAACAATACATGTATTAAAAATGATTTAAGATCTATGAATTATTTATCTCTGAAACTTTCCATTTAATCCTGGGCATAGGTAACTGAAACCACTGAAACTGTGGGTTGGGAGGGACTGCTGTTGGCACCACCTACAGCAAACCTAAAATACCTGACACTCTTCCAACTAGAGCACGCTCCTGAGTGAGCACAGTGCTGTTCACAGACAAGCCGGACTGGGCCCGCCCCATTTGGCAAATACAACTGGAAAAATCTAATATCTCAGAAGGACTCTGTGCCCCTGCCCAAGTGCAGGAAGCCACGTGCATCTTTGGTCATTCCCATCCCTCGTTTGATGGACTGAAGTCTTTTGGAAGGTGAGTCTGCACACACTGAGTGGTCCACATGTTTTACTCTCGGGATTCTTGGCATGGAATAAGTACTTGGCAGGTCACCAGCGAAAGATTTCTTGACATTTTGGGTTCTCACAGAAAAGAGACGTGGGGCAATTCCAAGATGTAGTTCAGAATGTGACCCACAAAAATCTGACCTGAGTCATAAAAGACTGCAGTTAAAGGGGGAGTTTTACTCTTCATGTTAAGGTGGAGCAGAGTCTGAGAGCATCTGCTAGGGAGTGCAGAGGTGGTACTTCTGCAGTTGACCTTTAGGGCCAAATGCCAGGAGAACCTTCTGTCGTTATTTACTAGCTGATAATAATGGATTGTTCTGTGTGTCAGAACCATCTCTGCCTCTCAGATTCTAAAGGTTAAAAGTCAAATTCATTATCCCTACCATCATTATTAAAGAAACACACATGACTCAGGTGATTGAGTGTTTGCCATGTAAGTGTGAAATCTGAGCGTGACCCAAACAACCCATGTGAAAAAGCTGGGTGATGTTATGTGCCTAAAACCCACTCTGGGGAGACAGAGATGACCACATCCTTGGGGCTTCCTGACCAGTTTGTTGGTGAGCCTCAGGCCAATGAGAGACCCGATCTCAGAAACAAGAAGTACAGTAAGTATATAAAGACATCTGGGATTGACCTCTGACCACCACATACATACACACACATATGCATGATGACCCCCACATAGATGAACACACAGAGAAATACACAGACACTATAAAATATGAAAACAGAAAGACATGAATAAAAGAGGGTCACACAGAGGTATCTGAGGTGTTTGTTCATATTTTTATTTTTAGTTTATGCGGGAGGTGGTTTGAACGAGAATGGCCTCCTTAGGCTCATAGATTTGAATGCTCAGCCATGAGGAATTGGTGTTATTTAAGAAGGATTAGGAGGTGTGGCCTGGTTGGGTAGGTGTGGCTCTATTGCAGGAAGTATGCTACTGCAGGTAGGTTTTGAGGTTTCAGAAGCCTAAGCCAGGCCCAGTGTTGCTCTCTTCCTGCTGCCTGCAGATTCGATCTAGAACTCTCAGCTCTTGCTCTAGCACCATGCCTGCCTACATGCCAACATACTCCCTGCTGCAATGACAATGGAATAGACCTCTGAAACTGTAAGTCAGCCCCAATTAAATGCCTTCTTTTATAAGAGTTGCCTTGGTCATGGTGAGTCTTCACAGCAATAGAACACTAACCAAGACCATGTGTATGAGTGTTTTGTCTTCACATATGTATGTGCCTATGCATGCCTGAGGTCCAGAGAGGTTAGAAGAAGGGATCATATCCTCTGGAACCGGAGTTACCGTTGGTTGTGAACTGCCTTGTGGGTGTTGGGAATTGAACCCAAGTCCTCTGCAAGAGTAACAAGTGCTCTAAGCCACTAAGCCGTCACTCTAGCCCCTCCGATACATTCCAGGGGGTATAATTAAAGGCAATAGATCAGCAATCTTTATGATTACATGCTTCTATTAGATACTATTTGGGGGGAATCTATGTATAGAAGTAATTCCAGATTGTGTGCCACATGACATCTATTTCTCAAGATGTCTCAGCCCTGGCTGCATAACATGGACAATAGTGCATGGCCCAAGGTTCAGCAATGGGCTTCCTACACAGAATTTCAGTTAAATCATGCAGCAGCTTTTAGAAGTATAGACCTGTCTTGGAACTCTTCTTCCATCAAGCACATGGGATTTCTAAAGAAAACTGAATGGCCAGAAGGGACATCGTGGGTCTGTTCTGATGGGGACAGCTTTGCTTATGTCACTTTGGCTGGTGTAATCTGAAACTCAAAAAAAAAATTTTAGTCAACACTAACACTCTGCAAATAAGCAAGAGAAACACAAGCCCAAAGCATGGAAATATTACATATGAGGCCAGTCCACAGTTTAAACAATTGCACTCCTTGGCTTTAAGTTGACAGTATTGAGAGATGCCTACTAGGCTACCTCTAGGAACACTTTGAGAACTGAAACTATCAAGCCAAGAGAAATAATTGAAAGCCTTCTATGGAAAGCTGGCATTTGAACTGACCCTGGATGCCAGGGAGAAATAAAGCAGACAGACCTACAAATTGAAATGCAATTTGTTGAATTACACATCCCTGTTCTTGCCAATTTGGGTGCTTGCCAAGTTTTATTGATCACTTGGAACACTTACTTTGAACTCTAGATTTTGAAGATTTTCTGTCCATAATACTACAACCTGCCAAGAAGTTCTTCATTCTGATTCAGGTGACACACAGCTTTATAAGTTTGTTTATAAAAGGGGAGAGGGTGGCTCAGTGGTCAAAGACCTAGGATCAGATTCCCAGACTGCATCTGTAAATGGTTCCAGAGTGTATCTGAAATCCTAGCATTCCTACAGTGAGATGGAAGACAGGGCCAGGAAAATCTTCAGAAGTTTTAAGGCCAGCTAATTTGACATATGGAAGTGTAAGCAACAAGAAATCCTGTCTCAAATGAGGCAGTAGATAAGGGTTAACACTCTAGGTTCCCCTCTGACCTCTAGGTGAGCACCTGCACTCACACATGAACATGCAGACACATATACAAAGATAAAAAAGAGTTGTGTGTACACACAGGCATATACACATACCACATGCACATATAAAAGAACCAGGAAAGATAAAATAAGATAAAAATAAGTCAATTTTCTCTGATTTTTCAAGACAGGGTTTCTCTGTAGCTTTGGAGCCTGACCTGGAAAAGTCAATTTTCAGAGCAATACAGGGCTCTGTTTTAGAGTATCTTGCAATACAAAGTGGATGGGATAGTTGAATAACAATGTCCCCACAGGCTCATAGGGAGTGGCATTACTTGAAAGGATTAAGACATGTGGCCTTGTTGAAGTAGGTGTAATAATATTTCACTTGTATTTTAATAAATAAAGCTTACCTGAAGATCAGAGAGTAAAAGAGCCACAATGGTCAGCCCTACAGACAAGGCAGTGATGATACACATTTTTAATCCCAGTAGCCATATTAGTTTTAGAAACCAGGCAGTAGTGGTACACGCCTTTAATCCCAGCCCTAGAGAGGATTATAAAATGGGAGGAGACAGCTCTCATACACAGACTCATTCTGAGATTTCTGGAAGCAGGATCGCCATTTTGGACTAAGTTAGAGGTAAGAGCCAGTAACTGATTGTTTTGCTTTTCTGACCTTCAGGTTAAACCCCAATATCTGTGTCTGGATTTTTACTGATCATGCTACAAGTAGGTGTGACCTTTTTGCAGGAAGTATGTCACAGGTGGAAAGCTTTGGGGTTTCAGAAGTTCAAGTCAGGCCCAGTGGCTCACTTTCTCTTCCTTCTGCCTGAATATCCAGATATAGAACTCTCAACTACCTCTCCAGCATCATGTCTGCCTGTCACCATGTTTCCAACCATGACAACAATCAACTAAACCTCTGAACTTCAAGCCAGCCCCAGTTAAATGTCTTCCTTTATAAGAGTTGTCATGGTCACAGTGTATCTTCATAGCAACAGAAACCCTAACTAAGGCAGTGGATTATTATTCAAAGAAGACTCGTGAAATGTACAGAGGCTGCTCTCCTGGGCAGACAACATCCCACTCTCACTCACTGATTGTACGACTTGCCACTTACACTAATGTAAGGGAGGGAAAGTTTCCTCAGCCTTCCTAGAGCTCCTGCCTAGGCCTAAAGTAACATGGACAAAGATAAACAGAAAATAATAAGCATGAAAAATTGCTGTAAAATAATCCTCTTATACACTGTAAAGATTTGTCATTCAAACTGGCTTAATAAAACATTGATTGGCCAGTAGCCAGGCAAGAAATATAGGTGGGACGACCAAACTTAGGATGATGGGAAGAAGAAGGACAGAGTCAGGAGTCACCAGCCAGATGCAGAGGGAGAAGGAGATGATCATGCCATGCTAAGAAAGGTATCCCCATGTAGCAGAGCATAAATAGAGAATATGGGTAAACTTAAAATGTAAGAGCTAATAATAGGCCTGAGCTATTGGCCAAGCACTTATAATTATTATAAGCCTCTGTATGGTAACTTGGAAAACAGCTGTCAGTTATTTGGGACTGGATGGTAAGAACAGGAAATATCTGTTTACAACAAATATTTTACTGAAATTCTAAGTCGTACCTGAGACTTCAGACATGAAGACCCAAAGGCCCAGGAAAAACTGCCTGTCTCCATGCTTATGCTTGATGAAAAATGGGCAGCTGTGATACTTGGGCAAAAAACCCTGTTGTAATCTAACAGAGTGGGCACGAAGTCCTGGAAGGCCATTTGGGCAGACCATAATGGTCTCTGTGTAGCAGTCCCTCTCAGGCATGTGGCCAGACCTTTCTGGAATGAGAGTTTTATGGTCCACCATCACACAGAGAAAATGAAGGGGCTTTATAGAAAGGGAGATTAGATTCCCACCTTAGGCTTCATGGCTTATCTTAGAGATGGGCCATTTGAGTTTCTGTGACCTGTTTTGGGGAAGAGAACTTCTGGTTCCCCTGCCTCACTTCTGGGTAGAATAAGGGATGAGGCAGGAAGGCAAGAGAGGACCATCAGCCTGAGGTTGCCTTGACCACCACCAAAGCCTTTAGTTTAAAGTACTCAGAGCACCCAAACCTCATCCTTCAAGATACTTCCAAGCTTCGGCATTAACATAGCCTTGCAGATAAACACCACCAGGAAATGAAGTCTTCTCTTCCAGTCTTAAATATGACACCAACATCACAAGTGAGAGGGTTTAAAAAAAAAATAGGTAAATGGCACTACATTAAAATGTCAAGCTTTTGTGTTTCAAAGGACACCTCAAAAGAGTAAAAAGATGATTCACAGAAAAGGAGAAAATTATGTTAAGCAGAATGTCCGACAAGGGGCATGTAACCAGAATATATAAAGAACTATTACAACTCATAAAATGAAAAGTCAGCTTAAAAACAGGCAAAAGATTTGAGCAAATATCCTCTCCCTTGGCAAAAAAAGAAAAAGAAAAAGAAATTTAAAACAAAAGCTTCACACAAGGCCAATAAGCACGTGAAAAGATAATCAGCATTATAATTCATTAGGGAAATGCAAATCAAACCCACACCACTTCATCCCTTTGCACTCACTGAGATGACTAACGAAGAAAGACAGTTTCGCTGAGGATGTAAAGAAGCTGGAACTGCCATGCGTTGCAAGAGAAGTGTATTGATGCGGGCACTTAGGAGAGCAGCTGGGCAGTTCCTCAAAAAAGCTGAACGTGGTTACCACGTGACCCAAAAATTTTGCTCTTCAGTTATTTACCTAGGTGAGCCAAAATAACATATCCACACAAAATCTTAGGCACAAATGCCCACAGAAGCGTTAATCATTACAGCCCCCAAACAGAAGGACCCAAATGTCCAATCAGCAATGAACAAAGAGATACAATGTAGCATTTCCATGCAGAACGGGATTCGGGTACATGCTATAATATGAGGAAGCCTTAAAACCATTGTGCTAAGTGAAAGAAACCACACCAAATGCCACAGATCCTGCCACTTAGGTTAAGTGTCCGGAACAGGCAGACCCATGGAAGTACAGAGAGGATTAGTGGTTACCCAGGACAGGGAGGAGAGAAAGAAAGGGGCAAAGAGTCCTTGTTGGGGTAAGGAGAACGTTCCAAAACTTGAAGACAACTCTGTAAATCTACTAAAAATAATTGCTGCAGACCGGGCGGTGGTGGCGCACGCCTTTAATCCCAGCACTTGGGAGGCAGAGGCAGGCAGATCTTTGTGAGTTCGAGACCAGCCTGGTCTACAAGAGCTAGTTCCAGGACAGGCTCCAAAGCCACAGAGAAAAAACCCTGTCTCGAAAAACCAAAAAAATAAAATAATTGCTGCAGGGCAAAGTGTCATATATTAGTCATCCCCAAACCAGTAAGTTCTAGGCTCATTAGAGCTACTTAGTGAGACCCTGTCAACAACAAAAGTCAATCATAAAGTCACTCAATCTTGTACTTCAGAAGAGTAAGTTTTATGGCATATGAATTGTTTCTCAACAAAGTGTTATTTAAAAAAAAAACAGTTTTAGGAAGAAGGAAAGCATGAGAAAAACAGAGTTCACCTATCAGTATTAAACATCAATGCACTGCACTATACACTGCGTGTATAGTGTACGCCTCAAAAGCACACAGGTTGACAAATTTAAAATAAGATGTAAACCAGGCATAGAGGCGCAAACCTGTAATAGCAACGCTTGGAAAACTGGGGCAGGAAGATTTGAGTTCAAGGACAGTCTGGACTGAGTTCTAGGCTTTACCTGGGTTACATAATGTGACTCTGTCTCTAAAAAGCAAAAGCTAAAACAGGAGGAATATTCCAGAAGGAACAGTTTAAAGAATGCAGCGATTGCCTCTGGGGAGGGAGCAGGGCAAAAGATTGTTCTTTGATTATGAACTTTGGAGGGTTTTAGAAACATTCTTTTTATGTACCTAGATGTCCTGATAAGGGTAAGAACTCTGGGACTATAATAGCTAATTTGGCAGAGTGCTTGCCCGCTATGCATAAAGCACTGGATTTGATCCCAAACACCACTGAAACCAGGCAGGACTTGCATCTGCCTGCCCCCAGGGAAGGTGGAAACAGGGGTGGGGGTGGGATCAGAAGTTCAAGGTCGTCCACACACTTTGAATGAATAAAGCTGTAACTAAACTGGAAGCTTTCTCCCAAGTTGTTGTTTATAGTGCTTGAAGGCACAATGCAAATGCTGGTGGGGAAGTCTTCAACACTTAGAGCCCTGGAAGCTGTAATACCAGCCTAATATAGAAGACATGTGCACTGGAGCTATAGTGGCACGGCTGTTCAGAGGGCAACCAACTCCTTTCTGACTAGTGCTGAGGGCAAGTCCTGTCAATAGTCCGCCAGTGGATGCAGTCACAAGGCCTATGGAGAATTTACTATGGATGTTTTGCTAAAAGGACATGGAGTCAAACTTCCTTCTAAATGTTTATGTTTATACCCACAGATGAATGCTAGTCGGAGAAGCCCCTTTTCACAGGAGGTGATGGTTAGTACGCACAGGCTCAGAACTAGTCCGAGTGCTGAGAACCGACTCCTGAATGCCTGTCCCTAAACGAGTTTTTGTATGACTCATTCCCAGGCTCAGGGAACATGGCAGCACAGGAGGCAGAAAAACCATTAACAGCTAAAGAAATGCTACGGCACCCAGCCTCCTGCTTGTGACATTGCCCTTCATCAACTCACAGAAGCTTTGGTTACCTACCCAAGACCAGCATTTTTTTTTTTTGAAATTTCAGACATGAAAATAGGGGAATGGGAGACTCGTTGGGAAGATTAAGGGACTCAGAAGAGACAAGGGGACACACAAGAGATGACAGAGTTTGTAAACATGGCCATAATATATTAAATACATGTATGAATTTGCCAAACATGTAAAAATTAAGAAAAAAACTTCAATATCATCCGTGGCTACATAGGGAATTTGCAGCTAGCCTGGGCTACATGTGAGCATGTCTCAATTTTTTAAAAAGTAAACTTTGAATTCCTGCTCAAAACTACTAATGGTGTAATAGTAACAACACTCAACTACTGCATAGGCCTGGATCCCAGGGCATCAGGCAACAGGCTCCTGATGGTGAGTGATGCTGGCCAAAGACTATGACAGCAGCAAGAGTTCCCTGAAACAACACTTTCCACATTCCGCAGGGCAATGCGGCTCTCTTTGATTTCTCCTCCAAAGAGAACTCTGCGGCCCCTGGGAATGTGAAAGTAAGTAGCGCAAGTCGGCTTAATGTTTTATCTCAAGAATGCTTGGCTAATGATTATTTGAAACCCTGGCTTATAAAAGCCAAACAGGCCTGCATGGTAATAGCACAGATCATCTAGGGCTATGTCATATGTCTTTTCAGATAGATAGATAGATAGATAGATAGATAGATAGATAGATAGATAGATAGATAGATAGATAGATAATTTTATATGCTTGAATGTTTTCTCTACATGTATGTGTGTGTGTGTGTGCACCACATGTGTACCTGGTACCTGCTGAGGTCAGAAAAAAGCATGAAATTGGAGTTATGAGTTGTAAGCCATCATGTGGATGATTTCAAGAAATGTGGGTGCTGAGAATCAAGCCCTAGTCCTCTGTAAATGTAGCAAGTGCTCTAAACCACTGAGCCATCACTCCAGCCCTGTGTTTTCATGTTTCTGAGATTTCATTCTTTATCCGTAAAGGGGAGCTGTTAAAATCCCAGTGCCGTGAAGAGTGGATGAGTGGTGAGGTGTAGGATCGCACAATCAGGGAGCATGGGAAGCGACCCAAAGGCATATGTGTCGGTCTGGGGCTGTCATTCAGTTGGTAGAATGCATACTTTTTATCCACGTGTTACCCCAGCTTCACATACACCAGACACAATGGGACATGCCAGTAGTCCTGGCACTCAAGAAGAGGACACAGGAGGATCAGGGAGTACAGAAAATTCAAATACAGGTTGAGCTACATGAGAAACCTGTCTGAGAATACAAAAAAAAGTCCCACAAAGACATATACAATCAGTGTGATTATATTATTATTTAAATATTTTGTAGTTACAAAAGAATTTTGTTCCACAAATTAGAACTGCTGTTCTAGCCAAGAGACATCTTCTGAGAATTAATGTATGTTACCTCTAGGACCCTCAAAATGCCAGACTCTGCCACTGTCAACACAAAATGTTAACAAAGAGAAGGCACTGCCATCTCCTCCAGGTTCTCCACATAGCACCCCTGGCTCTCAGGAAGCGTGTACAGAGTGGGCAGTGCAAAGCTCTGCCTTTTAGGACAGTTTCTTCAGCACACTTGCCTCGGGCAACCTCTTTGAGCTCTGACTTCTCATCTGCAAACCTTAGACACTACATGGGGGCTGAGAATATAACTCAGTTATTAGGATTATAACACAGATGTGCACATATACACACACAGATGCGCACACACACACGCATAGATGCGCACACATACACACTCAGATGCACACACATACACTCACAGATGTGCACACATACACGTACAGATGCATACACAAGAGATGTGCACACATACATGCACAGATGTACACACATACATACATATACACGCACAGATACACATACATGCACGCACATTATTTTTAAATTTTAAAGACACTGCATAATCATAGGAAAGTCTGCATCATACCTTGCTTGTAATGTGTCCTGAATTAAACAACACATTGTATGAAACAGTGTCCATTACATATAAACCATCTGATGTTACCCACACTGCATATGTGTGTGCATGTGTGCTTGTGCATGTGTGTGTATGCATGCGTGTGCAAGTGTGCATGTGTGAGGTGTGCGTGTGTGCCTGTGCATGTGTGCAAGTGTGCATATGTTTGTGTGTGAGGTGTGTGTGTGTGCTTGTGTGTGTTTGTGTGTGTGTGTGGTATGTGTGTGTGCATGTGTGTGTGTGTGTGCTGGGGCTGAAGCTAACCCCTCATGCCTGTGAGGCAAGTGCTCTGCCATGAGCCCTCTCACCTTATCAAGTGGGTCTCAGCTGCAGACTCTCCTTACTTCACAAAGGAATATCTGGACTACCTTCCCAGGCATTCCTCTGCATTGTTGCCAGTGTTTTCTTCCAGCTTTGAGGGATATTTGGCCATCTATCCAGATAATCACCCTTCTCCCGTAACTATCTAGACAGCCTCCATTGCCTCGTCCTCATCTGCACGTCAATCATTTGGAAAAGAACAGTTATAATGCAAGTAGTCCTTACCTTTGCACTCCCACAGGTATCCTAACATTGACTCCAGCTAAGTCACAACAGGAGCCTGGAGCCTTTTACCTTGCAGTTGGACTAGATCAGTCCCAGGCATGCTTTCGTTTTGCACACATGCTTATCCCTCATAGATGAAATTATCTTGCAAGTTTCTAAAGTTAAAGAACTCATATGCAAGGTTGTGTGTCTTGATTTCTTTAGCTCAGCATGCTTTTTGAGATTTCCTAAGTCGGTTCATTTGAATTTCTGTATAAAATTCCATTGTGTGAGTTGGGCGTGGTGACAAGTGCTTGTAATCCCAACTAATGGGGAGGCTGGAGTGGGAAGGTTCTGAGTTCAAGACTGTGAAGTGGGATGGAGACATAATGTGGCTTGAGAGGCCCCCAACACAATAGCATCTTGGCAGAGGCACAGGTAAGATGGATGCAGGGGAGGAGCTGTTGCTGGCTTTCCCTACCCCATCCCTGGCTCCTCAACCCCAGCTCAAGACTTTTACTGTTCCTTTAAAAGCAGAGCTGCGGAGGATGGCGTTACCTGGGTCAAATAGATATCCATCCCATTCATCTTGACCCGAATTACTCCGGTCAGCGAAAATCTTGTGTATCGCTCCCACAGTGGCCACAAAGACCAGGCTGAGCCAGTTCATCACCCATGCACATCCGGGCCTATTTACAAAGGCCTCCCAACCTGGGCCGATGGGTCTTTCTCTGACTGTCACAGAAAGCTACATAGGAAATTTCTCCTCCATGCTTCCACAACTGTCAAAGGCAGACACTAGTTCATAGACTGCTGCAACGGTCTCCTTCCTTTGCTTGTGAACTGTTATGATTGTTTACTTTTATTGTGTTTTAGTTATCTTTTAGGACATCAGAAACCTTCATATATACCTCATTTCCTGCTTTTGATTTGTGAGTCCATGTGGCAAAATCATTGTCACAGAGAGTTGCCAGATGCAGTCCAGACAGACCGTAAGCCATTAAACGTTTAACCAAGAGACCACTATCCTTAGAAGTGACTGGAGAATGCCACCACCACCAAGGAGAGGAACTGCCATCACTGGGATCTCACAGAAGAGAAGGCTGTCAGCAGGCTAGCTGCTGGTGAGTCAATTTGGTTATTATTCAGCTAAAGTGACAGTTTTAGAGTTATGACATCATTCTCTATTTCTAATCACCACCCTGCTGGTTTATTTTCCTGGGTGTCTGGCCTGTTGACCTCAAGATTAGACCCTCTAACTGGAATGTCAAAAGACAGCTATTTAAGCTCTATTTACCAAATAACCCTCGTTTTTAATGGTCAGTTTTGTATTTTTCTATTTGAATAAAAATGACAGGGACATAAGAGCTGAGTGATTTATCACAATAATTAGCACAAAAGAGTCAGTGAATAACACATAGGAGGATTTTACCCTTGGAGTTCATCACTGTCCCTTCCAGTGAGAGGGACAGGGTGGCTTGAGTCCTAAGGATTAAGAGTCAAAGGGTAGAGGATGGCATCTGGATGAAGGTTTTCCACTTCTGTAATTTAAGATGAATTTTCTGGGGTTAGGGAAGTGGCTCTATTGGCAACATGTTTGCTGTTCAAGCATAGGGACCTGGGTCTGGGCCCAAATACCCAGGCATGACGGTGCGCTTGTAATCCCAGCCTATTCTAAATGACAAACTACAGGCCGAGGAGAGACCCTGTGTCAGAAAAGAAGCTACCCCCCAAAACCACAGGCTACTTAACAAACCCCCCAACACCAGGCATGAGTTGTTGATTCAAGGTTGCCCAAGACTCCTTGGTTGCCTTCCAGACGTAGAAGACAAGTCCCTATTGCTTATGACACCATGCACTTTGGCCATATGACCCAGAGGTCCCTGAACTGGAACTGGCCTGAAATCCTCTTCCTCAAGAACTAGCATCCATGGTACCAGGAAGCACCATACAAGCTTCCAAATAAAGGAAGCAACCAAGAGTCTTACCCAGCTAAGACACCTATGAACCCAACAATGACCATCATGGTAGAATCACCCTAAGGATGCAGAAGTGGCTCACATTCCTAGGCGGTAACCAACAGCTCTCTAACTAGACTTCAGAACCCTCTTAACAAGAAGGAAATCAAGCTTAGTACTAGAAAATCGGCTGACTACCTGCAGCTAGGGAAGTCATGGATACACCCACCACCTTACCAAATCAACCTAATTTCTGACCGTATTCTAAATATTACCCTTACCTTCACAGGTAAGTGTAGCCCTCACCCCTCAGCAAGCAAACTTCTCTTTGCAATGGTTGGAGACCATTCAAGAGAACTAAAACTGATCAAAACACAGAGTTATGGAGCCCAGTCCCAGCTGACATATCTACATCATAACTCCTGCATTGAAGACCCAGGGATCATTGTGCAAGAGGGGGCAGAATGAGAGGAAGAGCCAGAGGAACGGAAGTTCACTGTGACACTGGGTCTCAGAAGAATGTCTGAAGCTACACCCATAAAGTCTCACCAACATGACTGCCCAAACATGATCTGAACAAGGACAATGACAATAGAAATGCTAACACAAAGGGGGGAATAGCACGATTAATAAAAACCCAGGTATAGAAATTGGGGTTCAACCTGAAGGTCAGAAAAGCAAAACAGCCAGCCACTGACTTTTACCTCTACCTCAGTCCGAAATAGCAATCCTACCTTCTGAAATCTCAGAATGAGACTGTGTGTGAGAGCTGTCTCTCCCATCTTATATTCCTCTCTAGGGCTGGGATTAAAGGCGTGCATTACTACTGCCTGGTCTCTATGGCAAACTAGTGTGGCTACTGGGATTAAGGGTGTGTGGCACCACTGCCTGATCTGTAAGGCTAACCAGTGTGGCTGTTTTAGTCTGATCTTCAGGCAAGTTTAATTTATTACAGTACAAATGAAATATTACTATGGGGGTGGGGGAAAGGGAAGCTCAAGAGGCCTCAACCCTAGACAAGAACTTCAAAAGGAATATTGGAAGCAGAAGAGATCGTCTTCCCCAGTGAAGAGCATAGTAACCGGTTATCCAATACCAAATGGTCAGCCCTGCAAACATACATATGAGTAACATTATACAGACTGAGAAGGTTGTGTTTATGTATTAGGTATGTATTATGTTATTTAGGAATATACACACAGTGTGTGGGTTCGGGGGGGTGTCTGGGTGCACATAAAACAATAATTAAAGAAAACCAGACATGAATTTGAAAAAAATCAAGAGGAAGTACATGATAGGGGTTAAAGGGAGGAAAGGGATGGGGTAAATTTTATAATTATATTTTAATCTCCAAAAGTAAAAAATATTAATTTTTTAAAAGGTTGATGGTGCCTCAGGATCAACACCCAAGGGTTGAGTCCTGGCCTCCTTAGGCACATACTTTTACAAGCACCTGTGCACACTGAATGTGTGTGTGTGTGTGTGTGTGTGTAAAAGAAAGAAAGGAAGGAAAGAAGGAAGGAGAGAGGGGGAAAGAAAGGAAAAAGGAGAGAGATGAATTCGCTTTCCATTGTCCCCTTCCAACCCTTTCATAATTCTACTATTTTCCCTGTTCTGGACAGAAGTTAAAGTAAACAAATGCTCCCACTTTTTTCTCAGCACCCTTCTCGGTGAGCCACGCCTTCGTCTCTTTATCATTAGGAAAAAAGACATGCATGCGAAGCTGGAGACTCAAAAGTCAGGGTTGAGACCAAAAAAAAAAGGGGGGGGACTTTTTTGAGGATCTAAATACACCAGGTGAATTTGTAATTCAAACCAAACCTTGTAGGTGAAATTCCCATTTTACAGAAGAGGAAGATGACATTTAATAAGTTATTTCCAGAGTTTTCCAGCTCTCAATCAGCAGATCTGATATTTTAACCCCTGTATTCTGCAGCTCACGTGACATCACTCTTCAGAGTTGCCTCCTACTTCCCACCCCCACCCTCCTGATGCCTTCCCAGATGGCAGCATATGGCCACAGTTGCTATTATGACTCCCCAGAGGCCTTGAGAAGCAAATGGAGGTGACTTAGTATATCGGGGCCTTCGAGGAGGAGCAGGTCATGGGAATCCCATGCTTTCTGCTTCTCTCAAGGTTCTCACCTGGCTAGAGGCTGGCTGGCCTTCCATCCTGTTCTACCCTGAGGTATGCAGGGAGCCTGCCTGGGCAGATCACACCTGAAGTGGAGGCTAGGCACTGGAGGGTGTTGTATTTACTTTTCTCTAGTTGTAATAAAACACCATGCCCAAAAGTGACATAGGGAAGAGTTTATTTTAGTGTGTGGCTCCAGAGGGATAAGAGTCCATGATGGTGGGAGGCATGGCAGCAAGTGGCAATCATGGCGGCTGGAGCAGGAAGCTGAGAGTTCCTATCTTCAGTCATTGGCTGGCTGTGAAGCAGAGAGAGCAATCTGGAAGTGGGCTGGCCAAGGCAATGAAGCCTCAAAACAAGCCCTGGGCTACATACTCCCCCTAGCAAGGTCACACCTCCTAAGCCTCCCCAACTGTGCCACCAACAGGGGACTAAGTATTCAAATACCTGAGCCTACAGAAGGCGTGTCTCACTCAACACACCACAGTGGGCTTGCTTATCATCCAGAGGAGCAATGATATTCACATAACACAACCAGCGTTTCCTCCATTAGCTGTGGGTTCTCCATCTGCCTCCCAGCCGAATTTAGCAGCGGCAGTAACAGGGAGACTTCCTAGCTATTGCCGCTGTAGCAAGAACAGCCAAGTCATCTTACAGGGTCTGTGAAATGCCTGCAAATGGAGATTTTTCAGTCTAAAACGTTCTCCTCTGTCAGCCTCCTGTGCTCTCATGAGGATGGGATGAAGGGCTCAATGTCATTCCCTTGATGGAAAGGGTATTTTCCCTTAAAAGTTACCTGGTACCAGTCATGAATCATAGTGTTGTGTCTGTTCCTCCTTCAGGACGTGAACAAGCAGAACTTGGGTCTTTCTGAGCCCACAGATCTTAACAGAAAAGTAATCATGACTGATGAGGGTCCGACAACAAATGCCAAAGGAAGCACACGAGTAGGAGGTGCTGGAGATAATTTAAAGGGAAGCAGTCGCCACCACCACAGAGGACAGCTTGGAAATTAGTTCTGAAACACAACAGAGCTTCAGGACAGCACCGACAGTAAAGACGACATTGAGATGAGCAGGGACGTAGGTTGGAGGCAAACGGCCAGGGTAGGCTTAAAAATACCAAAACGTACGATTACAAAGCAACGTGAAATAACGGTCAATTAGTTACTCAGCAGGAAGAGGATTGCAAGTCCAAAGTCAGCCTGGTCTACAAAGTGATTTAAAGGCCAGCCTGGGCAATGTACTGAGATGGTCTCAAACTGAAAAGCAAAGACAGCACCGAGGGTGTAGTTAAGTGGTGAAGAGCTTGCCTAACATGCCTTGAGGCCCTGGCTGCAAAAATAGCTATGAGATGACTTCAAGCTCAATGACAATTGAGGGCATCACAGTTCAGGCATATTTGGTTCTTCTGCTTACCCATTCCAGGAGGTCCCTGTCTGTGTATGGCCATGGGCGCGGACACCTGCCTCACCTGGACAAGGCCCTGGGTTTGAACCTAGCCCTGCAGATACTAGCCATTCCCAATGGGTTGATTACTAACAGAAGAGCTTCCTGGCTCTGCTCCACCTAGGAGTGCCCCTTCAGAGAGAGCGTTTTCCTGGGAACCTTGGTCTTCATTCTTACCACAGCAAATACCTTCCTCCTCTTCCTCCTCTCAAGGCAGAACCAACTCAGGCAGGGCTCTAGCTCAAACCTAGGTGCAAACCATGTACCATATGATGGGCGGTCACAACCAGCAGAGTCAATTTTCCTCGGTTGCACTTCTTAATCTTATCTTTATTTTGAATTAGTTGGGAGGGCGAACTTCCCTTAGCCTGCTAATATTAGAACCAGCAGCTGTAAAAGCAGGAACTGTTTAAAAAGTTGTAGGTGGGTCAGAAAAAAACAACATTATTTCATTTGTTCGGAAGAAACCAAATTTAAAGGAACATTGAGATAGGGAGGGGAGCAGTTTGGGGGTATACAAATGAATACATGTTCTCATATTAAAGAGAAATCAGGTTTGTGAAACTTTTTATAAAGGAGTAACTATTCCTCTAACTTAATTTACATTATATCAGCTTCCTATTCTTTCAAATATATCTACATTGTAATACATAAGGTACATGTAAGATGTGTTCTGGTTTGTTTTTAGTTTTTTATTTATGTTACATAAGTATGTCCAGGTGTTGGCACTAGTTAATATATTTGCCCTTTTTATTTTTTTTATGTGTATAGGTGTTGTACCTGTGTGTGTGCCCGTGTGTGTACCCGTGTGTGTGCCTGTGTGTGTGCCCGTGTGTGTGCCTGTGCATGTGCCCATGTGTATGCCTGTGTGTGTGTGCCTGTATGTATGCCTGTATGTGTGTCTGTGTATGTGCCTGTGTGTATGCCTGTGTGTGTGCCTGTGTATGCCTGTGTGAGTACCTGTGTGTGTGCCCGTGTGTGTGCCCGTGTGTGTGCCTGTGTGTATGCCTGTGTGTGCTCGTGTGTGTGCCTGTGTGTGTGCCTCTGTGTGTGCCTGTATGTATGTCTGTATGTGTGTCTGTGTATGTGCCTGTGTGTATGCCTGTGTGTGTGCCTGTGTGTGTGCCTGTGTGTGTGCCTGTGTGAGTACCTGTGTGTGTGCCCGTGTGTGTGCCTGTGTGTGTGCCTGTGTATGCCTGTGTGAGTACCTGTGTGTGTGCCCGTGTGTGCCCGTGTGTGTGCCTGTGTGTGCCTGTGTGTATGCCTGTGTGTGCTCGTGTGTGTGCCTGTGTGTGTGCCTGTGTATGTGCCTGTATGTATGTCTGTATGTGTGTCTGTGTATGTGCCTGGGTGTATGCCTGTGTGTGTGCCTGTGTGAGTACCTGTGTGTGTGCCCGTGTGTGTGCCCGTGTGTATGCCCATGTGTGTGCCTGTGTGTATGCCTGTGTGTGCCCGTGTGTGTGCCTGTATGTGTGTCTGTGTGTGTGCCTGTATGTGTGTCTATGTATGTGCCTGGGTGTGCCTGTATGTGTGCCTGTGCACAATTTGTGTGCATAATAGCTGGAGAGGCCAGAAGAAGACGACAGATCCCTTGGAACAGCAATGATGGTTGTGAGCCACCATTGGGTGCTGGAAATTGAACTCAGGTCCTCTAGAAGAGCAGGCAGTGCTCTTAACCAGTGAGCCGTTTCTCCAGACCCCACGGTTGTCATTTTTACATCCCCACAACATCCTATCATACTGACAATCCCTGCCTACTTGGGGATTGGAGAGTGAGTTCCAGAGTTTTATACCAGGCTTTTCTGTGGCTACAAGCAAGTGTCGAAATTCATTCACGTGAAGGAGAGTAGAGAAGGAGCTGGAGAGCTCCCTGCTGAAAGGCTCTAGTATATGTGCTGTAACTTCTGGTGTTGAGTGTTTCCTTGTCACCTGAGGAAGCCAAGGTGACAATCCCCTAACGAGTGCTGGACGAGCAGAGTGGAGGACTATATCACTCACAGATTCACTGTCTTTCCCACCCAAACACACTGTGACACTCTCCTTTGCCAATGGTTCCACATTCACTCTGTCAGCAGGGGACCTGGAGAGCTCTGTAAGTTTCCAGGGCAAGAAGCTATTTGTTTTATTTTACTCGCTTCCCTGTGACTTCCTGTCTACTTCCTGTGTGACTTCCTGTCTGCCTGCTGTTGCTCTGAGCCAGCCCCAGCAACACCTATTCACCCTGGCAGAAGCAGTTCCTACCAGGAGAATCTAAACCCTTTGTAGCTTTTGCAGAAGCAACTCCGCTGTGGTTCACCCACCCCAAGCCTGCTCCTGACCTCAAGTTCTCAGCACCAGGCCCAGCAGCTGCCACCTCCCAGGTCGGAGTTTCCCCCTTTATCCCTTTCCCCTTGTTTTCTTGTTTAATTCTTGCCTATGCTCTGTCGAAACTGTTTTTAGGATGTTTTAATTTTTTATACCAGTCTTGATATTGTGAATAATATACTGTAATAATAATAGTTTTTCTTGGGCTTTCAAGACAGGCTTTCTATGTGTACCCCTAGCTATCCTGGTCCTCACTCTGTAGGCCAGGCTGGTCTCGAACACATTCTGTAAACCAGGTTGGCCCCAAACTCAGAGATCTGCCTGCCTCTGCCTCCCGAGTGCTTATTTTTTTTTTACATGTATAAGGAGAATGTTTTCCTTGCACATACCTTTTATCATGCGTGTGCCTGATGCCCATGGAGGTCAGAAGAGGGCCTTTGATATCCTGAGGCTTAAGTTACAGACAGTTGTGAGCCACCATATGGCTGCTGGGAACCAAACCCGGGTCCTGTGGAAGAGCAGTCAGTGCTCTTTAGTCACAGAGTCCACTCTCCAACCCCTGTGCTTAATTTTCAGTGTACATAGTTAATTAGAAACTCACAGTTGAGTGGCAGTGGCCTACACTTTTAATCCCAGCTTTCAAGAGGCAAAGGCAGGTGGATCTCTGTGAGTTCAAGGCCAGCCTGGTCTACAGAACAAGTTCCAGAACAGGTTCCAAAAGATACACAGAGAAACCCTGTCTCAAAAAAAAGAAAGAAAGGAAGGAAAGAAGGAAAGAAAGAAAGACAAGAAAAAGAAATTTTACTCATTTAAAATTTCTCTAAGAATATGACATTCTTAACATTCTTTAATTTCCAACACAACTCTTTTGGTCATTGTGTAAAACCAGAACTGGAGCCACATGGTTATTAAGTCTCCATACCTTATAAGAATAAGTTTCTGTCTCCTAAACTTAATGTACCCTGCAAAACATGTTTTTCAACTTTCACTGAACTTGTGACCCAATGATGTATGACCACCCTTTGCCTTGCTGAACTCATGACCCCATGATGACTGTCATTTGCCTTGCGAAGCATATTTTCAAGATACTTTGAACTATACCCATGGCCACCTACCCTGTGATCTATGACTCTCCTTCCACATGATGTATATTCTTGCTCTTATTCTTACTGTCTTAGTTAGGGCTTCTATTGCTGTGAAGAGACACCATGACCACAGGAACACTTACAAAGGAAAACCTTTAATTGTGCTCTGTGACATACAGACTACATGTCAGTCTGTGTTCTGTGACATACAGACTAAATGTCAGTCTATGTTCTGTGACATACAGACTACATGTCAGTCTGTGTTCTGGGACAAACTTAAAATTCTAAGCAAGTACATTTAGTTGTGTTGTGGATTTTGTTTGTTTGTTTTTTCTTTTGTTTTTCTTTTGAGACAGGGTCTTGCTATGTAAACCTGACTGTCCTGGAACTCACTATGTAGACCAGGCTTGACCTCATGAATGAGCCTCCTGCCTCCCAAGTGCTGACATTCAAGATGTGTCTACCACGTCTGGCTCAAAGTTAGGATCTTGAGCTTAGCTCCTTAGTCTTCTAGTTTCTTTTACTCTGTGAGAAGTTGGCTGTTGGTAGTGACTGTCTTCTGCTAGAAACCTAACATTTTTCCTTTGAGGACTTTCAAATCTTCCTCTTCTCTTGAACTTCTTTTTTTGTTGTTGTTGGGTTTTTTGTTTGTTTTTGTTTTTGTTTTTGAAGACAAGGTTTCTCTACGTAACAGCCATGGCTGTCATGGAACTAGCTCTTGTAGACCAGGCTGGCCTTAAATTTACAGAGAGCCGCCTATCTCTGCCTTCTGAGTGCTGGGATTAAAGGCGTGCGCCACCACCGCCCGGCTCTCTTGGACATCTAGTATGTCTAATGGATCCAGTTTATTATTCAATTAACATGGAAAGAATTCAGGATGTATTTTTAATCTACAAATATTTCTTCATTTAAAATGTTTAGCCATTATTCCGTTTCTTCCTTCTTACTAATTCTTTGATGGTCTTCAGGAGCTCTTATAAAATAAGTATTTGGGCTTCTCAGCCTCTCCTCCACAATTCTTGATGGTGCATGTTTATCTTTGCGTATCTGGGTCTTATTCCCAGTGAATCCCTCAGGAAGAACTCACTAAGTCTCTTTGAGGCAGTGTCCCTCTGGAGCGCATTCTGTATGATCTAAATTTCCGTGTCTAAGTTTCCTAATTCGCATTTAGCGTATGAAGCTGACGCCTCCTCACACCTGTCTTTCCTAACTTCTTCCTTTAGAATTGATGGGTTTTCCTTCGCTTATCTTCCTGAGGATGGTAAAACCTTTGTTAGACTTCTGGTAGTTTTACCAAGTGAACTTGAACAGCAATGAAGTTATGAGACATAAACGTTATACTGATTTTGCTGGCTGGAGAACTTTTGGCATCTTTTCCTGTTTTTTTTTTTGTTTGTTTGTTTTTTCTCTTCCTGGTTTTTAAAGACTCAATTTGAATAGGAGTTGCTTGTTATTCCTGCGATGGCAGCTGTTATACTATTGTGGCTAGATGCTTTCTCCCTCTGTCCTTCTCCTCGCTCCCCCTTTCTGTGCTCATGTTCTCTATACTGCTAGGAACCGAGTTTTTTATACTGGATTTTCTAATTGTTTATTGACTATACAAAAATACCACATGCTATTAGACTTCTACATCCTGCAGTTTTTATGTATTTCTTTTATATATATGCTACGTATTTTCCCTCACTACAGTTTGTTATTTTTATTAGTCTATACTAATTACACAAAATAATAGATTTTATTATATATTCATATGTGCATACAATGCTCTGTGATCATATTTACCCTACTGCTACCCTTTCGTATCCCCTATGTTCTTCCCAATGTGTCTTTTATTTCCTTCTATCTCTTTTTTAAATGTAGATTCCACATGTGAGAGAAAAATATGTGATATTCGTCTTTGTGACTCTGGATCATTTCACCTAAAATGGTGATCTCAAGTTTTACACATTCATTTGTTTTTGTTCTTGTTCTTTTTTTTTCTTTTTCTTTTTTTTTTTTTTGTCAGTTTCTGGTATGTTTTCTTTGGTTTTGTTTTTTTAAAAAAAAAATACAGTTTGTTGCTTTCCTATGTTTATAGCACTTATTTATTCTTCTCCTTGAATAGCTGTGTTTACCATTTCTAGTACTGTACGAGATGGGTTCTGGTCAAGAAAACAAAAACCCACAGAAAGAATTTGACATAAATTTTGTTTACAGTAGTTAAATTTTCACTGAAGGATGAAAATGCAGAATGGGAATATGAGGGAAATATAGACATTGGAACTGCATGGATAATTTGAAGAATAAAAACCTTGGGATAACTGAAGCCTACAAACTGAAAGGGCGAACTATACAGTGTTGAGGGCTCTCCCATGGAAATGAAAAACCAAGATAACACAGTAGATACCAAGGGATCTTCCAGAGCATCAGACACTGACCCTTCGATAGGACCATGTCCCTGTTAGCATTAAGTGTCAGCACAGCATAGACTCACTTGGAAAAGAGATGAGTTTCAGTTGTATCTTTTTCAGGCTGGTCTGTGGTCTTGTCTGTGAGAAACTGTCTTCATTGTTAATTGCTATGAGAAGGTCCAGCCCACTCTGGGTGGCACCAACACTCAGGGCAGTGGTCCTGGGCTGTATTTAAAAGCTAGCTAAGCATGAATCTATGAGCAAACCAGAGAGCAGCTTCCGTGGTTCCCACATCCAGGTTCCTGCCCAGAATCCCTGCCCTGAGTCTCTTACAACTCATAAGCTGAAATCCACTCATCCTCCCCAGTTGCTTTTGGTCAGAGTGTTTATCACAGTAACGTAAAAAAACAAAACAAAACAAAACAAAAAACCCAGTAAACCTTAGAGCAATCAGAACATCCCCTCAGCATCAGTTTACCGAAACTCTCTTTTCTATGAGGTTTTAGTGACAGGAAGAGTGGCTTTTCCTAGTTTGCTTAGATTCTACCCCTAAAAGGAATATTATGAAGTAGTCTGTGATGCTCTATCTGTCTGTCTGTCTGTCTACCTACCTGTCTTCCTCTGAGTCTGTGTGTGTTTGTGATAGTCTTAGGACACCTTTTCTTTTCTTTTTTTTTTTTTTCAAGACAGAGTTTCTGTGTAGCTTTGACCAGGCTGGTCTCGAACTCACAGAGATCCGCCTGCCTCTGCCTCCCGAGTGCTGGGATTAAAGGCATGCGCCACCACTACCCGGCTAGGACACCTTTTCTACTTATTGTCTCCCTTGTTTGTGGGTGGCTGGAAGAATGACTGACAATGCTGATGGCCTCTGTTATGACAGGCTCTCTCTCAGCACAAGGATGGGCTCATTCTTCTGGAGAACCAGAATAGCATGCCCACCAGTTTTACTTGGGAAGACTCCGCTGTGTGCTACACCAGTGATTACATCATATGATCTTCAAATCCTCATAGACCCTAGAAATCCTCCATAGACCCTAGAGACCCTTTTAGGGGTTGAATAACCCTTTTACAGGGTTCGCCTAAGACCATTGGAAGACACAGGTATTTACATCCTGACTCATAACAGTGGCAAAATTACAGTTAAGAAGTAGCAACAAAAATAATTTTATGGCTGGGATCACCACACATGCAAAACTTATGGTCAGAGCACTAGGAAGGTTGAGAACCACTGTCTTAGAGTATGATGGTTCGGAGGAAGATTCTGATGCCAGTTTGAGCTAATTTGGACTCTTGACTGTTTCTAGTTGTGTGATGTTGTACAAGTTTTAGCTCTCTGAACTTGTTTCTGTATCCTGTGCATATAAAGTTACTTGTAAACTCACTACAAGATGTGGATATGGCATGGAAAACAAACCAACAACCACCACCCCCCCAAAACAAAATAACAAACCCTCATATAAATACAAAGATACCACCTTTGACATTACTGTGATGTTTCTGGGTTGTTTCTGGATTCTGAGAAGTGGAAGTCTCTGTTGGCTCTGGTTCCCGCACCACAATCTGCTCTAAAGTTGATGGGCAGCCCGTCCTCCCATTACTGTGAACCTGAGAACATGGAACATGGAGAATAGTGGGTGATACCTCCCACATAGCCTCACAATACATTGCAATTCCATCTGGAAATGCCGTGGGGGCTGTAGAGGGCTCATGAATCTATACCTCGCATACTCACACAAGTGACTCTGGTCTGCCTAATTGTCTACCCTCCCTCGGGGCATTGACTCTAGACACAGGAAATCCCATGATCTAGTCTTGAGAGGTACAGCATTATTTCTCCACCTGGCATGCCCCCTCTCCTGACTTCCTAAGTAGTCTAGAAAAGCACCTCTCTAGATCAATAGAGCGACACCTTCTTTAGCAATGTCCTCAAGCCCAGTTTCTTGCTTCCCTTGTGCCAGTGCTGTCACTCGAATGGATCTTGCTTGGTTTCTCTGAAGCCACATTGTGCCCCAACATGCTGGTTTGCCCATAGACGTTTTCTGTAATTCAGGCTCTCTCTGAGGCTGTCACCTGCCCCCTGCAACAGCTCTGCTCTTTGCACCTTGCCCTGATGTCTGTGAATTCTTGAAGACATTCACAGTGCCCCCGCCCCCGTTTAGCATCCCTGGCTAAGAGTTTTCTCTTTCTCTTTTTCTTCTTTATAGAAGTAACTTGCATCAGCTTGCTCAGGACCCTTTTTAGCGGCTCTGTGGTTTCTGCCTTGTCAAGGTTATTTTTATTTGAGGGATATTTTGGTTCATATTTTCTTTAACTAGTTCAGCTGGGCATGGCATGGCTCTTTTTCACAATGCTCTACCAGTCATAATAAAGAAATGCGTTTGTAAAGCACATCTGCCGGATGCTATGCTCTGCTATGGCCACTCTGATGTTTTATGGTTGGGTTTTTTTCCCCCTTTTTGTTTTTTTCCCAGTGCTGAGGCTCTAACCCAGTGTTGTGTGTGCTGGGCAAGGACTTCAATGCAGGCCTCTCACCTCTGTTAACTCTAGTAAATCAAACACATCTTGTTTGGTAAACAAACTGGCTAAACCAGGCATCAAAATGCTAATTTTGCTGTAAACTTGTTTTGTCTAATTTGATCTTTAACTCAGCCAGCTAGCCTAAGTTATTTTACTTGTTTGATTTTTCTAGTTGCATTAGAAAAAATTTAAGTAAGATTGTTACATTAACCACATTAGATGAAGACAAAAATTCTGGCCATGATGTGGAATTCGTTCATGCCTGGCATCTCCTGTCCTCCACGTCTTACCCCAGCCCGTCTCAGTGCTCAGCTTTGCTCTGGTGTTGACCAGTTTCACACAGGTACAACCTGACAGACAGTTTTGCCTGAGGCTGACACACCTCACCCTCCACTTCCTGCCTGCCTTTTGCTAGTTAGGGAAAGCCGCAGACAGGCATGTAGGGCCTTCACACCCCACTGACCGTGAGACAGGAATGCAAAGCAGAAAGGGTGGTGAGGAGCTTCACCAGCAGGGAGGAAACTGAAATTGCCTTTAGAGACGTGTGTTCCTAAGGTCATCTCACAGGGATGTCAAAGAAAACAGTGAACCCTGCTTACACCCAGAACGTTTGTAGCCCTAAATCCCACTCTATTAGCCCTCCTCTCTCACCCCTAAATCCAAACACACCATGGAAAACCTCCTTACAATTCCATTTGTGAAAGAAGGTTGAAGAGAAGCAACCCACTGCGTCCAATTTTTAAGCTGTTTTTAAATTTTAGGTTTTGATTCATCAAGTTTTCTATCATGCCTATTTTCTTAAGTATGAAGTGTCCCCTTCCCTCTTCCAACAAGATTTCCATATACTATTCAAAAGAGGAAAAAAACCACAGTCATCCCTCTGAAATCAAATCCACTCAAAAGTTCTGGCTGTTATTGGTCTAAAAATAAAATTGATTATAATAGATTTTAAAGTAGGAAGAAGTAGGGCAGTGGTGGCACATGCCATGAATCCCAGCACTGGGGAGGCCAAGGCAGGTGACTCTCTGTGAGTTCAAGACCACCCTGGTCTACACAGTGAGTCCAAGACAGCTAGGGCTAAAAGGAGAGAGAGAAAGAGAGAGAGAGAGAGACCCTGTCTCAGTAATTAATAATAACAACAACAATAATAATAATAATAATAATAAGTAAAATAAAGCAGGAAGCACATGTAGTATTCTTATTGGCATATTTTGTCTTAGTTAGGGCCATGACAATGGCAACTCTTATAAAGGAAAACAATTGGGGTGGCTCGCTTACAGCTCAGAGGTTTAGTCCATTAACGTCAAGGTGGGGAGCAAGGCAGCAGGCAGACATGATGCTGGAGAAGTACCTGAGAGTTCTACTCTTGACTCACAGTCCATCATCATCATCATCATGGTGGGACATGGCCATGTGCAGGCAGATATGGTGAAGGAGAAGCAGTTGAGAGTCCTCCATCTTTGATCCACAGGCAACAGGAAGTGAACTGTCTCTCCGGGTGATCCAAAGGTCTCTCTCTCTCTCTCTCTCTCTCTCTCTCTCTCTCTCTCTCTCTCTCCTTTTAGCCCTAGCTGTCCTGGACTCACTGTGTAAACAAGGGTGGTCTTGAACTCACAGAGAGTTACCTGCCTTGGCCTCCCCATTCTTGAGCATATCGGAGACCTCGAAGCCCACCTCCACAGTGACACACTTCCTCCAAGATCACATCAACTCCAACAATGCCACAGCTCCTATTAGTGTCACTCCCTTTGGGGGCCGTTTTCTTTCAAATCACTACAACAGATTTGAATTTCCACAGGACACAGACAGAGTTCAACTTTACCTTGTTAGAATGAGAATTGGGACACCCTAACTTACTGCATTGTAATGACTCTAAGCAGTCAAGGTTCATTTCTTTCTCAAGTGCCCGGCTAGGGGTGAAGATGTGGGGTGGTGAGGTGACTCTACACTGAGGTCCTTCCATGACAGTGCACCTTCCTCTCTGTCTTTTGCTGCCAAGGCCAGGATGCCGCCCTGATGGTGTGTTTCCGGCTTATCAACTTTCTTTGTGTCCCTCTTCTGACCCACAGGAAAGGAAGATGGAGGAGCTCCTGGTTTTGTGACTTTACCCCTGAGACAACTCAGAAGCCACTTGGATCACCCCATACGTATCCTATGACTCGGGTTTGTTCCTGTGGTCCACCAGCTGGAGAAGGCTAGGAGTCATGGCTCTAACTGAGTGGCTGTGTGCCCTGGGAATCACTCAGAGCTTCTGTCCCCAAATATGAGGTTGTTAGCTGTGCTGCTAGGGTCAAAGCTTGAGCCTGCACAGCTGTAACAAACTCAGCCATTTATCCTTGAAAGGTATATTGAGAGATGTATAAACATGTAACACAGAAAAAGGAGATTTAGTCAACGTGACCACATTGGGAAGAGAAACAAAGAGATCCAATGACCCTCTGAAGTCCTTGTTCAGGGTCCTGACATGGAGTTTTTGGTTTAAATAGCAGGGCAGAGATATGTAGAACTGATCAGCATACGGTCCCATCTATTACTTGTCTCTCTGCAAGATGATCTGACAAGCTGTCAGGATGGCATGAAACCCCTTTCTGGGAGACAAGTTTCTCCTCTGGCTGGCACCAGGCTTTAGCCTGTTTCTTCTCCCAGCATGAGACACTGGAGAAATCCTTCTTTCTTTTCTTTTTTTATTTTATTTTTATTTTTTTTAAGACAGGGTTTCTCTGTAGTTTTTGGTACCTGTCCTGGAACTAGCTCTTGTAGACCAGGCTAGCCTCAAACTCACAGAGATCTGCCTGCCTCTGCCTCCCAAGAGCTGGGATTAAAGGTGTGTGCCACCACTGCCAGGCGAAATCCTTCTTACTTAGAGACCATTTTTAAAGAATCGGATAGCCAGCCAGGCATGGTGGCGCAAGCCTTTAATCCCAGCACTCAGGAGACAGAGACAGGTGAATCTCTGCGAGTTCGAACCTAGCCTGGTCTACAGAGTGAGTTCCTGGACAGGCTCCAAAGCTGCACAGAAAAACCTGTCCAAAAAAAAGAATCCCTATGTTGCACATATCGCCAACAACAACAAAAATTTGTTGTATGTAGGAGTCCAAACCCCTAACATATGAGAGCATACCTTACTTGGAGATAGAGTCATAACAGAGACAATTTTGTTAAATGAGGTTGTTAGTGTGGGCTTCCTCCAGTACACTTGGTGTCCTCATAAAAAGAGTAGGCTCAGAGACAAGAGCATAAGGTGCAGGGAGGAAGAAGGTGGCGCCCTGAAAACCGTGGAGGTGGCTCAGAAACCCTGCATCCAGAGCAGTGGCAGGGGCAAGTGTTTTCATTGTTAAAGTGCCCTGTTCTCTGGTGTTCAGTCCCCTGGCCCTACCAGAACCTGAGGTGCAACAATGTAGCCGCTGACGCAGGAAGCTTGCTACTGTCGGCTGATTTCTAATCATCCAGTCTTAAAAGAGAGCTTTGGCTCAGTGGGTGTGGACTCGAGAATTATAATTTCTTATGGGTCTCTCACCATCTACCTATCTGTCCTGCTGCCTTCCTCGACCTTCTGGGAGCTCAGATTCTTTATTCCTATGATGAAGGGAGTTAATTGAATTATCTTTAATCCCTGTGTTATGAGTAGATGGTTAGTAAAGCTGCTGGACTCTCCAGCTGAGGGACAGTCTGGCTTCCGAGAGGGCGCTTCATGCCACTTCAACTTTCAGATAGCCAGGACCCCACAGAAGAGGTCAGACAAACTGAGTCTATTTCCATCATTCCAAAGACCTCAGGCCCATTAGCCTGCTAAGGAATACAGGAAGTCTTACAAGAACTCAGGCTAGGTTTCCCCAGACAGTTTCTAAGGCCCGGGAGCCCCAGCCCCATGCTGACTCTGTGTCCTGAGAAGCCAGTCTTCTACGTGTCTTTCAGAGACAGCACCCATTTGTGCTGCTGTGTTGTCCTGTTTGCTTTACTCCATCTTCTGTTACTAAAAACGAATGTCCCAGTCCTGTGTTACTACCCGTGGCAAATTATAAGACAAAATGGTTTGTTTGGATTCACAGTTATGGTTGAAAGGCAGGAGTCACAGCTGGCGCACAGCCTTGCTGACAGAGTCCCAGGGCACCGCAGGGCATCATCATATGGCAAGGGACAGGAATGGCATGTTCGTGTCCCTTGGTAGATTGAGATTTATTACTGAACATGATTTAGTAGGGAACAGGAGAACACTGTGGAAGTCCTCAGGAATGCAGGGCCCACCCCTTGTCCAGGGGACTGGAACTAGAGATATATCTGGCCCCATGCCGTCAGGAGCAAGCCTCTTCTCAGCTACCATATCTTCAAATTCATCTGCATTCAATTTGGCGAAGGGCCCACTTCTTTGAGAGATGGGTCTTCAGGTGGCCAGGGAACTTGAACTTGGCTCTAGGCAGAGCCTCAATCACGTGTTCCTTGTTCTGCAGCTCCATGCAGTTGAATGTGGTGACCTGGCCAGTGTGAACCCCGGCCACTGTGCCCTGGGGCTTCCCAAAGGAACCACACATACCTGTCTCAAACCTCAACTGGGGACAACATTGAAATCAAAGACTTGAATAACAGCCAGAAAAATCATCTCGGAGGTCCCTTAGGGCAACTCACAAGGCAACACTCCCAAGGAGGCCGCTGTTTGCAACCATCGCGCACCAGGCCCCCATGGGGAAAGGGACTTGGCAGGCTAAGTCGGCTATGAGTGTAAGAATGTTTTATCTGCAAGGCTGTGCATAGAAGTCAGAAAGCAGGAATCTGATCCTTCAGAACTAGGGTTGAAATGCAGTTACAAGTGGCTGTAACCTGCTATGTGGTAGCTGGGAATCAAACCCTGGTCCTCTGGAAGAGCAGTCAGTGCCCTTAACCACTGAGTCATCTCACCAGCCCCTCTCTTCCCTTCTTTAAAACCCTCTAATACCCACCCATGCGGACTGCACCCTGAAGATGGTCTCAAAACCTAACCACTTTTCACTTTCCGGTGCCCCGCCTCAGTACGCCGTCAGCAGGTGAAGTTCCCCTCTTTAGACCTCAGGATGCAGACTAAACTCCAGCATGATCGTATTCAAGCCATAGAAGATGCTCAAAGAGGAAAACATTCTAATAACAGCAAGTAAGACTATTCAGACCATCAACCGAGTGTTGATCGTAATAAATCGTGAATAAATGTGGGGCTTCATTTTGACCCAAGCAAGGACCAAATCAACTCACAGGGAGACTCAGGGATGAGTAGGTAGAAAGGAGGAGACATTGGAAGCAACCCATGGTAGTCAGACACCAAAGATGTGGCGTGTCTCCCTAAACAGATTCAGGAGGATCCCAGCTATAACTGGGCCAGGCATGCTGAAAGCTACCCTGAGGATGAGGCCTAGTCAGAACCGAGGACTAAGAGAAGCCCGCCTAGAATTTGTCCCCAGTCACCAGGCTGGCCTGTGACATAACCAGCAGTAAACCTGATGTCTTTATCACTCGGTTTCTTTCAGTTCCTCTGTCTCAAATCTTAGAACGGTTGATTTTGCAAGAGGCTAAACAGAGGGGAATCCAGCAAGGTTTCAGCTGGATTCATACCAGGTTAATTGCTCATACGCTCGGCAGTAAGAAGACAAAAACACATCTCGAGTTGGCCAGTACATAGATAGACACAAAGCATTACTCTGCCCAAGCATCCCAGCCTCACACCTGTGCAAGCCAGACAACCATTGCAGTTCAGAGTGAGCATCCTAAGCAGTGCTGGACAACCCAGAGGAGTTAGATCACAGGGGAGGCCACGGGCTCACAGTGGCCCAGAAAAGCCAGGCTATTTCAATCCAGAGTGTCACCGTAGTCTCCTCTGTCTGCCACCTCCTGTATTTCACAGCCACCCTGGGGCATTTCTATGGGAAGGTAGCAGCATCCAGTTTCTCTGGAACGTGGCTTATGTGAGGTGAGAATGCTGTGTTCGCTGGAAATGTGACAAAAACAGGGCGGTGTGCTTCCCCCCTAAACTTCACTGTTTCTCAGAAAGCTCTTTGTGGCCAGATCACAACGGGAAAGGGTTAAGTTATAGAGATACTCACTGTACCTCTTCATAGGCCCAGGACTAAAGCTAACCTGGTGTAAGGAAAAGAATTGAAGTCCCAGGTGAACAAACCTTAACAACCTCATGGTTCCAGCTGCCCCGCAGTTCGATTAGAACCTCAGGGAATTTACAAACCTTAACTCTCAGGTTCCCACTGCTTGGGATTCGGACTTAGTTAACACTAGGGCAGGGAGCTCTAGGAATTTAAAAGGAAACAAGTTTTAAGATTCCCACTCGGCTTATGAGATGGCTCAGCAGGTAAAGGTGCCTGCCACTAAACCTGAAGACCTGACTGAGTTCAAACCCCAAGACCCACACAGTAAAAATCTTCATAGTCATCCTTCCCTTCCCTCACAAACACAGAGGTGCAGAATAAACAAACAGAACCAAAAGAATGTAAGGAGTGCCATCTAACTCCAAACAGGATTGTAAGGAGTGCCATTGAACTCCAAACAGGATTGTAAGGAGTGCCATCGAACTCCAAACAGGATTCAGAGCATGGGTGGGTTTTATGTTTACGTTTGGTGGACGGAGGAAACTGAGGCCCAAAGAAAAGGAACTGACCTGTGGACGGGCACACAGCTAATTAGCATCAAAGTAAAAACTGATATGCATTGTGCAGCAGCAAGGGTTTCAGGGACCTTGATTCATTAACCTGGCAACCACAGCCGGCACACAAAAGCTAAGCCTCCAGTTAGTGTTCATCTGAACTCAGATGTTGTGGGACAATGCTTTTATCTGTCACTTGTATTATTTTTAATAAAATGCTGATTGGCCAGTAGCCAAGCAGGAAGTATAGGTGGGGCAGCGAGAATTCTAGGAAAGGAAAGCTCAGTCTGCAGTCGTGACCCAGCCACAGAGGATACAAGATGTGACTGCCCCGCCAAATAAGGTACTAAGCCACATGGCTAACACAGACAAGAATTATGGGCTAATATAAGTTATAAGAGTTAATAAGAAGCCTGAGATACTAGGCCAACCAGTTTATAATTAATGTAGACCTCTGTGTGTTCCTTTGGGACTGAATGACTGAAGGACCAGGTAGGACAGAAACCTCAGTCAACACTCGGATGTGTATACTGGTGGATTATGGTGGGAGATCCAGAAATAAGTCCGCACTGCTCCAGCCACCCAAGTTTTGATAGAGGCCTTGAAATATAACCACGCTGGATGTCAGTGTGCAGATGGAGTTAGAGTTGCCCATCTCTCCCGCTGCACGAAAGGGAATTCAAAATGGATCAAAGAAACTCAGAAAAACACTTTACTGTATACACACAAGCAAGAACTTTCTGAGTGGAACTCCCATAACACAGGAAATCACTCCAAGAACTGACGGATGGGAACACATGACATTGAGAAGTGCATACACTGAATGGGAACCACTGCCAGAGTGAAGTGACAGCCTATAGGTGGGAGATAAATCTTTGCCAACTCCACAAGAGGCTGGAGATTAACATCCAGGATATGGAAAGAACTACAAAATGAAAAACAAAACAAAACATCCTGTTGTGGGATATTTTGACCACACCCTGACACTCCTGAGACTGACAATAATGTTTACCTTGAACAGAGGGCAGAGCTAACTACTAGCTGACCATATCAGCCATAGATGTTTTGGAGGACCCAAGATCTGTAGAGAGACAAAGAAAGTAGTAGGGAGGGGCTTATAGAGAGGCTTGGCCCTCTTTTGGATCAAGGAAGGAGAGAGAGAGGAGGTCACTAGCCACTTCTCTGATCAATCAGATTCTTTCCTTAACATCTGACTCCCGAGTTTATTTTGGTTTTTTGATACAGGGTTTCTCTGTAGCTCTGGAGTCTAGCCTGGAACTCACTCTGTAGACCAGGCTGGCCTCAAACTCACAGAGATCCACCTGCCTCTGACTCTCGAGTGCTGGGATTAATGGTATGGGCCACCACCGCCCAGCTCTGAGGTTTTATTGATAAAGAATAATTAGATAAACACTTCATCTGGTGTCCTGCATTAGATGCCAAATGTAGCAAGCTTTATTGTCAGAACTGTCAACCTTCAAATAACAACATGGAGACTTATTGCTAATTATGAAAGCATGGTCATTATCTTAGACTTGTCTCAACTAGCTCTTATAAATTAACCCATTTGTGTTAATCTATACTCTGTCATGTGATGTCACCTCTCTTCCATCTTGCATCTCCTCTGTCCTCTCCATCTCTGCTTTTCTTCTTCCTAGAGTCTTCTCTGTCTCTGGAAGTCCTGCCTGTCTATTGGCCATTCAGCTCTTTATTTAACCAATCAGAAGGCACCTTGGCAAAGACACATCTTCACAGTGTAAGCAAATATTCTGTGATAAAATGCAGTCAAGGAAAGGGTTAATGACTGGGACGCATAGCCATCAAATAAGAAAACACTATAAGGACTGGAAAAAGCATTCATCATCCTCAGTCATCAGGGAAATGGACATTAAAACTGACTGGAGTTTGCATTTTACTAGTCAGAATGGTTACCAGCGAGAAAACAAATGACAAAAAAATACTGCAAGGTGGGGGAGAGAAGTGTTACTTGCCACCAACAGGGATGGGAACATGTTCAGCCACGGTGGAAATCAATATGAACATGCCTCATAAACAGAAGCTGCAGACAAACTATGTATATATACTACTCATAAGATATACCGAAGGACCCTAAGGCAACACACCACAGAGAGGTGGTGGGATAGTTCAGTCATTAAAGTACTTACCTTGCAAACATGAGTTCCTGAGTTCTATCCCCAGAACACATGTAAGAAGCCAGGCATAGCATCACACAACTATAATGCCTATGCCGGGGCGGTCAAGACTGGAACCCTAAGACTCGGTCTTGGTTGATGATGTGAGATTACCCTTTGTGTGCTATGAATACACATTGGTTATAAAGAAACTGTCTTGGCAACTTATGCTGGAGAGTTGTGGGGAAAAGGGAACACTTCTGCATTGCTGGTGGGAATGCAAGCTGGTACAACACCTTTGGATGTCAATGTGGCGATTTCTCAGAAAATTAGGAAACAACCTTCCTCAAGACCCAGTAATACCACTTTTGGGCATATATCCAAAAGATGCTCAATCGTGCCACAAGGACATGTGCTCAACTATGTTCATAGCAGCTTTGTTTGTCACAGCCAGAACCTGAAAACAACCTAAATGCCCCTCAACTGAAGAATGGATAAGGAAAATGTGGTACATTTACACAATGGAGTACTACACATCAGAAAAAAATAACAACAGCTTGAATTTTGTAGGAAAATGGATGGAGCTAGAAAACATCATTTTGAGTGAGGTAACTCAGACCCAGAAAGAGAATTATCACATGTACTCACTCATAGGTGGTTTTTAAACATAAAGCAAAGAAAGCCAGCCTACAAACCACAATCCAAGAGAACTTAGACAACAATGAGGACACTAAGAGAGACTTACATAGATCTAATCTACATGGGAAGTTGAAAGTATAAAAAGACAAGCTCTCCTGAGTAAATTGGAAGCATGGGGAGCTTGGGGGAGGATTTAAGGGGAGAGGAGAGGCAGGGAGGGGAGCAGAGAAAAATGTAGAGCTCAATAAATATCAATTAAAAAAAAACTGTCTTGGGCCTGTGCAGGGAATAGAGGTAGGCGGGGAAAACTAAACTGAATGCTGGGAGAAAGAAGGAGGGGTTAGAAGAAGCCATGTAGTCCCTGCGCTGGAGAGAGACGCCAGACAAAACTTTATCTGGTAAGCCACAGCCATGTGGTGATACACAGATTAATAGAGATGAGTTAGTTTAGGATATGAGTTAGCCAAAAATACACTTAAGCTATTGGCCAAACAGTACTGCAAATAATATGGTTTCTGTGTGATTATTTCGGGGCTAAGCAGTCGGAAAACTAACAAGTGGCCTCCTTACAACAGGCTGGTGTAGTTGACATTCCTGGGTTTGATGCCCAAGGTGGTTTTGATCTCTATATTCATATGTATACATGTGCACATCTCCTCTCACACACAAATGCATCTGCATACATGTGAACAAGCATATACATACACACTCACTATAAAGAAGAGTCTGCTGAGATACATGCACACCCATCTTTACAGCTGCATTGTTCACAGCAGCCAGAAGGTGGAACAGCCCATGTGGTCATTAGCAGATGAATGGATAAAGGAAAGGTGCTACATGCGATTGTGTGTGGCCAGAAAGAAAAACTAAGTCGTGATATTTGGAGGGGAAATGTTGTATTAAGCAAAATAGGCCAGACAAAGAAAGATGAGTATTGTACTTTCTCTCATCTACAGAACCTTGTATGGATACACATATGTTTGTGTTTATATGTATGGGTGGGCTTGCTAGAAAGAGAATTATGAGAAAAAATGAAGCATTCCTAGGAAGAAGGGGGAAAATAGACAGTGTGATGAGAAGGCAGAAGAGGAAACTGAGTCAGGGAAGAAGGAACCAGCTGAAGGAAGAAGGGGGCACAGAGAAACAAATGAGAACACAGTATAATGACATGTGTGTATATGATGCCATAGTGAAACCTGTTGTTTTGGACACTAACCTGAGACTAAAAACATGTGTATCTAAAGAACATGTAGTTGTCTAAGAGTAATTGTGAAGTCACATGTCAATGTTTATGCTTAAACGTGTTCAAGTATTTATTGTTTAAAGTATTATCTATTACTTGTTCAATGCATCACATATATATTACGATAGCATCATTGTCTAAAGATAACTGGTATTGGGCAGAATCACCAAAGAATAAGATAGGGACTGAATTTTCATAGGAAATAACAAAGAGGAGCCAGGTAGCAGTGGCACACGCCTTTAATCCTAGCACTCAGGCACAGAGGCAGGCACATCTCTGTGAGTTTGAGACCAGCCTGGTCTACAGAGTGAGTTTCAGGAGCCAGGACTACAGAGAGAAACCCTGTCTCAAAAAACAAAAAACAAACAAAAAAAAAAACCAACAACAAAAAAGCCAAAAGGTAAATGGAAACTTTATCTAAAAAAATTGGAAAATATCCCTTGTATTTACTGTAGTTGTGACCAGTGAGCTCTTAGAACAAGGCATCGAGTTACTGAAGGGTTAGCTGCTCTCTCGCCATGATTTCACCATAACAGCTTCGCTGCATCTCCTGCCTCCCATTAACTTTTCCAAAAGTGATGCAAGAGAGAGAGAGAGATTTCTGCATGAGCAGCCAGGAGCTTCAGGAATCTACACCCCTCCAGGGCTTCTCTCAATCCGTCCTTGTTCAAACCCTTGTCCCCTCTTCCCAAACAGTACTACTGAGATCATCAGGTTTCCGACTCGCTAACCTCCCCAATGTCATGAAAATTCTACACCATTTGAAGGTTTACAAAGCCGATTGACGAGCAGTTTGCCTATTTGCATATTTCCATGTGGAGCTACAATTCATGTGACTGATGAAGAAATGACCAGAATTACCAGAGATAGATGCTGATGTGAAGTGGGGGTGACATTCGCAATGGGGCTGATTTGTCACAGTGCCTGGTTCTTTAGTTCTTTCATGAGTATTTCCAGAACTCAACAGCCTGTGAGACACTGGGGTCTCGTACCATGACCACTCAGATGAAGACACCCTGCACTGGGAGGTATGTTACCTTCATAGATTAACATGGAAATGAATTCCTGTCATCTTCACAGACAGAAAAAGGCAGGTTCAACATGCCATCATCTGCCACCATCTGTAATGGTTCTTCTTGCTCTACATACCTTCTGGCATGTTGTGGTGGCAGGCTTCATCCCTGAAGACACTGACTAGCACATACTGTGCTGGGCTAATCCTGTAGCCCGTCCTGTAAGGTGGGTGATGGGTCATTCTTCTTCCGTAAGTGAAATTTCATGTGTGTGTATGTGTGTGTGTGT
>JAQHUG010000018.1:6123512-6167649 GCA_028555095.1 Dicrostonyx torquatus | reverse complement strand
TGTGTGTGTTCGTGCCTATGAAGGCCAGAGGACGACCCCGGGCATCATCCTCAGACATGCTGTCCAATTTGTTTATTTGAGAACAGGATCTTTCTTTGGGGCTCCCCAATTAAGATAGACAGGCTGGTAGTGAGCCCCAGAGATCAACCCTGGTTCTGGGATTACAAGCACATGCCACCGTGCTGACATATATGAATTTGGGGACATGAACTCGGTTCCTCAACACTTTATTAGCTGAACATTCTCTACAGCCCTAGCTACTGCTAAACAAGTGCTTTCTCAGCTGGCCTGAAGTCTGGCAGTTGTCCCTGCAAACCAGGTTCGTCTATAGCTGCCTGGAAACCTCAGCCGGTGACAATCACAGCTTCAAAGCTCTATCACTGGTCCCGCCCTAACCTACAGTGTTAGCTGTCTGTGGCCAACCACAGTGTAAAAACACTGAAAGCTAAAGTATGGAAATAACCAGCTCATTGGTACTGAGCGGCATGCTGTTCTAGTTGTTCTGTGTTCGTGATAGTCATTGGTGGTCATCTCTAATCTCTTCTGTGATCATTTATCAATTTATTAACCATGGTGTACAGTACACACGGGACTCATCATTGTCTATAGCTTCTGCCTCCCCTTGGGGTCTTAGAAGCCATCTCTTCCTGTGGATGAGGAACACAGCCTCTTCTGTTCTCAGGACCTGGTGTTCATGGATGCTCTTATTCAGATCTATCTACAGATTAGCAACGGTGACCATTTCAGCTATATTTATGGCTCTTCTTGTCCCGTGTTTTCACCTGAAGCTGTTGAAGGATTGCCTTCTGCCAAATTTTCTTCTCTGGGTAGACATAAACACCATCCCCCTCCCACTAAAGTCCTACAGCAAACCAAAGTTTAATTCCACCAATGTTCAACCCAGGGAACCGATGTTTATAGAGCTTACATACAGAGCACAGGCAAGGGATTGCTTACAGAAGGGTGAGGGCCTCCGAGGTGGCAATACCAGAAAGTCTTCATGCAGCATGGATAATGGCATCCAAAGCAACTGAGTGGCAGCTCCAGGTAATGGCCCTGTTGGGGAAGTTATGGAGCCTTTAAGAGATGAGGCCTGGCTGGCAGAAGGGACAGGCTTGTGCCTTCTAGCCTGGCTCTGGTTCCTGTCTGTGGCTGTGACCAGCTACAAGCTCTTGCACCAAGGTCAGAACCCTGGCCATCATGCTTCCCTTTCTCAATTGAACTCAAATAAATCCTTCCCCTAAGCTCCTTCTTGCCAAGTGTTCAATCCCAGGAATAATAAGAGTAGCTACGACAGTGCTCTCTGGCTTACAGTCTCCATTTCCAGCTTTAACCCCGGGACGTTAAACTAATCTATAAGCTTTGCTCTCCGTGTCTACCCATCAGTCGCATTGCTGTCACCGTGTGGTAAATGTGCCTTAAGCTGTAGACTACAGTTAGGAACAGGTTTGATGGCTTCAAGTGGTTGAATTCCCTTCATTCTGGGTCTCTAGGTGGCTCACTGTTAGTTCAAAGTCATGACAGATACACAAAAAAAATTACTCTTTTATCCACTCCTTTGCCTGAAGGTGGGAGTTTCCTGGATGGACAGCTGGCTCTGCCAGCCCCAACTCTGTTGGCCTCCATGGCACCACAAGACGTTCTGCACACACAGAATTAGCTCACTCGTGTGACCAGCAGGTTGACCAGGTGGCTGGAAGTGTGCAGAAGGAATGTGGCAGCCTTGTAGCCATACCAGCCAAACTCTCCAAAGTTCTCCACCTGGAGACTTTCCAAGGTTGTGAGAGCAATTTCCACTTTGATATGCTAAATATCCTCGCGGTAACACTAGAAATTCTTCCACAGGTAGTCCGGGGTCAGGTGCCAGTGTAGTTTCCCATGAACTGAACAAAGCTGTTCTCGCAGCATTGAAAGGCCTATGTTTTATCTGCAGAGGAAATGACATAAATCATTCCTCCCACCTGGGTTAAGTGGAAGTTCTGCCATTGGCAGAGTGACCCCAGGGATCCAGAACTGTAACAACACTGACTCAATCCACTGCTGCTTCAGAGGTTGACTCTAGAACAATCACCCTCTGTACAGAGCCCTCAGAGCCCTGGGGAGAAACTGCAAAGCTATTTCTCCCCCTTGAAACTGCATCAGATTTGACAGCCCACCGCTTAGAATCCAACATAGAAGTTGTATCTATAAACTGTAAAAATTATTTTTCAAGCCCAACTCAATCCCCCTCTTAGAGAAGAGCATGCCCTAGTGGGCAAAGAATATGCATAATGCCTGGATAATTCAGTCACTATTAATCTGAACATCTAAAAGACTGACGATGAGGGGCTGGGAAGGTGTCTTGGTGAGGAAGAGCACTTGATGAGCAAGCATGTGGACCTAGGTTGGAATCCCCAGCACTCATGTAAAGCCATGTATGTGTTTTTCTATGCTGTGACTACATAGAACTCTCAGGCCTCCGGTTTTTAACATCAAGAGTAGCAGGAGTGCTTCTTACTGGCTTGCTTCCCATGGCTTGCTCAACCTATTTTCTTATAGAACCCAGGACCAGCAGCCCAGGGATAACATCACCCACAATGGGCTGGGCCCTCTCCCCAGCAAACATTAATAAAGAAAATACCCTACAGGCTTGCCTGCAGCCTGACCTTATGGAGGCATTTTCTCAGTTGAGACTCCCTCCTGTCAGATGACTCCAGTTTGTGTGACATTGACATAAACTAGCGAGCCAAAGGACCTCTTGTCAGCTTGACACACAAACTTTTCAATTAGAACCTTGTCTTTCTCATTTGTCCCCAAGATGACATGTTAATACTAATATCACAATATAAAACATAAATAACTTTAAAAGTCTCACAGTCTTTACAAATTTAAGCACATTAAAAGTTCAGTTTCGTTAAAAATCCAGTCTCTTTAAAACTCCAAAATCACTTCGAAAAGTTCAAGAACATGTTAGAGACATAGACAGGTCCAGTTTGAATGGATGAAATTTGAGGTTGCCATGGGATCCTTCATTGTTCAGCATATGCACGGACTATATGAAAACTAAGAACAATGTCCCCTTGGAATCCACAAGAGATTGCTGCTACTATCCCCAAAGTCAGTGAACATTCAAAATCCTTTATATTAAATGGCATGGTATCTTCATATAACCTACTACATCATCTAAATGACCTCTAGGTGATCTACAGCATATAAAATAATATCAAAAGTGATTAAATAGCACACCTTTAATCCCAGCACTTGGGAGGCAGAGGCAGGCAGATCTCTGTGATTTCGAGGCCAGTCTAGTCTACAGAGTGAGTTCCAGGACAGGCTCCAAAGTCACAGAGAAACCTTGTCTAGAAAAACAAAAACAAAGGTGATGTAAATATCTGTTACTATTTATCATTGGACCACAATGACAAAAAAAGTCAATATGGGAACATGCAGATATGATTTTTCCCCCTCTGTGTTTGGTTGGCAGTTGGTTGAGTCCATAGATGTAGGACCCCAGGATACATAGATAGGCTGTGTGTAATAAGGTCATGGGCCCTAGTGTAGAGGTAGATAGGGAACTGAGGAAGGAGCATGAGATTCCTTCAGAAGATAACATGGATTGGGGACAGCAGTGACCCACAGGAAAGTCACTAGCATTTACTGACTGCCCTGTGGCCATATTCTATTCCTCCTCTTGATCAGTAAGAACCAAATGACTTAACAACCCTGAGCTTAGAGCCATGCTAAGAAAGTGCCTCAGAGCTTTGCCCAGCAGAGGAAAGCAATGCATTGCTCATCTTAAATGTTCACAGCCCTCTATCATGGTTATCTCATTAAACATAGTGAAGAAAATCAAACTGGGATATGAGAAGAAAAGAAGCAAAAGCAATCTCAATCTTTTATTTAGAAAAATCCCAACAGTTCAAGTTTTTGTTCCTTAGGAAGACAGACAAAAAGCTCCTTCCTCTGGGCTATGATGCCTTGGGAGGTGTGTGTCCTTTTTTGTTTTAGTTTTTTAATGTGTAGGAGTGTTTTTCATGCATGTATGTCTGTGCACAATGGGTGTGCCTGCAGAGACCAGACCATGATGCCAGATCTCCTGGTACTGGAGTTACAGACAGTTGTTACTGGTCAGGTAGGTCCTGGGCATCAAGCCTGGGTCCTCTGAAAGAGCAGCAAGTGCTCTTAACCACTGAACCACCTCTCCGGACCCAAGTCTGTGTCTTTTAATTCATTTTTCTTTCTCGTTTAATTTCCCTTTTTAAAATTGAGTTCTCTGTAGCAGATGCTAATTTCAGCTCTATTTTTGGCTTTGCCACAGGATATGTGTTAAGGGTCTCGCATCCTATAGGCAAAAACAAGACGCCTAGGTTGTATAAAACAGACATCCGACTGTGGATAACACTTAGAAGCTCTGTTGCTTTCAGTGCCGAGAGCATTAGCCGTCCACACTAGTGAACCCCATGGCCTTAAGATCCTCTAGGAACTAGCTGGAGCACAAAGGAAGATGAATAAAAACGTAAACAAGCTCACCGGGAAGATTTGCTTTTCAACGTTATAACCATAGGTTTTCAGCCACAACATCTCTATAAATGCTAGCAGTGTTGGTCCCTGGTCATACCAGGAGAACAGTTTTTGTTCAAAGGCTTTTGCTTTAGGGTTGGGTATCAAAGAAAAATAACCAGGAAACCATGGGTCCTTCAAAGACTGTGTGTGAACCTGTCTGTCTGTAACCAGAAAATACCTAAGTGAAAATATAAAGACCTATATAATACCGAAGTGAAAACCCTTACAACCTCCCACCCCAAATACAAACGTAAGGACTACAGGAGGCCTAGAGAAATGATGTAATTTACCCACTCTGATGACACTACAAAGCATGAGGTCACAAAGCTTTTTTAAGTTTAAATATGACATGGGGAGAGAGACAGAAAGAGAGAGACTGACTTATCCTAAAGTAAACTCTCCATGTAACCACCACCCAGGGCAAAGGCAGGAATTATAAAGGCACCCTCTCCCGACTACCTACCTGCCTCCCCCAGGCAACCACCATGCCATGTTCTAAGACATGCTCGGTCGGCCGACTGTGTGTTTTCACAGGAACAGGACCACGAAGTGTGTGTGTGTTTACGTGTAGTTAAGTGACCAAGTTCCGCTGTTTCATTCACCTCCACTCAGCTGTGACACTTTTGTGTGTGGGTGTGTTCATGTGTATGTAAGTGTATGGGTGCACATGTGCACATGGAAGTCGGGACAAGCAAGGGTGCTGCTCCTCAAGAGCCACCCACGTCGCTTTCCAATCTCACCTATTCAGCCAGATGGTCGGGGTCTTGGCCCACCAGCACCCCATCACTCTCCATGATCCTAAAATCTTCACGAGAGATGGTGCCTTCCTTAAGGCACCTATTCCAGATCCTTTAGCCCCATTTGAAGTCCCCTTAGGGACGTGATCCTCAACCTTCCTAATGCCGCGACCCTTTAATACAGTTCCTCGTGTCCCAAAATAAAATTATTTTCACTGCTGCTTCGTAACTGCAATTGTGCTGCTGTTATGAATCGTAATGTAAATATCTGATATACAGGATGTCTGATGTTCAACCCCTGTGAAAGAGTTGTTCTGCTCTAAAGGGGTCTTGACCCACAAGTGGGAAGCATTGCCTTAGAGCATCTAGTTCCCACTCTGTAACGCGCATCGTTCCTATTTGCCAAAGGGGAATTGCCACTCCCGCTGTGCACTGAAATGTCAGCTCAATCCTGTCAAGCAGTCAGGAGAACTGGAGGACATGGGCCTAGAGAACAGCCCGGCCTGGTGGCACCGTGGGGTAGCTGGTAAGCCTTCTAAGAAGATTAATGGGGTGTATAACACACACCTGCAGTCTTAGTACTTAGAAGAGCAGGGACAGGAGAATCACCATGAGTTCAAGGCCAACCTGGTTTACAGCATGAAACCCATCCAAGGCAAAGGGAAAGGAAATCAAAGAGGGGGAAAGAGAGAGAAGGTACCTTTATTTGCTTCCCTACGTGGTCACCTGCTCTTGCTGCAGGTTGTGGAGGGAGGCTGGACCATCGCTCTGGTGTCTCCCTGATGGGCCAGTGTTACTCACAGATTTGGGGTGAATCCATAAATTAATTGGTCACAAAGATTTTAGGACATTTTTATGTAAGAGCGAGTGTGGACATGTTCATAAGATTGTAGACGTACACACATTCTAGAATGGAGACGGGAGACTGAAATGCTTCGGGGGACTTAAATTCTTCCGGATCCTAGAAGTGCTTTTCTGAACAGTGAGGGAAGCTCAGAGTGGCTCAAACATGGTGATATGTGGCTCTCCCAGGAGCCCCTCACTGGTAACACACTGGTAGGCACAAGGCTTTGGCTGCCCATTTCCCACTAGTGAATGAATCTTTGTGTCATTGTTAGTTTTATCGCTGGTGCCAGTCTAAGCTTTACATACTGAAACCATGCAAGTGACTGACACCTGTCACTCCTGTGGCCCTAATACCACCTCATACTGGCTTGAATTCAGAATACACCAGTGTTCCTGCACCCCACACATATGCCCTCTGCTACCATCACTCAGTTCCAGCAAGTGGCCGCTGAGCAAAGGGGAAGGGATTGGCCACCCCTCCCCCGAGCCTTGTTTGATATTCCGGGGAGGAAGCCACAGTGGGCAGAATCCTTAGCTGAACCTGCCTGACTACACTGGAGGCTGCAGGGCGCTTGGCAGAACAGCCAGGAAGTGAAAACACAAACTCCAAAACCCTCACACTGCAAGGGAGCAGGGGCATGGGGTGCCATCTGCTGCCCCACCCATGGGGAAGCCACAGAGGCATGAGAGAGGAGGAAGCTGTGATGCCGGGTTTGAACATGAACAAGCAGTCTAGAGTGGCTAGAGGAATCGCCAGGCTCTACCTCAAAGCCACTACCACCGAATGGTCTATATAAAGATAGCTGAGGAAATGTTCAGGTCTCAGGGTCAGAGCCCCAACAAGTGACAATAAAGGAAGAGGACAGGGGAAGGAAGGCAGATAGAGGGACAAAGATGAGTCAGGTGGGGTCCAGACCAGCTTCTGGTCTCCCACATTTTCAGGGTGTCCGGACATACAGGAATAGCTTAAACCATATTAAAATCACCAAAGAAAGGGATTTTATTGTATAAAATAAATAAAATTTTATTGTATAAATAAAGCCCCATACATGCATGAATGGAAAACTGGGATTTAACACAAGAGAAGGTAAAGGTAGACACTCATTCAGCCCCCACAAAAGTCTACACCTTGTGCTTCCTCAGAACTGCCCTTCTGTGTGTCTGACTTCTCAAGGTTCTGCCCAAGAAGGGCCTACAGGAAGTGAGGTGGGGCAGGACAAGCAGGCCAGCTCCCAGTGCCCAGCCTCTCCCAGTTTCTGCTTGATCTACAAGGACGGCCTATCAGATGGAAGGAGAAACCGTGAAACCACACAGGCCCTTCCAAGATAGCCAGAGACTTACAAAAGATCCAGTGATTCAGTGTCAAGGGCCAGACATGCTGTCACCTTTCCAAAAGTCCCAGACTAGTTAAGAGCTAACTACCTGCTGCCTCCTCAAAGGTAGCCCCCTCTCCAGAGGATACTCAGACTGATTGGGGGGATCTTCAGGCAAAAGGGAAGGTACGAACACTAGGAAAACACTAAACTAGGGACTGGAGAGCTGGCATAGCAGCTAAAAGCATATACTGAGTTGGATTCCCAACTCCTGGGTCAAGTGGCTCACAACGACCTATAACTCCAGCTCAAGGAGATCCACCCTCTCCTGGCCTCCAAAGATGCCTGAATTCATGCACACATATCCCACTATGCATACACATACAAGTGACTTCTCCAAAAAATTTTAAAAACAAAAATCAGGGGGTAGGAACCAGCTCTGAAGGAGGCATGGAGCCAGAAATGAGAGGCAGATTGAGACAGAGACAGCTTACTGGTGGCCCAAAACATGAGCTACATGGGGCAGGCTGCTGGTAGGGAAAGGGTATGGAAGGCTGAACAGAAGCAGAGAACCAGGGGTAGAGGCTACCCACATCCAGACCATCCACAGCAGGAGAGACAATGAGAGGAGGCTCATCAGCTTTCCTGTGGTTTTCAAAGCAGAGAGCATCCGGTCTGAAGTTCTAGCCACACAGCTGCAAGAGATGTGGGTACAAAATGACCCTTTAAAGATCAGTAGGATCTGAGCTAGAGGGGCCTCGCTGTCATTGCGTAGGCCGGGCAGATTTACCAACCACACCCCACAGGGGCAGCTGCTAATCACCAGTGCTCTCCCTCTCCCCACTATGCCCAATCCCAAGGCCTCTGGCTTTGTCCCTTATCACTGGCCCCAAGCGTAACCCCAAGCTCCTGGTCAGACGCCAGCCCCTAGTTGGCACTCTGTGATGTTCAAGGTGAAGCCAGGCCTCCTTTGGCTCTCCAGGGGACTGAACTTTGAGCTACACTGGCCTGGGCTTCTTTTAAAGGAGGGTCTCTGATTGAATATCCAATGGGGGCTAGAGTTTGGGATAGAGATATTCCTCTGGATGGATGCTCCGTGGTCCTGACCCAGTGAGTAAATTTGTGTCAAATGAACAACTAAAAAAGTAGGAGGCTTGAAAAATAAGAAATCCTTTGCCATGACTGAAACCTCTGAAGGCCAGACAGTCAGGCTTCCTGAAGTTGTCTTTTGGCCAGAAGGGCTTCTACAGGGTTAACAGGCACATACATACCCCTAGATGGGTTTAATGTATCAATATCTTAATTACAGGAAGCAAATCCACTGCGGGCTTAGTTCAGATTGCCCTTGCTAATCCTACATCAAGTGGTTTCCTTGTTGCAGCCCACAGCAGCATGGTGAGGCAGATTCTGTGTCCATTTCAAAGAGAAGTCACAAAACCAGGCTTAGTGGCACATGCCTGATGTCTCAGCACTCAGGAAGTAGAAGCAGGAGGATCAGAAGTTCAAGGCCATCCTGAGATGCTCAAGGCCCTGTCTATAGAGGGGAAGAAGTCTTCTTGGGCTAGAGATGGAGATCAGTTGGCAGAAAGCTTGCCTGACATGCATAGTACCCAGGTTCAATCCCCAGGCTGCATAAAAACGAGATGTGGGGGGGGCTGGAGAGATAGCTCAGAGGTTAAGAGCCCTGACTGCTCTTCCAGAGGTCCTGAGTTCAATTCCCAGCAACCACATGGTGGCTCACAGCCATCTGTAATGAGATCTGGTGCTCTCTTCTGGCCTGCAAGCATACATGGAAGGAATGTTGTATACATAATAAATAAATCTTTAAAAAAAAAAAACGAGATGTGGTGGTAGGGGGACGTGGTGGCAGGGGGACATGGTGGCAGGAAGGCAAGTTGTAGGCTAGCTTTAGCTACATATGAATTTGGGGGGGGTTAAGACAGGGTTTCTCTATAGCTTTAGAGCCTGTGCTGGAGCTAGCTCTATAGACCAGGCTGGCCTCAAACTCACAGAGATCCACCTGCCTCTGCCTCCCGAGTGCTGGGATTAGAGGCGTGCACCACCATGGCCCAGCCTTGCTACATAGGGATTTTGAGGCCAGCTGGGAATAAATAGTGAACCAAGTCCAGCCTGGACCACATGACATCTTGTTCCAAAGTAAAAAAAATATAAAAGGGAGGAGTGTAGTAGGTAGTCGCCCTGCCCCTGACCTGGGGCTATCTAGCCTGATAGAGGTGGTGCTTCTTGTCTGCTGACCTCTTAAAAGGAAACAGAGGGCAGTCACTCACTCTCTCTCATGTGGTCATTGGAGATAAGACTGATGTTTCCATTCACCACCCGGCAGAATGAAAGACCTCGGCGGTTATTTGCCTTGTCATGTATCCGTGAGTATATCTTGATAGCCCTTTAAACAGGCTCTCGTGGTTTTGCCTACAGAGGATACTGATTGAAAGAGATGGGCCCTTCCCCACAGGTGCACAGCAATGGGTGACAACACCTAGATGCCCACACCCCCAGATGCTTCTTAGCAGCCAGCTGTGTTCTTGACACAGGCATCTGGCTTGACCCCCCTTTGTCATTGGTTTGATTTTCTTGTATAAGCAAGGCTATGTGGTCATCTGACTCCCTGTTTGTGTTCTCTATACATCTTTACGGGTTGACCCAGAACTCTGCTGCCCCACGTGACTCCCCTGCCATACCTTGCCGCCCACACAATGCTGACATCAGCAAAATCACCAGATGGGTCTTCAGTGGCTGGAAACTGCCCTGGAACTGTGGGAGACAGCCAGCAGGAATCATTTGGCATAGGACTTTCATCCGGAAGACAAGCTAGGCAGTGATTCCCAAGAGACCCCAGGCATCAGAGAAGAAAGGAGGTCTCTGTGGGAAGAAGTGAATGTCCCAAGGCATCTCCACCAACTAATTGAGGGAGTGGCTCAGAGTCCTAGACTTTAGTGTCATTTTGTTGGGTTGAAGCAATCGCCACAAAGGAGGATACAGATAATCTCTCCACCAAGACTGAAATGACAAATAAATGTAAAAACACATTACAGAGAGCCATCGTAATGGGCGCAATGCCTGTAGCTACCCAACTGAGCTAAAATGGACTCACTCATGCTAAATGTCCAAGCGACCACACTGACTGCTAAACTCTAAACAACAGAGAATCCAAGATCAGAGAGAATCCCGATGCCAGGCTCCCTCTGCTGTAAGCCTCATCAGGAAACAAGGACATCGCCAGTTTTCCACTGGTGCTCCCTGGGAAAAGGACTGGACAGACCCACTTTGCTTTTTGTGTTGATCTTTGGTGTTTTGTTTTTACTTGCCTTCTTTTTTTTTCTTTTTTCTTTTTTGTTTGTTTTTTTGAGACAGGGTTTCCCTGTGTAGCCCTGGCTGTCCTGGAACTCTCTCTATAGACTATACTGGTCCATGTCACACTAACCATCTTTGTCTCTCTATAGACCACGCTGTCCATGTCACACTAACCATCTTTGTCTCTCTATAGACCACGCTGGTCCATGTCACACTAACCATCTTTGTCTCTCTATAGACCACGCTGGTCCATGTCACACTAATCATCTTTGTCTCTCTATAGACCACACCGGTCCATGTCACACTAACCATCTTTGGTTTCAGTTTCCCTTCCCAAACTTTCCTTCACATACATTATCGTCTGTGCCCTAAATCCTTTCTGTTCTTCTAAAGGTTCATTTTGCCTTGAGTTTTTAAGAGCACACAGGGCTGGAGTGGTGGCTCTGTGGGAAAAGAACCTTTTAAACAAGCATGAGGACCTAGCACCCACATTTAGACCCCCCAAGTAGTAGAAGGCACCTCATGCAGTCTTGTGGAATATTAGTTTTTAAGATGCATTACATTTGTTTATACTGTGGAATATTTGTTTAATGATGTAAAGATGTGCTGCCTTCTTTTTTTTTAAATATTTTTTTATTTATTTATTATGTATACAACATTCTGCCTCCATGTATGCCCACATGACAGAAGAGGGCACCAGACCTCATTACAGATGGTTGTAAGCCACCATGTGGTTGCCGGGAATTGAACTCAGGGCCTTTGGAAGAGCAGGCAATACTCTTAACCACTGAGCCATCTCTCCAGCCCCCTGCTGCCTTCTTTTATGTTGTATTTGTTTAACTCTGTGAAGCTGTGTGACTCTGCCTGCCTAAAACATTTGGTTGGTCTAATAAAGAGCTGAACAGCCAATATCTGGGCAGGAAAGAGAAATAGGCAGGGCTGCCAGGCAGAGAGAATAAATAGAAGAACTCTAGATTCCAAAAAAGAGGAGCGAGGAATGAGAAAAGGAGAAGAAGAGGAGAAAACCAGCCACTCAGCCACTCAGCTATGGAGTAAGAAGGGAAGAAAGACATATAGAATAAAGAAAGGTAAAAACCCAGAGGTGAACCGTAGTTAAAGAGAAATGAGGTAATTTAAGTTAGAGAAACTGACTAGGAATAAGCCAAGCCAAGCCAAGCCAAGCATTCATAAGTAAGAATAAGTCTCTGTGTATTTATTTGGGAGCTGGGTGGCAGGTCCCCAAAGATTTAAAAAAAAATAAAACTACAGCAACTGCAATGTAGACCTCTATCTTCCATATACACACATATATACACATTCACTATGCGTACACAAACACACATATACAAATATATAGTGATATGTTTGTTTGTGTTCTAACAAGTAAAGCTTGCCTGAAGATCAGAGTACAGAACTAAAGCACTAGAGGTCAGGCAGTGGTGGCACACACCTCTAATCCCAGCACTGGGGAGACAGAGGCAGATAGATTTATGTTAGTTCCAGGCCACCCTGGGCTACACAAGATTGAATCTGTCTAAAAGAGAAGCAGCTCACACACAGGTGATCCCAGCACTTGGGATCTTATACCTTTAATCCCAGCACTAGGAGTGATATGACTGGGTGGAGAGAGAAATATAAGGTGGGAGGAGACAGAAGCTCAGTGCAGTCTGAGGTTTGGTGGAGACATACAGTCTGGAGATACAGTCTGAGGACAGGATCGCCCCTTCCATCTGAGCATTGGTAGAGGTAAAAGAACTCTCTTAGTGGTTGGCCTTTCTGCTTCCCTCTGATCTTCAGCATTCACCCTTATATCTGACTCCAAGTTTTTATTAATACCAATTAGAATTCATGCAACACACATATGCTTTCTATTCTTTTGAACAGGATGTAGAACATTCCTTGCAGCACAGAGAGTTTCTCCATGAGATAACCTAGACTCCAAAATTTAAAAAAAAAAAAAGCCAAAACATTCTCCTTGTTATGCTCTTCTTTTCTAGTCTGTCACTTCCCTTTATGGAGTTAACAAGCATATCATGCCCCCTGCAGCTACTTAATAGATCCAATATCTGGGGCAGGGCTATGACATCACAGATGTGATCCCCCATCCTGTATGGTGTCACTCATCTGTAATCTCAGCACTCAAGAGGTGGAGGCAGGAGGATGAGACGTTCAAGTTCATTCATTTTAAAAAGCAAGTTCACTAGCAGCTTGGGAATCTATGAGACGACCCCCCCCCACCCGCCTCTAAAATAGAAAAAAGAACTGCAGACACACAAATCCTTCTCTGCGTGTTGCAAATGCTGCAGAAAGGCCGCATTACCACGTTTGCTGCCTCGTCAGTCCTAAGGGATGCTGCCACACTCAGTTTGAGCTGGAGGTGGGATTCTCTGGGAATGGAGCAAAGATGTGCTCCTGTGAGAGACTAACATGTACTCAGTAGTACGGCTTGCCAGGCGGGAAGATAGGAGCTAGCACAAGGCTGACAAAAGCCGCTGGCTGGGCAGGGCACTCACCGATAGGGCTCATGCAACCAAGGGATAGACTGTCACTTCTGAGGTGTGAAGCCTCCAGCCCCAGCCTTTGGTGCAAGCGCAGGAGGCTCTGGTGGAGGACCAAAGGAGGCAAGCAGATATTTCTGACCTCTGTGCACTGCTTGGAAATGGAGAAGGCTTAGTTTCCTGGGGGCCCCCAGGAAGGGACGGGGCTCCAGGGAGCCAAGCTGGAGGCCGCAGGTCCACACTCACCAGATGTGCTGAAGCCCAGGGGAATTAATTGCCTTAGGCTTCTCTAGGAATGGAAATCTGGTTGTCAATTTTAGGAATTATTTTGTTTGGGCTTTTTTCTCTCCCTACGAAATGAGAACAGGGCCGGGTGGTGGTGGCGCACGCCTTTAATCCCAGCACTCGGGAGGCAGAGGCAGGCGGATCTTTGTGAGTTCGAGACCAGCCTGGTCTACAAGAGCTAGTTCCAGGACAGGCTCCAAAGCTACAGAGAAACCCTGCCTCAAAAAACCAAAAAAAAAAAAAAAAAAAAAACCAAACAACAACAACAAAAAAAAAAATAAGAACACTAAAGGGTCTTCCCATTTAGGGTTAGAAAATATCAGGTGTGGAAAATGAGGGGTTGAGCCTCCAATTTCAGAGCCATGAAACTGACTGGAGCGAAGCAGAGGAAGGCTGGAGGCGGGTCAGCTAACTTAGACACCAGACATAGAGTTCAAGTTAAAAAACATAGCACCTGTCCCTTCCCTCAGGCCTCCCTGGTCACTCAGAACCCCTTTCTCTCCTGAGACTGAGAGTCAAGGACAAGACCTGCTCTGTGTGACCGTTGTAACTTCAGGTCCTGTCTGACACAAAGAACTGTTGGAACATTTAAGGAACATTTGCTGAAGGAATGATAGATCCCGAAAATATAATATGTGAATGTCACAAGACATACCAAAGTTAGTCATTTACAACTGGAAAGAAAGCAGTTGCCTAAAATATTTAAATTTTAACGTTGTAATTTTATATTGTACTTAGTTTTCTGCTTCATAGTGAAAGACCTGGATAAATCCAGACCCCTCTAGCAGGAAGAGAAGAGCCAAAAATCTAGGTTAGCTGGTTCAGTGACTCTGTTTTAGGAACTAGCTGAAGATAAAATTAGATTATAGTGTTGAGAATAATCTTGAGAAACAGGGAATTACCTCCTTGTGATTATCACTGGTATTTTCGAAATTTTCAATGATCACTGGTATTTTTGGAATTTTCTAATGACGCCTTCCCCACCTCCTTTGAATTACTGGGTTGTGGTTTCTTCTCTTAAAAACCACTTCTCCCAGGTACTCGAGGTCCAACTCCTCCCCTGCGTGGGATATGAGTCTCGGCCCCAGAGCTCTGGTTCCTGTCATTAAACCTCGTGTGATTGCAGCAAGGACGGTCTCTCGTGAGTTCTTGGGGGGCTGTGTTATCCCGAGACTTGAGTGAGAGTCTCCCCGCTCCGGGAGTCTTTCAATAGTGTCTTCATTTTATTTTTTTATTTATTGTTTTTGTTGTGTTTTTCATGATGGGATTTCTCTATATAACCCTGGTTGTCCTGGAATTGGTTCTGTAGACCAGGCTGGCCTCAGACTCAGAGATCCGCCTGCCTCTGCCTCCCAAGTGCTGAAATTAAGGGTGTGCGCCACCCACCCCCCCACACCATGGCTGTTTGTAGCATCCTAAATCATCATGGAACTCGATGAGAACGTAGTGCAAGAACAATTCTGAAAAAGAGAAGGGTGGAAATCAGCAACCCTTGTGCCACTTCACAGCTTGTAGAGTACTTCTCGTGAGTTCCAGCAGCTTTGGGGGTGGGGGGAAACCAACTGAGCAGGCGAAATTTATTTTGAAGCAAAATGCAGACTCTGCTTTCCCCAAGTCTCACCAGTTTGCCAGTGACCAAGGGAAGGAAAAATAAAAGCAAATAAGAAAGCAAGGGGCAGGTAGCCCCTGCACATTTACCCCAGTGCCTCTTCACCGAGAGGTGTGCAGGAAGACCATCTCCCCTGGGATGGGACACCTGGACCAGTATATCAGGCAGAGCGGCTCTGCTCCAGCACAAGATGCTCACTGGGCGATCGGTCCCCTCCTGTGGAGTGATCCTGTAGGATGTAGGAAACAGGTTGTCTGCAGAATGACAAAGGAGACTATCAGCTTCTCAGTGCACCTGGAAAATAGTTCTTGTTTCCTTGGAAGGTGGGGAGAGCTAATCAGGACCTGTTATCTTTGTCCAAAGGGTGAGGCAAGAGAGCGATGGTTATCATTGTATCACCTCCGCCCTGGAAGACTTCAAATGAGACAGCTAGCCTAGCATCCGGCTTGGACAGTTTTCCCCTCTGCCAACCTCCACTGGTTGCCAGGATTCCAAACCCCTGCAGGGAGATGCTATCTTGCTTAGGGAGATTGTGACACTGGACCTGTCTCCCCCCACCCCCCTCTATCTCCACCCATGGGAGTCAGCTGCCTATGAGGTATCATTCGGCATGCTTCAGGAAGGCCTCCCATTGCTGAGCCAACTTCCTACTGTTTCTCACTGGGGGCTGGAATTCTGTCACTAAAAGGACAAGTTCACTCCCATGGGGATCAGGGTGTTGTGGGAGGACAATCAAATCAACAGTCGGAGAATAGAGTTCAGGGAAGCCAGAGAGACAGGGCGATGGGTAAGTACTTGGCCTGCAAGCCTGGGATGTGAATTTGAATCCCCAGAACAGGCAATACACTTCTGTAATCCCAGCGTTCCTATGTCAAATGGGAGGCAGAGACAAGAAAACACCTGGAAGCTCATGGGCAGCTAACCTGGTGTACATAACCACAGAGGACAAAAGAGACTCTTTCTCGAACCAGACAGAAAGTGGAGGACTGACACCCAAGCTTGCCTTCCAATGCCCACATGGGCACTGTGGCGTGCACATGGTACCTACACTCATACACATGGATATGATTGCACAGAGAGACGGGGAGGCGAATTTGGGGTCTTCTGTGTTGGCTGACTGCTGGCTGTACTTTTGCTAGCCTGGGATGAACCCATTCTATCTTCCCTCTCTCTCCTTTCCTCCCTTCCTCTCCCCTTCCATCTCTATCTAAACTAGCAGCACAGGCCACTGTGAGTGAGCCTCAAAAGGTGATGAAGGTAGAGGTTGAAGAGACTTAAAAGGTAGTTACCACTAAATGGTAGTCAGCTCAGACAGTATAATCCCAAGTGGGATTAGCTGAGAGAAACTTCCAGAAGAGGAGTGGGAAGGTAGCCCTGACTGGTGGCATAACAGCAAAAGTTTTGACCTGCAAAGGAGCTGCACACATCTGAATCCATGAAGATCTGAGCTGCTCAGCTCAGCTCAGCCTCACCGCCTGGAGTTAAGGCTGGTGGAAGCTGACTCAATTAAACAGCTGTTAAGATAAGTAACCCAACCCATCCATCCAAGTCTGCACAGACCATCTCTCAGGTGATGGAGACAAAGAGGCACGGGCTTGGCAGGAGTGGCCCACACACGCACGTCAGACCAAGTAATTGCTTTCTTTGTCAGAGTTTCCTGGATCATTTCCTCCCCTTGTTTGGCTGCCGGAGCCTGGCCCCTCATCTGGGAGCCTGTTTGCCAGACATGATTGGGTCCCTAGAGATGTTAGACACAGACCAAGCTACTTTCCATAAACACACTGGCGCATGTATTAATTATTACAAGGGGGAAATGGGTGCCTATGCTTCATCTGGGAGGAGATATAGGGAGAGAGAAGACAGAAGATGGCTCCCTGTGGCGCCACAGGCTTCGTTTTAGGCATTTGACATGAGAAAAAAATGTCCTTTCATCTGCACTGGGGCCCTGGAGGCAGAATCCAGGCATGGAGAAACTGGGACTCAGAGACCAAGCCTTAATGACATGGTGGCACACTCTGCCTTTTACAGTGTGAACAAACCAAGCAAATTGAGCAAGCTGAGCAAGCTCTTTGCTTGTCTGGGCTTCAAGCCTTTTGAATCATTTTGATTCAGTGGAAGTGGCGTTGGCCTCTGGCTGTGCTGTAAGAGTTCACTGTGGTAACTGTGAAACAGCTGATATACAGCAGGCCCGGTGACACACGGCTCTTGTGTCATTCCTGACAGGTCAGGACATTAAAGAGCAGGGAGTGTATACCTTCACCTTTCTCCTCATGGAGCTGGGTATCACCCTCCTGAGACAGGGTCTGAGGTCAGGAGGCATGGACCCTCAGGAGCTATGTCATAGCCTCTGGGCAGACTCTCCTCCCCAGACTCTGAGCCCCTAGAGGGCAAGAGCTGAGTTAGGCTTCTGTTCCCCCAGCATTTCTCAAGAGGAGCCCACAGCAGAGCAGTGGTGGTGCACACCTTTAATCCCAGCATCTAGGAGGCAGAGGCAGATGGATCTCTGTGAGTTCAAGACCAGCTTGGTCTACAAGAGCAAGAGCTAGCTAGTTCCAGGACAGGCTTCAAAGCTACAGAGAAACCCTATCTTGAAAAACCAAAAAAAAATAAAATAAAATAAAATAAAAATAAAAAAAGGAGCCCACAAGCTTAAACAGTGTGAAGGACCACCTAGAGCAGATCGGTGAAGCTGTGTTAGGAAAAGCATATCAGGTCCCTACAATGGGCCTGACCACCTAAGCCTCTTTTATGCCTTCAATCCCTTCACTCCACAGCCAGAATTGTTCAAACCTCAAACCCCTTCATGCTGACCCTCTGGATGTTTGTCCCCGCTGGAGGGTAGACGGCAGTGACGAAGAATCCCATTAGAAGTAATTGGGTTTCACTCAGACACAGCCCAGGCTGGGGACCCACAAGGAAACTTGGGACTTGAAATATTAGCAAGATTAAACAGGATTCAGGATCGACAGATGCTTACACTAAACTGAGAAGATGAAAGCGAATTCTTGTTGATCTCAACAGAAGAATGCTGGGACAGGAGGGACCCTAGTTTTTTTGGTCCTAGTTACCCTAGGAACAAAGGCCAGGGAAGAAACCAGTTGGCATATGGAATACCATGGGCTCAAAAGGACAGCACCTGGACCTGCCCCCCTCCTCTCCCACCTTTTTCCCATGTACAGGCATTGTTTGTTTGTTTGTTTATGCAATTCTGGAGAACCCAGGGCTTTGTGCATGCTTTACCGCAGAGCAACACCGTCAGCCCCTTTCCTTTTTTTCTTTTTATTTTACAACAGGGTCACCTCAGGTTACCCAGGCTCACCTTGAACTCACTCTGCAGCCCACCCAGGAATTGCTTACATTCTTGCCCTAAATCCAGCTTCTAGCTGGGAGTCCAGTCCTTTGCCAACAGGCCTGCCTCCAGAGCACAGGTTCTCAGATCATGGGGAATCAGCTCCATGGGCCCCCAGCTTGACAGAAGTCTCCAATTGACCAACAACGAGGGCAGAAGATTAAGAGTTTGGGCTTCTTGGCCTAGTCTTTGTTTCCATTTGGCCACCATCTTTCTTCTAAGAGACAAAGGCCTCAGTCATGCTTTTAATAGGCTAGAGTTCCTAACACTCTTGCCCAAGTACCCAAGCAGTTCACTTGGTTGTCCACTTCTGCCTCACCTGTCTATCTTACTTGGCACATGGTACCTGAGGGATCATGGCACTTGAGATAGAGTCATGGACCAGTAGTACCAGAGTTCATATACTGGAACATTCTGGAAGACCTTCTAGGCTCCCCGTTGAGAGCCTGAAGTTCCTTGCCACCTCTGAAGTACTCAGATTGTGCCTCCAGAGCCCACCCACTCGTGAACTGGTGGTTTGATCCCCTCCGGGCTGAAGGCCATCTTTGTGCCTCCAGGGAAAGCTTTAGTCCCTGACCCATGACACAGCACAAACCCCAGAGGTCCCAAGCAAGTCTGCTGGGAAAAGTCACACTCCAAACGACCACTGCTGAAGGGCCTTCAGAGGGTGGGGAGCTAGGGTCTCCCTACCCACACTGCATTGCAGCCACAAGCCAGGCTAAGTTCTATCTCTGTCTCCTGAGGACTCAGGGACTCAGCTGTCTCCCTCACAGAGGATGTGTGATATGCCCCTGATCATTATAAACACAAACTCTGTCTTGTTCAAGCAGCATTAATTGACTGAAGGACCAGATGTGTGTAATGCCGTGTGCCCGAACCTGCTGGGAGAGTCAGGAAGATATGGTATGTGCCTGGTGTTGCAGAGTCAAGGGGAGGTGGCTGATGGCATCAAAAAAGGTGGCCCAGTGACTAGGACATGTGATAGTCCAAGAGGCCTCCTCAATCAGGAGTCCATACTCTGAGCCTTGAAGGGCAGTTGAGCAGAACACAGTGAGTTGTGATTTAGGCTACCCCTCCAAGCAGCACACACTTAAAACTCTGACAACACCTACAAACCCTACCTGCCTGCTGGTGGTACCTGTGTGAATTTGGAAAACACTTGAACAACTCTTTGCACACCATCTGCCTTAGCACTCACACTTGTTACACACCCAGGAAACACCCACATGCGAAAGTATTTCTAGCAGGTAGGTTCAAGTGCCAACACCCCAGTGGGCAAACTGAGGCACAGTACACACTGTGGAAGATCATATAGCAACCAGAATACTGTGTGATGGCCCATAAAAGTACAGGTGAGGCTCATCATCTAGAAGATTCCATGTAGCACGATACCCTCTTAAAATCAGGAAAGTGAGGTTAAAATCTAGCATTCATGTTAGGACTGAGGAATGGGTGAGATGAGTGGTCACAGAGAAGGGAATAACGGGAAATGGGTACATACAGGATGAGTCAGCGGTGCAGAAGCCATGGTGAGGGCTCTGGATTTCAGGTCGGGTGATGGCTCCTCAGGTGCTCATTCCTTAACATCATTTGACATTTCAGAAAGCCCTTTGCTGTGTCCCCTATGCCGTCCTTGCTGGCCTCAAACTCAGAATTCCCCTGCTTCGGTCTCCTCTGTAGCAGGGTGTGTACCTTGTGAACACACTACCTCACCAGGCCTTGCCATATCACTTCTGTGTATGTGTGTCTGTCTGTGTATAGTACATGTGTGTGTGTGTGTGCGTGCACACATGGGTGCACATGCACATGTGTGCCTGTAAGTGTAGTGGACAGAGGTCAGCCATGGCTGTTGTCTTCATCATTCTCTACCTTATGTTTGGAGACAGGGTCTCTCCCTGCTCAGAGCTCAACAATGGACTAGTCTAGGTGGCCAGTGACTTGCAGGCATCCATCTACCTATCCACCTTCTACCCCTGCAAAAGGGTTATAGACATGTGTCTCCATGCCCAACCTTTACATGGTGTTGAAAAAGGGAGGCTGCTTGTTGGTTCCCAGCTTCCCGGCTAGCTTAGACCCAAAATAATCACACAGAAATTGTATTAATTAAATCACTGCTTGGCCCATTAGTTCCAGCTTCCCTTTGTCTAACTCTTATATTAATTTAACCCATTTCTATTAATCTGTATTTCGCCATGTGGCTGTGGCTTACCAGGTAAAGTTCCCAGCATCTGTCTCCAGTGGCTCCATGGCTTCTCTCCAACTCCGCCCTTCTGTCTCCCAGCATACAGCCTAGCTTTCCCCACCTAGTTCTGTTCTTCCCTGCCATAGGCTCAAAGCAGTTCTTTATTCATTAACCAATAGAAGCAACACATAGACAGAAGGACCTCCCACACCAACATGGGTGTTGAGGTCTAAACAAAACTCCTCGGGTTTATGCAGCAGACTCCACCAACCAAGCCACAGCTCTCTAGCCCCCACACTCTTTCTATTGTTGACATCAGCCACAGAGGGCAAAATGTGATGTTCCTACACTATTTTTAACATAAGGCAGGTAGGTAGCTTGGTAGGGCCATGCTTGCAGTAAGAAAATAATAAAAATAAACCAAGAGTCCAAGGTTGTGATCTGGTCAGTGTTCTGTACCTGAGGCCTGTCCATCAGAGATTTTTTTTTTAAAGAAGCAGAGGGGTGTAAGTCTGGTATGTCTGAAGAATACAGAACCAGGGGGCTAGAGAGATGGCTCAGAGGTTAAGAGCATTGCCTGCTCTTCCAAAGGTCCTGAGTTCAATTCCCAGCAACCACATGGTGGCTCACAACCATCTGTAATGAGGTCTGGTGCCCTCTTCTGGCCTGCAGGCATACACACACAGAGAATATTATATACATAATAAATAAACAAATAAATATTTTAAAAAAAAGAATACAGAACCAGCCTCACTGGGGCAGAGGTGAGCTGGGAGGAGTCTGGATGTGAGAGAGTCTCCTCGGGTTCCCTCAGGGCTCAGGGCCACAACCAGAGTGGGAGAATCCAGCCCCTGCCACACCTCCCCACACCAGAGCGCTCTACAGAAGCTGAGATGGAGTGTGCATAGCGGACTTGGGCTGGTGGCTGCAACTCAGCACACTTTACTGCAGAAATCCCTAATTGGCACCTCTGAGCTGCCATAACTTTCACTGCAGTAAGGGTATTCGTTTGTTTGTTTATTTGTTTGTTTGTTTTTGAGACAGGCCCCCTCTGTGTAGCCCTGGCTGTCCTGGAACTCACTCTGTAGACCAGATTGACCTCAAACTCACAGAGATTCACCTGCCTCTGCCTCCCGAAGGCTGGGGTTAAAGTGTGCATCACCACCACCTGGCATACAGAAAAAGTATTCTGAGGGCTGCCAGTATTGACCCTGATGACCTCCAGGGCCCACCGGAGCCTGCAGAGACAGTGGCCTAGTCTCAGTTGGAGCCACATTCCCAGCGAGAGGCCATGAGTGTCTGTTAAGGGTTCTCAAGGATTTACTTAAATATAAAATAGGGGTAAACACTGATACAGAACAGTTTAGATGTCACAGCTGATCCAGCTGCCTCTGTCCAGTTGTTTCTGTCCAGGGGGTGAAGTGCAAGCCACCTGCTCCCACCACCCAAGACAGTGCAGGAGCAAGAGAGGGCAAGACCTTCTTCCTCATCTTATAAATTGTCAGCTTCAAGCCCTAGGATCCATAATCCCCAAAAGCCATTGGCTAAAGGGATGGAAATCCTACAACACAGACCTGCTAGCTTCCAGACCTGTTGGCGCCCAGACCCGCTGGTATTCAGACTGCCTCGTGCACACAGCTCACGCCCAGACCTTCTTACACCCAGACCTGCTCACATCTTCTTCAGACCACTCTGCCCAGTGTAGGAGCATCAGAATGCACTCTCACCCCTAGGAGCCATATCCAAGGACAACCCCATCAGGCTAATAGCGGGCCTAAGAGCTTTTACTTTAATCCCAAATGCAAAGAGTGTTCGGGAGAGAAGTGTCCCAGAAGTCCCAGATCCCACAGTGACATAAACAGAGATCTCTCCCAGGCCCTGGTCATAGAGGTGAAGCACCATTCTGTTTACCTAGATATTGGCCAGGAAAGCAGATAGACCCAAGGACAGGAGTAAACACGAAGGGCTCAAACTTCTAGAACACTGGGGGCAAAGAAGAAATGTGGACGGAGTAGGAAGGAAGGAAGTAGGAGAAGGAAGCAGGGAGCTGAACTGTCTGTCAGGACACACACGTTTTAAGGTTCGGGTAAAGGGCATCACTATAGACTCTGACTGAAGCCTCAGGGGCAGAGAACATCTCAGTGCTCCGTGCACACCCAGTGTGCACACATTCCCTCACCCGAAACTCACATCCCATCCCACGAGTTCCTTGAGTACAGTTATAACCACGAAAGGATGCAGGTCATCACTGGAAGGATGAGAAGGAGAATACACTGTTCCAAGACTGACTTCCTGCCATTTGACTGGATGGGGCCTGAAGGAGATGCCTGGAAGGAAAACGAAGGAGTCCAATCTGTGGCAAGGCATGGCAGGTCTCCGGCCAGACCCTCAGGAGCTGGGTTGCCTGGGTTAAGAATCAGAGAATCTCGATCTCTCTGTGCTTCCGTGTCCTAATAATAAAATGGCAGAATGCTGACTGTCTTTAAAGACTAAATGGGTATTTGAGATACTTAGGCTCATGGCAGGGGAGTAGCTCAGTGGTGCAGGGAACTGACTGTTCTTCCAAAAGACCTGAGTTCAATTCCCAGCACCCATGTGATGGCTCACAACTATCTGTAACTCCATTTTCAAGGAATCCATTGCCCTCCGTGAGCACTGGGCACACACATAGTACACAGACACATATGCAGGCAAGACACCCATACACATAAAACTGTGTGTGTCTCCGTGTGTGTGTGTGTGTGTGTGTGTATGCAAAATCACAAGTCAAGTATGGTAGTGGTAGTCCATGCCTATGATCTAAGCACTCAGGATCATGAGATCAAGGCCATCCTCAATGAATAGAGAGTTCGAGGCCAACATGAGTTGTGTAAGATATGTCTGGGGGGAAAAAGGAAAGCCAAACAAAAGATTTAGATCACTGCCTATCAAAGGAACAAGAACACCAAGATAATATTACGTATACTTGTGCCTTGGTTATCTCTTGATCATGAGGTTGAGGGCAGAGATTTGCACAAACTACACCTCCAGGTTTCCATCTCTGCTTTGTACCCAGGACAGGCTGCAGGAGGAGTACAAACAGCAATGGGGACCGACATCTTGAAATCTGGGTTTCGGTTCCCAGAGTGGCTTGCCTGCTGTCTTTGTGGGCTATTTCCTCTTCCATTTATGACCATAGTCACCTCACTCTCACCCTCTGCTCACACACCCTGACTGTGCCACCTCCCTCATACTCAGCTGAACACCTGAATGAGTCACCAGCACCCTGTAGCCCTGCCCCGTCCTCTCCTGTGTGGTGTACCCTGGGTCATCCTGGCTCAGCTCAGCTCAGGGCCACCAATCACACCCTTGGGGTTCTGTCTGACCAGTCTTGCTTCTACCTCAATCCTGCCCTCTCTCCTGCCCAGCCTTTCACACACTCAGACTTCATGAACCTCATAAAGAAAGCTACCTTCCATCCTCCATAGCTGCCCCATCCCCCTTCCCCTTTCTTTCAAACCTGTCCCCACTTGGACCCATCCACCAGTTTCCAGTTTCCTAAGCACTCCAGGGTCTTTTTCCCACTGCAAACCCAACAGAATCTCTTCAGCCCTATGATCCACATTCCTAATCATTTAAGGTTCCCTTTTAGGGGTCACCACCTAGGTAACCTGCAGGCACCTGAAGTTCAGTTGCCAAAATAGAAGTCTTCCTTCCTCATTTCCTAGTCTGTTTCTTCCCTCAGCATGTTATTAGTAGGGTAAGGCTAGAGGAGGTCTCCAGAGACAGAGCAAGCAAACTTCTCCAGGTGAGAGAAAGAACTCAGAGACTTGAGCAAGGAATTGGAAGAAAGTTCTATTACAGGGAGAAAGGACTCATTCAAGGAGTGAATGCAGGCTTCTCAACAGACAGCCACACTGCCACAGGTCCTTCCCTTTTGGGGACAGGCTTCACTAGTAGGGATGTAATGGCTTACTATAATAGGTAGAAATTTCCTGGATTAAAAGTTATGCCTGCCCTTGTCATCCTTACACAGAGTTTTCAGCTGTGGTGTGCAGCAGAGATATGACAGGGACCATTATACAGAAGCAAAGGACACCTGGTATTGGTTTCAATCAGCCATGTTGGTCCCTGTTGTGGGATTTGTTCACACTGTGAACCCCGAGTTTGCATTTGTGTTAATTAAAGTCAACCTTGGGTCAGGAGGCAGAACCAGCAACTGGTTGACAGGAAGTAGTCATGAGGGAGTCTGGAAGATAGAAAGAGAGACACACAGGAAGTAGGAGGAAGGGACTTTGAGTGTGGTAGTCTTTCAGAGATGCTGGAGAAGAGGTGAATTCAACTAGTTGTTCCTCAGCCTCTCTGAGCTAGCAGGTTTTCACCCCAGCCTCTGACTCCCACGTCTTATTGGTAAATAGAATGATAGATTTAGTTAAAAACTACGTTTAGTGGCAGCAGCAGGAGGCAGATTCAGCAGGACATAGAAGTCCCTGGGTTGCTGCCTGAGAATCAGGACAGTAACTTCAGAGTCACAATTACTGGCTGAAACAGCAGTAGATTCAGGGGCAGTTGCTGTGCCGGCAGAAAACAGGTCCCAGCCTGTTTGGGGTGGACCTATGTCTTTACTGGAGCGGGTCACAGGATATCTGGACCACAATTCAGCACTACAACTGAATTAGCCTCAAGCCCCTATGAAGTTTGCTTCATTTTTCTCTGGGCCTATGTAGCCAATCTCAAGAAGGTTTTACAGTCTGAAGCTCGTGCTGGGTCTCTTCCTTCCTCAGGACCGATCACCAACTCCTGCCAACTTTACTTCCAAATATTTCTTCTTACCATTCCTAGCATCACCGTAATTTGGCCTGTGACATCACTGACTAGTCTGTCAAAACCAGCCCCCTTAGCTTGTAATCCTCCAGCTTGACTTCCCCTCCATAGCCAGGATGGTCTTTCAATAGCCCAGGCTAGACCCAAGCCTCCTTCAGGAGAAACTGAGCATCTATACAAAAGCTCTTGGTGATCTCCCGTCTTCTCCTGGCCGCCTTCCTGTTTCCAGCAACATGCTGGTGCCTCCATTCACAATATGTCCTCTCTGGGTCCTTGGGGTTCTGTTCCTCTAGGTGCTTCCTCTGCAGCTGCTTGCCCATCACCACGTGGACACTGATTCATCCTCTAAGATAGAGCCTAGGCTTTTCCCTCCTCTGGGGCACCACTGATGGTTCCCCACGTAGACTGGATCCCCAGCTCTGATCAGTAGATATTAGAGTTGCCTGTTTACACCCGTCAATACCAGCTGAGAAGGAAAGAGGATTTTCTTTGGTGTACTAGGAACTGCAAGGTGAAAGCCAGATTGTGATAGCTCTGAATCCATGTTCTAAGGAAGATGGGGACAATAACACTCGTATGGGAAGAAAAGAGCTATGTGGTAGAAATTAAAGAAAAGATATGCATGGGAAATAAATGTCTATGGAACAAACTTTCTTTTAAAAATTGGATTTATAAGAGGAGTGTGGTGGTGCATGCCTTTAATCCCAGCACTTGGAAGGCAGAGGCAAGCTGGTCTCTGTGGATTCAAAGTCAGCCTGGTCTATAGATTGAGTTCCAGAACAGCTAGGGGCTGTTACACAGACAAGCCCTGTCTCAAAAGAAAAAAAAAATAGATCTATTTTGTGTGCATATGGGTATTCTGCCTACGTGTGTGTGTGTGTGTGTGTGTGTGTAATACACATATGCCTGGTGCCCTTTTACCACAGGAGAGGGCTTTGAATCCCCTGAAGCTGGGATTCCAGACAGCTGTGAGTCACCATGCTGGTGATGGGAACTTTGGCAAGAGCAGCAAGTGTTCTTCGGTGTTGAGCCATCTCTCTAGCTCCAGAGAACAGTTTGCTGATAAGCATCACAGCCCCTGATAGTGTTAAACCTGTTCAGTGTTCTGGTTAGTCCAACGCCTGTGGCCATAGGACAGAGGTGACTGAAGTTCACATTCTAGGCCATCGCTGGAGATGCAGGTACATCCAGTTCCAGGGGCCTCTGCTTGCATGCTGAGATACCCTCTCAACTTTATCTTCATCATAATTCTCTTCTATTTTCACACCACATCCTCTTTCCATCATAGGCTTAGCCAAGGGTCAGGCATGATCATCTCTGTAACCTGGATCAGCACCACAGACCCACACATACGACTGTCAGCTGAATAAATGAATGAACGGCCTTACGAGGGCTCTTTCCATCCTGAGTTGGTTTATCATGTGTTGACTTTAGAAACTTCTGGATTTTGAACTTCAGAGGAAGCAAGAAAAAAAATCAAATAAAGCTTAAAAATAAACAGTAAAGCAGAACTCACACTTTGAGCTTCAGCCCTATTCCATCCTGAGCTGGGTGTGGTGGGCAGAGCTGCCCTCTAAAAGGGGTTCCATGGGCAAGGCATGTCTCACTCCGACCTGAAAACTACGCATTGAAAACCAAGTAGTTCACTGATGGTTCTTCCCACACAACTTTAGAATGTAGATTTAAGCATTAAAAGGAAGCTCAGCACAGACCTGCCAGAAGCTCACTGTCAAGGCGGCTTACAATGGTAGAGTATATACACAGGTCTAAATTCCCATGCAGGGGTTTGGCTCAGAGCCACAGAGTGACCTAAAGAGAGTGCCTCGGCCTCAGGGATGAGTCGGTCACCCAGCCTGCTTGAACGAGCCTGTGCCTGTCCCTGCACGTGTACCCCAACATCATTACACCTACTTCAGAGGATTCTCCTGGGGATAAATTAGAGGGCCCATCACTACAGAGAGCACCCAAGAAACGAAACCTTCATTATCATCAGAGGGAAAAGTACGCACACCGCAGTGCTTACGGTTTAAAGGCACTGCCACACACTTTGCATAGTTAGAATCTGCTGTCAACTTGACACAGATCTGAAGTTCCCTGGGAAGAGGGGACCTCAACTGAAGAGTTGGCGGGATTAGATTGGTGCCTACAGGCATGCCTGTGGGTTATTTTGTTAACGGTTAATTGATATAAGAGGGCCCAGCCCATTGTGGACAATGACATCCCCAGGCAGGTGGGTCTGGGCTGTGTAAGAAAATCACATAATGACCAGAATGAAGTGGTGATGATAATAAGTAGTTGTAAAATGTTTAATGTGTTTCTTGCATTCAATAAAGCTTATTAAAACTTCAGCTGAGGGGATAACTCAGTCAGTAAAGCACTTACTGGACCTTAGTTCAATCCTCCAACCCACATTGTGAGAAGGGGGGGGAGGAAGAGGAGCAGGCAGGTAGCAGTGTGTCTTACACTTATATTCCCAGCACCGATGAGGAAGTGACAGGCGGATCCCTGGAGCTTGCTGGCCAACAAGACTAGCCTACTTGGAGAATTCTAAGCCAGTAAGAGACCCTGAGAGAAGGAAGAAAAGGGAAGGAAGGAGTCACGATGGGAGAACAGAAAGAATAGAACATGGGATGGATGGAGGGAGGGAAGGCTGAGCGGAGAGAGAGGAAGGAAGGAAGAAAGGAAGGAAGGAAGGAAGGAAGGAAAGGGAAAGAAAAGGTGGAGGAAGGCTGAATGCCACCTCAAGAATGATATATGACATCCGAGGTGTTTCTCTGGTCTCCTTGAGCACTTCTGACACAGACACAAACATGTACACACAGACATCCAAAAAAGACCTGCTAAGATTCATCAAGTTAAAATATAGAGTTCCTTCAGATAGAAACCCATTAGTTCAGGGCTCCATGGGGAAGGACCACCAGTGGACAAGATGCGCCCTGTGGGAAAGTAGCCTGGCCTCCTTGCTCTCTGCCTTCCACCCACAGGTTGGCTGTAACTGAGCAAGTAGAGCAGGGATTCAGAATTTGGTATTCAGGCCATCAGGCATCCCTGTGTCACAAGAGCTACCACTTAGCAACTGCCTCCCATCCACAGGCACATTGTGGTCCTTATCTGATTGTCATGACAATCCTGCAAAGTTACTATCTTTATTTGACAAATATGGGGACAGGACCCAGAGGGGTGACTTGGAAGGTTATGCTCCTAGTGAGTGCCAGTGGCTCAAATGTGTGTGATTCAACAATGTCTCCCCTTTCCACCGTGCCAAGCTGTGTTTGGGCAACCTCAAATTGGTGTTTGACCAATTCTGGATCCCTTCTTCTAGATGTCCATCATCCTGCTGCAAAGGGCAGTCTGTCAAAAGACAGGGCAGGTGCATCTTCTCAGCTCTGGGTGAGGTCCCTGGCCACAGCGGCACACTTAATGGGTGCAGAGGCAGTCCCTGGCTGCTGCTGGAGCCGGGCCATGGGGCAATCGGAAGGTAATCCCTGCTGGGTGACTCAGATGGCACAATTCCATGGTGACTTTCCAAATCAGGCTGTGCCAATCTGAGACCTGAACTCCAGCAGCCTTAACCCCTCCTTGCCTGTGTCTCGCCTCAGCAAGGAGAGCTGGGAGAGGCTCAGGTCATAGCAGAGCTGGTGGCCTGCCAGCCAAGCATTTTTAAAGCCCCGGGTTTGATTTCCAGCACTGCATTAACCAGGTGTAGTGGTACACGCCTGTTATTCTAGGTTTGAGAGGCGGAGACTGCAGCGTCAAAAGTTCAAGGTCATTCTCAGCACACAATGATTTTGAGGTCAGGCTGAGATGCATGAGATCCTGTCTGGGAAAAGAAAAGGTAGAAGGAAACTGAAAAATAGCTCAGTAGGTAAGAGAGCTTTGTATGTAAGCATGGGGACATGAGTTCAAATCCCAACCCTCACAAAAAAAGGCTGGGTGTGGCTGTTTGTGCCTGTAATGATAGTATTGGGGGACAGGGATAAGCAGATCGTGGGAGATCACAGACTAGCCAGCCTAGCCTTAGCAGAGAGAGGCTGTCTCAAGGGAATGAGGTGAGTGATAGAGGAAGACAGCTATTGCTCTCCTCTGACTTCCAATGCTTGTGCAAGGGCACACACACCCCCTATACACACACACACACACACATGCATGCACACACTCGGCTTCTCTTCCACATCTGCACTACACACAAGCTACAAACAAGAAACCCGAGCCCAAATGGCTTCATAGTTGGCCCCACCATGTGTGACTTCCTAGGAAAAAAACAAACTCACAGCCATAAACAATAAACAAAAATGCGCACACACAGCCACCTGCACATGAACAGTCAAAGCAGGTGATCCATAACCAGCCCAAACAGGAACCAACCCAAGTGCCCTTTAACCAATGAATGAATTGATAGGATCTCATCTATCATGAGTACTCCATGGATTCAATACTCAAAAACCATGGGGGAGATTGGGAGAGCCAGGGTTTGGATCCCCAGAACCCACGCAAATCCTGACAGAGTGCTGAATATCTGTAGTTCTAGGACATCTATGGAGAGAAGGAAAGCAAAGCTTGTGGGCGAGCCTGGTGTACACAGAGGTGCACAAGAAACCTTGTAGCAAGCCAAGTGGAAGGTGGAAGCTCTGGGCCTAGCCTGGTGTACACAGAGAGGTGAACAAGAAATCTCTGCTCAAACCAAGTGGAAGATGAAAACCAGTACCTGGGCTTGTCCTCTGACCACCACAGATGCACCATGGCGCACACATGCCCACACTCACACATGAACACACATGTACACACAAGCACACTCCTACACAAACACCTAAGGAGATAAATTTTAAAGCAATAAAAGCTAGAATCTGGACAAAAAATTTAATTTACTTCTGGCATTGTGGATGCTTTTCAAGCCATGGTTGCCATGACAACAGTCATATCACCAACCACTGGGAAGACATTTTGAAGTTAAACTGGAACCATTAGAGAAGATTGCCCACATGTTCTTGTGAGACACATTTTGGTGCCTACACACCCACAGGCAGACTTTGGCCCAGTGTGAGCAGGCTGCCTGGCCTCTAATGGAAGCTCAGAGCACCAACTGTGTCCAGGCAACAAAGCTGCCACTCAGACTCAGTGTTACAATGGCGCAGTGTCAATCATACTTTCTGTCGGTTTTTGGAGTCACTTTCCCCATTAGCTCCTGCTTGGAGTCATCAATGAGTAAAAGCTATTACCAAATGTAGGGTGCTGGGGCCAGATTCAATGCAAGAGACAGAAGGGAGCCCCCGAGTTCTGCTCTAAGGAGAGAATAGCAAGTCCATGAGTCAGATGATCTAGTATCAGCATGTCCACTTGACAGGTGAACAAACTGAAGCCAAGAAGGGCAGGATGGCTGTCTGGGGATTCATCACTCTTATATATTGCTAGCAACACCGTATCTCAAGCCTGTACAGTCCTGGAGCCTGATGCCTTCTTCCTCTGGCTAAGGATTACTTCCTGAAAGACCCCAGAGTGGGTGGGTGGTACAACCAGCCTCACAAATAAATTAGCAACAAGGACAACAAGTCAAGACAGATACCCGCCCCTTCAGGACACACTGAGTCACCAGTGGGGCCCAGCATCAAATGGAAATGCAGACCCACTTATCCAGGCATCAAGAAGAACATGAAGATAAAGACTATGGGGGCTGAGGGATGGCTACACAAACGTGAAGACCTGAGCTCAGGTCCCCAGCACCCACATAAAAGTCAGGCCAGAAGCTTACAGCTATAACCCCAATGCTTGAGGGGTGGAGACAAGTGAATTCTGGAGGCTCACTGGCCAGCCAGTCTAACCTAAATGGTAAACTCCAGGTCTAGTGAGAGACTTTGTGTCCATATAGAAGGTGGAGGGTAATTAAGAAACATGTCTGACGCCAACCTCTAGCTTCCACATACATGTATGAGTACATGTGCCACACACACAAAAGATGGTGACAGACAAGTACTAAGTGAGCTCACGTCTTTCTAAGCAAGGTTTCCCGGGTGACTGCAGAGGACCACACCCATCTAAGGACAGCCCTGGCTCTCATCTCTGCTCCACAGAAGTCTAGTACCTGATGCATTGCAGAGCAAATCTGCTCTCTGACTCCGATGAGAAGTGACTTCTCTTGGCTAGGTTCCAAGCCTGCCCAGATGCCAGCCTCCAGTATCTGTCCCATGGACACACATCTTTCAGGCAAGCTGACCTAGCATCCTATACCACTTTCTGCTTTGCAGATCAGCCGTCTCCTGGCTCACGCTGCAGCTGCCATCTTTGCTGAGAAGCCCAGTCTCTCGGGCCCAGCTTCAGCTGCCCTGAGAAGCAGCCCCATTACGTCATGACACCAGGATGGGAAGAAACATCTTGAGGATGAAGTGTTCTTTGGCCGGGGTGTTTTTTGTCTGAGACTCCCCTTGTCTATCCCAGCAAGAAGCTCAGGGTGGGAAAGAGGGGCCTCATGCAAAGATGACCTCACACTAATAACTAGCTATGCTTTCTTCCCATCCTTCATGCAAATCTTACTGTTTTTCTTTCTGGATTATAGGGACTACAAACAAGCCATGGGCTACCGGAATTTCACACAAAAGAAAGGTAATTTGGCATTAATGGACATCAAACATATGCAAAAGTAGGTCTTGGGTCTTCTAAAACTCAAGTGGGTTTTTAGAAGACCCAAGAAAACCTGTGAGCATCTCTGACTGAGAGATATTGCTGCATTTCCCTTGAACTTTAAAGCTATCATGCAGCAGCCTGGGTGTTCTTCCCTGGGGCCACCCACAGTGCATCCAAACCCAGTGGGGAACTGGGACAATTCTACAGGGGGCTGTATGGAGAGATACAAATAAGGAGTACCACAGCACACCCTGTCTACCTACTCATGAGAACTGCTGTCAATCTTCTTTACTGTTTCCCTCTTTCCCATGTTATTGCAGAGTAAACCCGAGTCATATTTTTATCCTAAATATTTCATTAAGCATTCCTATAAGGTATCAATTATTTTTCAATACAGTAATGACAATATTGGATGGGAAATGTAAAGAAGAATAAGAATGGGAGGAGAGAAATAGAAAGAGTTTAGGGATGGATATGATCAAAATATTTTTTATGCATGTATAAAGATGTCACAATGAAACCAATCACTCTGTATATTTCACATGCACTAATAAAAATATAATACCAGTAAGTGGCCTAAAAATAACACTTCCCAGCTAGTGCTTGGATGTTTTAATGTCCATGAGTAAAGAGGAATGGTTGGTCAAGGACTATAGGCTATCACCTTCAAAAACAAGGAAGAAAAAGTAGAGAAAATAAAGACAAACCAGAAAGAAAGAAAGAAAGAAAGGAAGAAAGAAAGAAAGAAAGAAGAAAAATAGCATGTTTACAGAAACAAAAAAGTACATACAAGAAACAAAAAGAGCTCAGTAATGGAAAAGTTGCATGCAGAAGACATTTGGTTTGATTACCGATATGGAGAGAGAGACACAGAGGGGAAGAAAAACAGCATAAGGGAACTAGGAAAAAGCATAAATAGGATGTCTTGATGGAGAATGTCTGTGTCATACAAGGTCTGAGCCCTTCAAGGAGGGGACTGAGGACTATCACAAAAATTGGGGCTAAGTTAAGGAAAGCCAATCATTAACAGAGAAGCCCTGCCCTCCACTCAGGACCACAAGCAGCAGGAAGCCCTTCCCACTCTAGGCTGAAGAGAAAAGAGTGACAATAGAGCAAGGGAGGTCTAAATATAAAGTGGCCTTAAGAGCTCATCTTCCACAGCCATAAGAGGACAGGCAAGCAGCAACACTCCTACCTTCCACTATTTCCCTACTGGCTGAACTATGGAGGGCCAGCTTCCTAGAGTATGGGACAAGATGGAGAAGGGAAGAGAGGAAAAGAATTTTAGACTGGGAAATAAAATCCTGGGAGCAAGGATCTGTTATAGTTTAGATATGGAGTGTGCTCCCAAAGGCTTTCATGTTGAAGGCTGGATCCCCAGGGCAGCAATGTTCAAAGGTGAGTATCAGAGAGTATGGGGGTCATGGGGGTGCTGACCTTCTCACAGAGCTAATCCACTGATTTCTATTGGGAAGTGATGAAAGTTTAAACAACAGGCCCTATGCATCAATTGCCATTTACACTGCTGTGATTAAAAAAAAAACCTGAACAAAACAAGGAACGAAGTGTTTATTTCGACTCACAGTGTGAGGGTACAGTTCCTCATGGTGAGGATGGTGTGGAACAAGAGTGTCAAGCAGCTGGTCTCCTGGTATCAACAATGGTCAGGAAGCAGAGAGAGATGAATGCTGGTGCTTAGCCTGCTTCCTCCTTTTTGGGCAGTATGGGATCCAGCCCGTGGTGGTACTACTCATATTTAGGGTGAACCTTCTCACAGTTAACTTAAACAATCTCTCACACACATGACCAAAGGTATGTGTCTTCTGTGATCTACAGCCTGTGATCTAGAGACAGATCTGTGATCTGTCAGGTTGACAATTTAACCATCCTAACCTATCTGAAGGCTATTGGAGACATGTCTTGGGGGAGCATACTTTTCCTTGGACCCTTACTTCCTCTCTCTCTTTCTCTGTCTCTCTCTGTGTGTCTGTCTACCTCTTTCTCTATCTCTCTGCCTCCTAGAGATGAACAGTTTTGTACCACCATGCTCCTCCCCAACTATGAAATTTTAGCCTTACCTTAGACCTACAGCACTGGGGCCCAGCAGCCACAAACTTAAGCTTTCTGAACCTCTGATCCAAAACTCCATTTTCTCCTTCAGGTGGACTTGTTCAGGTATTTTGTCACAACAATGAAAAGCTACCTAACACGAAGTCTAAATAAAACAGGTTCAAAAAGGAAATGTTCCTAATCAACATGATGTGAATTCTAGACTCAAAGAAAACAAAAAATGAATGCTAGCACAGCGGAGGAAGGGACGAGTCTTCAAGCTTTTCTGTGGGTTTGGCGGGGAAACACTGTGGCGGTACACCAACAACTTGACTAACCAGTGAACAGTCAGACAAATTGCACAACAACAGTTTCAGGAAATATATAAAGCTGGACATGAAGAAGACACTCCTGGCGGCCATAGAGAATGCTGGCCTGAATGTAGCACATAGGTGTCAATCTATACAGAACGTGTTCTTAGATATAGTGACCTGAGCTGGATTTCTTAATAATGGAAGGAGGGAACTGATTACCAAAAGTTGTCCCAATTGTCCTTGGATTTCTGTATGAGTACTCAGGTACAAGACCCTGCACGCTTGCACATGCACAGAGAGAGAAAGAAAAAGAGAGAGAGAGTCCAGTGTTCATGTTAAGTGGTTAAAAAATGTGTTTTACTTCCTGACCAATGCACTGGTTGTTATTTCGGGCTGGAGAAATAGCTTTAATAGTTAAAAGTACTCAATGTTCATGCAGAGGACTCACACTTGGTTTCCAGCACCCACATCCCTGGTGACTCACAGCCATCTGTAGCTGTCGCTCCCATGCCGAGAGGTCCAGCACCCTATACTAGCCTCCAAGAACACAAGCCACACATTGCACCCACATATACAAGATAAAAGGCAAACACTACAAAATGCGATACTTTGTCTCTTAAAAGACCTGATGTTTGCTAAGGAAGTGGCTATAAACGGTGGCAAACATCTTCGCTGTGGCGATTCTACAAAAGAGGGAAAGTTTGTAGAGATGACGTGGGTTAGGCTTGACTCCCAACACAAAATTCGCTGTGGCAATTCTACAAAAGAGGGAAAGTTTGTAGAGATGACGTGGGTTAGGCTTGACTCCCAACACAAACTAGGAACTAAGGTTGCTGAGCGGTTCAGGGCACAGCATCGGCGTGTGTCTGCCTAGGCTCGGACCACAGCATGCTGTGTTCAGCATTCACCTGGCCTTTCTCAGAACATCATCCTGCCCAGCACATGTGAACTTTTAAATTCACATCACGCTCAAACATTTCCCTGATTTGCCAATGGTGTTGGAGCAAATCTGCATTTTCAGAATGAGCAGTCTAGCAGGACGGAGGACTCCTAGACTCACATGGGGAAGGGACCTTTGTGGAGCTGGCAGGCAGGAATTGGGCCCCATCCACTCCCTGCTTCTTGATGTTAACTGCCAGACATCAAAAGGGTGTTTTGCTGGCACCTGGGAACAGCTCTATTCAGCTGGCCCCACCCAGGCCCTCTGGGGAGTCTCCACACTGTGCACTGGGTAACACCACTGCAGGTGCAAAACTTAGACTGTCCATCGGCGAGTGCCCCCTCCCAGAAGTTTCCCTGGGACAGAGGGCAGGTCTTGTTAACTCTACCTGTCAGAGATGGGAAATGAAGCTTGGAGAGATTGCTGTGTCTGTCACCCAGAGACACAAATTCCACAGAGAGACAGTGACTTCATCACAGTCTTTAGCTGAGAGCTGTCCTTCCACGCAATGGGGCTTGGGATGGCTTCTTTAAGTATCAGGTCTTCCTTTCCTTTGCTCTGAGAGGGAGAGCAGACCCAGGCTGCGTACAGCCACCTGCCTCGGGTGAATGCACTTCCAGTACTGACGCCTGCTTCTTGGAACTGAAGGAGAAAGCCTCCACTGGCACCTCAGAGGCTTCACCCAACAGTGGATGAGAAGTGTTCGGATGCCACCAGGGCATGAGTGTCTTAGTTGATTGAGACACTCCATTCAATCGGCCATGAGTCAGCATCCTATAAAGAAGAAAGCAAGCAGCTTGCAGATCGTGTGAGGCCTTTAGCTCAGAGGCTGCCACAGGAGCAGCTTGTGTGACTGTCAACTTTCAAGGCCAAAACTGGCCCTCAGATTGGGCATGCCCATGTGTTCCCAGGGAGGTGACAGAGACTGCTGATGAGCAGTTTTTGTTTCTCAGCTGGGACACCGGCCTACTTTTACTTTATGCTTCCCAAAGCCAGCAGCGAGAAGCCACGTGGCCGTAACTTCTTGACTATGATTTCATGAGCTGGTCACAGGACAAGCTGCTCTTCGCAAACAGGCTTCAAAGACCTAAGCCTTCAGCACACCAGAGCCTAGATCATCCTTACAGACACACGCTATGGCAAGATCTAAAGAAAGCTTGCTGCCCCCCCCCCAAAAAAAAAGCACAGCTGCCTTTGTAAGCTGGGTTACGGTTTGACGCTTGGTCCAGGTGGTGGCACTGTGGGACATTCGTAGAAACAGGAGACAGAGCCCAGCTGGAGTAGGTAAGGCCCTGGAGGTTGGCTCCCTGAGGCGTGTACCATCAGCCGCTGCTCCCAGGCCTGCCCTGGTGTAAGCTGGCCTGCTCAGCCTTGCTGTCCCAGCCGTGATGGACTGAATTCTCTAAAACTGTAAGCCAAGGAAAATCGTTTATCCTTAAAGTTACTCGGCCATGAGAAGAGCAACTGGTAGCTTGATTCCGGTCTCACTCACCTTCAGCGACTGTGCAGTGGGTGTTGCTGCTTTTGATTCTCTGTTGAGATCATCTTCTCAAAAATACGTCCTTCACACATAGTAACATGGACTCCTTCCCAGTCCAGCGGGTGCTTTCCCTGTTCACCTGGTTCAGTCCTGATCCCCGCACTTTAAGGGGAGTCAGCAGACAACGGTCATCATGGGGTCTCTTTGGTGCCACTGAACATCACCACTGAGAAAGGTCGCCCTGGTCTGGACAGTCCCCTCTTGTCTCCCCTGCTCCTAACTGCTGTAGCTGCACCCTCAGCATCCCAGTGCACCATTCCTCACAGGGGTACCTAGCTGAGGTATGCACTCCAAACTCTACCCCTAACTGACAATCGCAGCTTTTGTGGAGTGGCGGAGCCAGTCTCCCTCTCTGGTTTTCAAATCCCAAACACCCACCCCGATCTTATACTCAGACATGGGTGAGATTTCTCTTAGAGAAAACCATAGTTATCCACATTGAGTGTAAGAATATGATGAACTGGAGAGAAGGCTCAGTGATTAAGAACACTGGCTGCTCTTCCAGAGGACCCTAGTTCAATTCCCAGCACCCACATGGCCGCTCACAACTGTCTGTAACTCCATCTTCAGAAGACCCGACACCCTCAGACACACATGCAGGTAAAACACCAATGCAAATGAGTACATTGCTTTTCAGCTGTAGTTGGTGGATGGGTAAGGTCTTGTTTTATTGCAAATCTTCACAACTGCTGTGGGAATCTGGTCCCTGGCTGATTTCTGTGTAGTAGAAGTACCCATGTGAAGATGCCATGATTGTGTTTTTACATAACTAAAGCAGTCTGAGGTGAGAGGAGATCTAGAGTCACGAGTGGCTTTAGTGACAGAAGCCATTGCCTTCCTCAGCCTTCAGAGGGTGAAAGCCAGTGATAGCTCTTCATGCTGAGGCCTACAGATATGCATATGTGCAAATCCAAGTGTGCACCTGCGCAAACACACATACATGGCAGTGTGTATGCCACAGCATCCATGTTCATGTGGATGTGCTATTGTCTTAGGGTTACTATTGCTGTGATGAAACACCGTGACCAAAAAGCAGCTTGGGGGAGGAAAAGCTTTGCTGGACTTACACTTTCATGTCACTGTTCATCATTAAAGGGAATCAGGATAGGAGCTCAAACAGGAACCTGGAGGCAGGAGCTGATGCAGAGGCCATGGAGGGTGCTGCTTACTGGCTTGCTCCCCATGGCTTGCTCAGCCTGCTTTCGTACAGAACCCAGGACCAGCAGCCCAAGGATGGCCCTGCCCACAATGGGCTAGGTCCTCCCTCATCAGTCACTAAGAAAATGTCCTACAAGCTTGCCCACAGCCCGATCTTGTAGAGGCATTTCTCAACTGAGGCTCCCCTCTGTTGACTCTAGCCTGTGCCAAGCTGACATATTATAACTAGCCAACACGGTTTTGTATAAACATACATACAATATTTTAGATATATACTAGTGTTTGTGCACGCACATACACAGGTATGTCTTATGTACTGTCAGACTTGTACCTGTGTATAAATATGCTAATGGGAATGTAAGTAGGAGTATGTATGGACATACATTTTACTAATAGATATGACATGTGTGTGAATGTATTTGTGTGTCTGTATTTGGTGTAATATCTGTGTTTGCTAGTACACACCCAAGCAGAATGTGTTCAGATGGCCCCTGCACCCTCTGGTTCCCAGGTCCTGGGCCTCCCCTTTGCCTCACTCACTTTTGTGTCTGGCACAGGTTCTGGCCCCACAGCACCACCTGCTGGCCACCTTGTTTCTGAAGTAGGCAGAAGGGCCACCCATCTGCATCAGAGAAACCCAAGGGACAGGGCCACTATCAACACAGCCCCTAGGATCACAGTGGCCCCAGGTAGCCCCAGAGTCCACTTTCAAATCTAGAGAAGGACTCAAACGAAATGGAAGGCCAGGTGGCAGTGACACACGCCCTTAATCCCAGCACTCGGGAGGCAGAGGCAGAAGCAGGCAGATCTCTGGGAGTTTGAGGCCATCCTGTGCTACAGAGTGAGTTCCAGGATCGCCAGGGATACACAGAGAAACCCTAAATTAAAAATAAATAAATAAATAAATAAAAATAATAAAAAGGAAGCAAAGGAAACGGAAGAACTGTCAGGAAGCCAGGGTCATCCAAGCACTAGAAGGAAGCTCTGCCCAAAGGGACAAAGTCTTAATGAGCCAAGGAAAGATGAAGGTTTGCAGGGTGTACTTCTTCTGCAGTTTGAAGGGGAAGTTAGCCCCAATCCACACCTCACCCTGTAGCCAGCCAAGGTTGGGGACGGTATGGTGGCTGTGGTAGGTCAGAGAAAGGGAGGTTCCGGAGGGACCAGAGGGGAAGTATCAGAGTTAGGGGTATGGGAAGGAGGAAATTTGGAAGCAATAGCAATATGGACTCCTGAGCTCTCCTGGGGGTTCCCCCAAATTCACCTTTGTTGTCTTCCACCTGTTCCCACCTCCCCTCACTTGGTGTTTTTTTTTTGTTGTTGTTGTTGTTGTTGTTTTTTCAAGACTAGGTTTTTCTGTATAGCAGTACTAGCTGTCCTAGAACTTGCTCTGTAGACCAGGCTAGCCTCGAACTCACAGAGATCCGCCTGCCTCTGCCTCCCAAGTACTAGGGTGTGCATTAAAGGTGTGCACCACCACTGCCCAGCTCCACTCAGTGTATTTTTAAGATTTATTTTATAATTTTAATTGTGTGTATGTGTGTGAGAGAGACTATGTGCACACACGCGTGTGCCTGTGGAGGCCAGAGCGGGACACTGGTCCCTGACGCTGGAATTACAGGCAGTTGTGAGCCCTGGTACCTGGATGCTAGGAACCAAACTCACATGCTGAGCAAAAGCAGTAAGAACTCTCGGCCATTGAGCCCTCTCTCCAGCCCCACCCCTATCAATGTAAGCTGAGACCAGACCAAACTAATTAAACTGCCCTAAATGTCGTGTGACAGTTCTTAGTAAAATGCCTTTGTACACACAGTTCATGCATCCAGACTGCCCTTCTCAAGTGATAAAGATTTATCACTCGAATTGGTCTAATAAAACCCAGTAGCCAGGCAGGAAGGATAGGCGAGGTGACCAAACTAAGGATGCTGGGAAGGAGAAGGGCGGAGTCAGCAGTCACCAGCCAGGTGCAGAGGGAGCAGGAGAGGACGGAGTCATGCTAATCAAGGTTCCACCACGTGGCAGAGCATCAATAGAAATATGGGCTAATTCAAAATGCAAGAGTTAGCTAGTAACAAGCCTGAGCTATTGGCCAACCATTTGCAATTAATGTAAGCCTTGGGGTGTTTATTTGGGAATTGCTGGTGGGACAGAAACTTCCACCTACACTTCTCCCTTTGAGGGGACCTCCTACTCATCCTACAAAATCTGATCTCTGAATCTCATTTGTGCAGCCTTGCCTGTCTCCCAGACCTCCTCCTTTATCTCACTAGTTATTAGTCATAGTAATATATATATATATATATATATATATATATATATGTAATACACATAAAATATAAGAACTATATTTTCCTTCCATTTAGTGGTTCTACCGTGTTTCTTGCATTTCACATATCTAATAATGACCATGCTGGCCTAATTAGCCTCATTAGGGTCAAATCACTACTCCTGTTTTACCACTATGTATCAAAAAGATGGGCCTCCAAAAGTAAGTAACCCAGTCTTGATGCTTCTCCATATATTTGCATCATTAGGGAAACTGAGGCAAGAGAAGAGTCTCAAATCTGAAGCCATTTTAGCCTGCCCGAGAAGACCGTGCCTCATAGAATGAATGAACACTCGTGCGTAGCTTGTTCTAGGTCCAGTGGCTGACAAAGGACAGGTTCCGAACGCAAACCCTGTGCTGCTTGACCCAGAGCCCCTAGATGTCACTGTTGCTCGGCTCTGTCCCTTTCCAAAGGCATCAGAGTCCTTGTCAACTTCATCTCGCGGTCCTCTTGACCCCTGACTCCACAATACTAGACTTCCTCTAGTCTGGTTGCCATTGGCATTGACTAAACTGCTCCGTTTGGAAGGAGGAGCTCAGATTTTCAAGGCTCCATTCCAAGAGATGTGAGAACCATCCTAGGTGCAACGCTAATGCTGACCACCAGAGGGCGATGCTGCATCGCTTCCGTGACTGTTTCTGCAGGATGTAAGACTTGTTTTTCCCTTGGGTGTGTCTGACTCTGGGATTTCCAGTCCTTCGACATCAGAGTTAATGGATGGAAGAATTCATGTGCTAGTGACTGAGCCGAAATATGTAGAGCATAAAATTGATACTAAGGAGATAGGGAGTTTTCCTCTCCCCTCTTTCGAGAACGTTCACTTCCTAGGGGTCTCAGAATCTATCTCAAACGTTGAGGAAAGATGCCCCAAAATGTAAAATTTAACCAAAACCAGGAGGACCCCCACAGTGTCACCTGTGCACGAGGCTGTGCTCTCACCTCATGGCAGGGACTTCAGGGTCCCTCCTAGCATCATCTGCAGCTGTTAAATGTAATAGACAAATTATACAAGTATATTTATTTTTCCTTCCCAAGCCAAAGTTAACACAACGTCCAGCAAAGCCTTCTAGACACTTTGCCTTTTCTGGTAAACGCAGCTCAGAAACTAGTGCATTGTCACTTCTGAGCTGGTTACTTATGGACCTCAGGGGCAGGGTATTTGAACACGAGCCTGACTAGAAAGCCCAGACAAAGAGTACAGAGCTGAGGGTGGAGCAGGAAGCCTTGTTATTAGGGGGGCCTGGTTACCTCCCCACAGAAGGTTCCCTACCAGGAAGCTTATTGTTAACCCTACTGGCACAGGAATAACCATCAGTGATGGGGACGGCACAGATCTACATGTGACATGAAACTACGTGGAGTAGCATACGCACGCACATACCCACATGCATACACATGCACATGCTCACATATGCACACATGCCCACACATGCCCACACGCGCATAAATGCACATATGCATGCACATGCCCACATGCACATATGCACGCACATGCCCACACGCGCACACATGCACATGAGATATGATCACACTGTGAGGAGGTACCAGTGTCCCCATCCCTGACTTCAATGTCACAATAGTTATGCAGTACAGGACACAGAACTGAAGCTGGAGGACAGATACACACAGACCCAGCCACAACTTCTCTCGGGTCTGTCACTACTCAAACACCAAATGCAGAAACTGATTTTTTTTTTAAAGAGAAGGGGTGTAGGACAATAATGGTTCGGGGCACAAAGCATGTGACATGTAGGCACAAGAATCAGAGTTCAGATCCCTAGAGCCATGTAAAAGCTGGGCAGGTGTGGCTGCCACCATTAATCCCAACGCCTGAGAGACAGAAATCCTGGGGGCAAGCTGTTAGCTGGAATCAGCAAGCCCCAGTTCAGTAATAAGCAAATAAGTAAGTAAGTAAATAAATAAATAAATCGGATGATGGAGGAAGATACCCAGTGACTACGTTGGGCTCTCCACACAAATGTGTGTTCCACATATGTAAACATGCACACACACACATGCAAAAACATTAAAAAGTATAAGGGAAGCCAGGTGGTGGTGGTGCACTCCTTTAATCCCAGCACTCGGAAGACAGAGGCAGGCGGATCTCTGTGTGTGAGTTCGAGGCCGGCCTGATCTACAAGAGCTAGTTCCAGGGCAGGCTCCAAAACTACAGAGAAATTTTTTTTCTCAAAAAAAAAAAAAAAAAACCAAAAAACAATACAAGGGAGTCTGTCATCTTGTGTGTCTGTGGCCAGCTCATTCTTCTGTCCTCAGTGAGGCTTTGTAAATCCAATCCTTTTTCCTCTACTTACTCCCTAGCTCCCTCAAACCATCCTCGCCGGAGGAATCCCATCCTTCTGCACTTGGCCTTAAATTCCTGAGGAACCTCGTGCTGGAAACTGGGGTCCTCCCCCAGGTCTCTCTCTACATCCACCCAAAGCAGTGGTTCTCAGGCTTCCTGTGTTGCGACCTTTAACACAGTTCCTCATGCTGTGCTGACCCCAACCATAACATATTCATTGCTACTTCACGACTGTAATTTTGCTACTCTTCTGAATTGCAGCATAAATATTTTTCGGAGACACAGGTTTGCCAAGGGGGTTGTGACCCACAGGTTGAGAATCAGATCAATCTTGCTCCTTGTTTCTCTGTTCTTTTACCTCCGTCAGAGTCCAGGCTCTTGTCTTGAGCAATTGTCATTGAGAATAGTTTCAAAGTCTAGACCCTACTACCCAGGCCAGGAGCCTTTCAAGCGCAAAAATCGCCTGGCATTTCACCCTGCGGTCTGGGCACAACTGTACAACATGGCCCTGTGGTGGACAGGGAGGGTTTGGCTCAGTAGGTGTCCCCTTTTTCGGGGAATCTTTAGATAAACTTGGTGTCCGAAGCAAAAGACACACGCTTAAGGAGAAAGGAGACTTAGGCTTCAGGCTGACAGATGAACAGTCTCTAGAGAGACCGGTTCTAACCGGTCAGAATGGACTAGCAAAACTTGCCCCTCTGGTTCCAGAGTCTGGGCTGGCTCCCAAAGCCTGTTCTGCAACTCCCAGGCTCTGGGCATCATAGGTGAAGCCAGGAACAAGCTTCCAAGAGATTAGATGACCCAATGATTGAGGAATTTTGGAGTTTAAGGACATTTTGTATCTCAGTTGCCCACCCCCAAGGACCTGTGTGACCCATATGTGAGTCCACAAGTCACTCAAGTTCCCAAACCTCTGCTTCTTCCTTTGTAAAGTGGAACTAACTAAGCCTACACAAGCGCTATTAAAATCCCTTCCCTTGCAGAGATAAACAAGGCATATCTCTCCTCCTAATGTTCCAAGGACAAACACAAGCAGGATTTGCCTAAATTCACTCTGGAGAACCATCCCTGGGCTAGTGGTCCTGGGTTCTGTAGGAAAGCAAGCTGAGCAAGCCATAGAGTGGCGGTCAAGTCAGTAAGCAGTACCCCTTCATGGCCTCTGCATCAGCTCCTTCCTCCAGGTTCCTGCCCTGCTTGAGTTCCTGTCCTAACTCTCTTCAGTGATGGATTATGGTGTGGAAGTGTGAGCCAAATAAACCCAAGTTGCTTTGCTCATGGTGTTTCATCACAGCAAATAGTAACCCTAACTAGCCTTATAAACTCTAGACACAGCCTTCTATAGACTCTAGACACAGCCTTCTGTATACTCTAGACACAGCCTTCTATAGACTCCAGACACAGCCTTCTATAGACTCTAGA
>JAQHUG010000018.1:6091411-6103611 GCA_028555095.1 Dicrostonyx torquatus | reverse complement strand
AAAAGGCAAAAAGAACTCACCTGCAGTCACTGGTTGTTGGCTGGTGGCCTCGGAGTTGAAGGTTTTCTGCAGTTTGGGCAGGAGAAGCACGTGGCAAGCATTGAATGACATGGGCTTACTAGCCCTACCTTGTATGATTTCTCGGTTCCTCTTCCCAGGATCAAAGCTGCACAAGAATACATCATGACAGGTGTGCTGGTGCATGCCTTTAAACCCAGCACTCAGGAGGCAGAGGCAAGCAGAGCTCTGTGAGTTTGAGGTCAGCCTGGTCTACAGTGGAGTTCTAGGACAGAGAGGGCTACATAGAGAAGCCCTGTCTCAAAAACAACAACAACAAAAAGTACTTTGTAATTAATTCTTTTTTTTTTCTTTTTTGAGACAGGTTCTCATATAACCCAGACTGGCCTTGAATTCTCAATTTAGTCAAAGATGACCTTAAACTTCTGATCCTCCTGTCTCTGCCTTCTGAGTTTTAGGACTCCAGCCATGTGCCACTATGCCCAATCTATGAGGATTGAGGTCAGGGCTTCAAGTACGCTTAGCGTGCACTCCACTGAGGTACATCCTGACCTCCTCTCAATAGTTAATATTTTTTGTGAGACAGGTTCTTTCTGTGCAACCTTGACTATCCTGGAACTTACTATATAGACCAGGCTGGCCTGGATTTCACAGAGATCTGCCTGCCTCTGCCTCTCAAGTACTAGGATTAAAGGCGTGAGTCACAATATGTGTCCCAAGTATTGAATTTAAAAGATATGATTGTTATTATAATTATATATAAGAATTATCAAATGAGCATCCTTTCCCTACCTCTGAGTTTGCAAGGCCATTTAAAAATTTATTTTAGGAGACTGGAGAGATGGCTCAATGGTTAATAGCTCTGGTAATCCTTTCAGAGGTCCTGAGTTCTGGTGTAGGAGGTTCTTTTATTTTTGTGTTGCTTTCATTGGTGAATAAAGAAAACTGCCTTGGCCCTTTGATAGGGCAAAATCTTAGATAAGCGGGGAGGACAGAACAGAATTCTGGAAGAGAGAAGGCAGTCAGGGAGAGCCGCCATGGATTCGAGAGAGTCAGACATGCTGAATCTTTCCCAGTAAGACCACTACCTTGTGGTGACTTACAGACTATTAGAAATGGGTTGAATCAAGATGTAAGAGTTAGCCAATAAGAGGCTAGAACTAATGGGCCAGGCAGTATTTCAATGAATACCGTTTCTGTGTAATTATTTCAGGGGCTAAGCTAGTCAGGCACTGGGAGCCAGGTGGTGGGATGTGGCCAGCCTGCTCCACCTCATTACTACAGAGTTCAATTCTCAATAACCACATAGTGGCTCACATTCATCTGTAATGGGACTGGATGCCCTCTTCTGTCCTACAGGCATACACACAAATAGAGCACTCTTATACATAAATAAATAAATGTTTTTAAAAATTATTTTGTTAGGGCTGGAGAGATGGCTCAGAGGTTAAGAGCGCTGACTATTCTTCTAGAGGTCCTGAGTTCAACTCCCAGCAACCACATGGTGGCTCACAGCCATCTGTAATAAGATCTGGTGCCCTCTGTATACATAATTAATAAATATTTTCTAAAAAATTATTTTGTTATTATTACTTGTAATTTAAAAAAAAGCTGCACGTGAGAAAAAGACACTGTGCAACAGAGCTCAGGTGGAGGGGTTTTTATTGGGGAAAAGTGAATGGGAAAAGGGAGGAGGGGAGAGAGAAGACCAGCCTCTGGGACAGAAGTGGCAGAAGAGAAGACAGAGAGACAGAGACAGACAGACAGATTGAGACAGAGAGAAGGAGGGAGAGATGGGGGGAAGGACCCTTTTAAAGGGGAAAGTAGTGAATTTTCACAGGAGGTGCTCTTAGTCGCTGCCGCTGAGGATGTATACCCCAAGCTCAGGCCAATACAGATGCCTGAATACTAGCATCACTAGTAGTAGTGGTAGTAGCTGTGTGTGTATATGTACATATATATGTGTATGCATACATGTAGTATAACATGTGTGGAGACAACTTTCAGGAGTCAGTTCTCTCCTTCCACCATGTGGGTCCTGAAGCTAGAACTCACTCAAGGTGTCTCTGCACAAGGTTTGTGCAGAGAGCACACTTGATTGGTCTCTGGGCCATCTCACAGTTCCTACAGGGCCTTTTTTTTTTTTCATTATAGCAAAAGGCAGAAACACTGAGAGGCCCCGGCCCCAGAGTTCTGGTAAGACACTCATATGAAACAGCTGTTGTCATATTATCCAAGCTCAGTCACTGAATAGTCCCAGCCCAAGGTTTCTGTACCTCAGCACTGTGGATGTTTTGAACACATCATACAAACCACCCCATAGAGTCTTTAACTTCCCTCTGAGACTCCACAAGTCAGGCCTTCAAACACTAAGGTAATGCAGACCATGGGGGCCTGGTTTGTGGAGTTTCAGAGGGAAATTTGAGAATCCTTTGAAGACTGTCAGGGAAGTGTATATGATATATTTGACTTAAGACTCTGTGGTGCCTGGCCAATTGGAGTTGAGGAATCAGCTGGAGCTAATAAGGAACCAGCAGTGCCTCTTCAATGAAACCTTTGCTTTACTGGGGCAATAGAAGCCAATTAGCTGGAACTGAGCCATTAGTGGTGATCAGAAAGAGACCTGTATCATTCAGGTGACATCTGGGAGTGTTTCCTTAAGGTCAGCACACCAAAGCTGTGGTCCAGAGGGAACCAAGGCTATCTCTCATGCTGACAGCCAAAGTTGGTGATGTGTAAGAATCTCTCCGTCAAACAGGTCTGTTGGAAATGGCAGGATGGCGGACCACTGCTAAGGGTAGTGGTGGCTGCAGAGTGGAGCTGGACTAAGCCCATGAGTTGAGCAATGTGTGCTATAAAAGGCAGAGCCTGAGAAGTGGGCTGTGGAGGCTCTGGGGACTGGGACTGAGTCATTTGTATGGCTGGATGGAGTTTGGTTTTGCTTTGTTCAGATTGTGACTGTGCTCTGATTCTTCCTCTTGAAACAAGAAAATATTGACTGTTCTAAATGTCAGCTTCTTTTCTTAGTTCACAGGAGCCCACAGTTAAGGGACCTTGAATTTTTCTTTTTTTTTTTTCTTTATCTTTTTTTTTTTTAAGATTCATGTATTTATTATGTATACTGTGTTCTGGTGCCTGCAGGCCAGAAGAGGGCACCAGATCTCACTACAGATGGTTGTGAGCCACCATGTGGTTGCTGGTAATTGAACTCAGAAGGACCTCTGGAAGATCAGCCAGTGCTCTTAACCTCTGAGCCCTCTTGCCAGCCCAAGAGACCTTGAATTTTTAAAAAGATGTTTGGATTTTTTTAGAGAGACTTTGTTTGTTTGTTTTTGTTTTTATTAAGCTATACATTTTTCTCCACTCCCCTCCCTTCCTCCTTTCCCCTCTTACGCTCTCCTATGACCCCCATGCTCCTAATCTACTCAGGAGATCTTGTCTCTTTCTCCTTCCTATGTAGAGCCATGTATGTCTCTCTTAGAGTCCTCTTTGTTGTCTAGGTTCTCTGAGATTGTGGATTGTAGGCTGGTTTTTCTTTGCTTTATGTCTAAAAGCCACTTATGAGTGAATATATATTATATTTGTCTTTCTGTGTCTGGGTTACCTCACTCAATGTTTTTTTCTAGATCCATCCATTTGCCTGCAAATTTCAACATGTTCATTGTATAAAAGTAGCATATTTTCTTTATCCATTCCTCATCTGAGTGGCATCTAGGTTGTTTCCAGGTTCTGGCTATTATGAATAATTCTGCTATGAACATGGTTGAGCACATGTCCTTGTGGTATCATTGAGCATCTTTTAGGTTTATACCTAATAGGGATATTGCTAGGTCTTGAGGTAGATTGTTTCCTAATTTTCTGAGAAATCGCCATACTGATATCCAAAGGGGCTGTACAAGTTTGCACTCCCACCAGCAATGGAGGAGTGTTACCATTACTCCACATCCTCTCCAGCATAAGTTGTCATCAGTGTTTTTGATCTTGACCAGAGACTTTGGACTTCTAAATGATGAAAAATTTAAAGATGGTGGAACTTTTGAAGTTATTTATGTTATTATGTTATTTATGTTTTATATTGTGATATTGATTATATTGAACTATTGGGGATAAACAAGAAAGGAAGAGTTATGGTTTAATAGTAGTAAATTGATATGTCAAATTGGCAAGAGTCAATTGTTCTGGCTGATTTTTTTTTTTTTTTTAGTCAGCTTGGTATAAGCTATCTGGGAAGCAGAACCTCAACTAAGAAAGTGTCTTCAACAGATTGTGACAAGTCTGTGGAGCATTTGCTTGGCTGATGGTTGATCTGGATGGGCCCCCAGTGGCACCCCTGAGTCCTGGAGCACATGAGAAAGCAAACTGAGCAAGCCAGGGGGAGCAAGCCAGTAAGCGGCCTTCCTCCATGGTCTCCACGCCAGTGCCTCCCCAGGTTCCTGCCGTGAGTTCCTGCCCTGATGTCCCTTCAAGAGGGACTGTGAACTGTGAACTGAACGGAATCCTTTCCTCCCTGAGTTGTTTTTGGTCAGTGTCTTATCACAACAGCAGAAAGCAACTAAGACAACCGTGTTCTTTTCCCAGAAGGTTAAAGCAAAAGGTCATGGCGCGGTTTCCCCATTTGACACTCCTGATTGCTCACAGTTGGGAACCACTTCCCTTCCATCCTTCCCCCACCCGAGGGACTCTCCTCTGCTGGTGACACTCAGACTCATCTTTTGAGGCCCTTTCCTTTGACAAGCCTTCCTTTAAAAAGGAAGCGCTCTGAAGAATCATGTCACGATAATGATCCAAACTGCCATGAGCATTTTTCAAAAATGGAAACTAATTAAAAACCTGCCGTGGGTAAATGGAACCTCGATCCATCTTGGAGCTCTTAATTCAGCATTGGGGAGGGTGAGCTTTAGAGCCACCCTCATGCAGACGCCCCCAAGAGATGCGTGGCTCAGCAATAGCCGAGGGCTTCGTCTGTGCTGGGCCAGGCATGGCAGCATGCATTTGGACACTGGCTGAGCCATGCTTCCTCCCTGAGTCTGTTTCCTCACTACAAAATGGGGACACAAATGTGAGCTGGAAACTGCTCATTGCCTTGCTTTTCTTTTGCTTTTGAAGATGAAGATCACCTGGTTTGAGTGTCCTGCCTGTATTATGTGTGTCGTGTGTGTGCCTGATGCCTGTGGAGGACAGAGAAGCACATTCAATCCCCTGGCAGTGACAGCTGTGAGCTGCCTTAGGACAGCCGGGAATTGAACATGGCTCCTCGACAAGAACAAAAACTTCTCTTTAACAGCTGAGCCACGTCTCCAGACCTCTCTGCCTGTTCTTCAGCATTTATTTGAATTTCAAATGTACACTTGCTCATCTGAGTCATCTGAATGTTGTCAGCAGAGGAGAGTCCCGTGTAGGGATGAGAAGGAAGTGGTCCCCAACGGCTTGCACTCTGGAGTGTCAGATGGAGAAACAGTGCATCTCAGTTCATTTTAGTTCATCTTCTACTGTTGTCATAATGCACTGACTGGATGAGCAAGTGCACATTCGAAGTTAAAGTGTTTAAGAATAGGCTTGCCAGTCAGTGGTGGTCTAGGCCTCCTGTGGTGGTTTGAAAAAAAAATGGCTCCCAAAGGGAGTGACACCAATAGAAGATGTAACCTTGTTGGAGTAGGTGTGGCCTTGTTGAAGGAAGTATGTCACTGTGGGGTGGACTTTGAGGTCTCCTATGCTCAAGCTACCCCTAGTGAGACAGACCACTTCCTGTTACCTTCAAGTAAAGATGTAGGATACTGGGCTGCTTCTCCAGCACCATGTCTGCCTGCATGCCACCATGTCACACCATGATGATAATGAACTAAAGCTCTGAAAACGTAAACCACCCCAATTAAATGATTTTCCTTTATAAGAATTACCATGGCCATGGTGTCTCTTCATAGCAATAGAAACCCTAACTAAGGCAGCTCCCAACTGCTGAAGAATTTGAATATCACACTGGTCAATCCTATCAGCAATGCCCCAGCAAGCTGCATTTTTAAAGAGGGATCCAGAGAAAATTAACAGAACCTGAGTCCAAGGCTGGATTGAATTGCTCTTTAAGAGCATATACGTAAACTGGGCAGGGGTGGTGCACGCCTTTAATCCCAGCACTGAGGAGTCAGAGGCAGGCAGCAGATCTCTATGAGTTCAAGGCCAACCTGGTCTACAAGAACTAGTTCCAGGACAGGCCCCAGAGCTACAGAGAAACCCTGTCTCAAAAAAACAAAAACAAAACAAAACAAAAAGAGTATATACGTAGTCAGAAGAAATCGGATAACCAGTAGTGAACAAGCTTGGTGCTCCCAGAATACCCAGCCATTGGGTATCCTGTGAAAAGAATGCTGCTCACGACAGCCCGTGCAGCTCCCAGGATTCAGACACCAATGAGACTGTCCCTTTCCTCCAGAGACTTCACAGTCTGGTGGAGACAGACAAAGGATCAAGGGAAACATAGATGAGAATATAAGCAATGAATGACGCTAGTGGGAGGAGCCATCTCCAGAGGATCAGGGTGTGGAGGAGTGTGCAGGGGTCAGAGAGGCTAGAAGAGCCAACAGGAGTGGGCAGGGAAGACACTTGGCCATGTCGAGAGCACAGGTCATGTGGGGAACAATGCTTTAGCCCTGGATGAGATCTGGAGACTGAGGGGGCCAATGGGCATCCTTAGAACTGTAGGACGCTCTAGGAGGTCCCTGGGATCCTGGCTCAGCCTCCATCCAGGTCAGTTTTGCCTATCATCACCTGCTTCCTCCTCCCATCCCATTAAGAACATTTCATCCTTTAGCATAGATCATCTCTGTTCTCTGGGGTAGAGACAGGGACTTTGTATAGCTCTGTTGCCCTGGATGAACATAGTGCCTGCAGCACAATGGTCTCCCTGTGTTCTATAGTGTTGTGAACAAAGGTGTAAGTGAATGAATGAATGAATGAATGAATGAATGAACGAGCAAGGGAGTCAGAGAATGGAAGGTATCATAAGCTATGCACAGAAGTTTATGTTCTTGTCCTAAGCATTTTAGGGAGATGAGGTCACTATTGCCGTGAGGAAACACCATGACCAAAGCAAGTTGGGGAGGAAAGTGTTCTCATCTCACTGCTCATCGCCGAAGGAAGTCAGGACAGGAACTCAAGCAGGGCAGGTACCTGGAAGCCACGGAGGGTGCTGCTTACTGGCTTGCTCCCAGGGTTTTCTCAGTCTGCTTTCTTATAGAACCCGGAACCACCAGCCCAGGGACGGCACCACCTACAATGGTTTGTGCCCTCCCCCATCAATCACTAATTAAGAAAATGCCCTATGGGCTTGCATACAGCTCAATCTTATGGAGGCATTTTCTCAGCTGAGGCTCCCTCCTCTCAGAAGACTCTGGCTTGTGTCAAGTTGACACACACTAGCCAGCAAGCACGTGAATTTCGGGAGCAGAGGATGGGTTGGCATTGCTGGGAACAGGAGGAAGGTGTTCGGGGCGGTGGGTACAGCCTGGCCTTATTCTGTGGCAGGTGAGGGTCTGTGCTTTTCATAGGAGGCCCTTCTGTCCTCAGTAGATGAGACAAGCCTACACCCAGCCTGCGGCACTTGACCTCTGGGCTCTCCCCACGGATATGTGATTGCGTGGAGGGTGGGATGGAGATACCAGGGAGCTCACAACTGGAGGCCTGATAGAGATACACAGGGTGAGGGTATAGGAGGCTACCGAGATTTACTACAGTTCACTCTCTCGCTCCTGCCATCCTCTCTGCCTTAGGTGTCTTTGTTGATCTCTTGTGGACTGAGCTGGAGAGTTGCTCCCCAAAAGAGTGGGGGCCAGATTCACTTCCGAGAGCCTGACGCTCCAGCAGTGGGCTAGCCTGGGGAAGCACATTGCATCTTACCCGACAGAACAAGCAGAGTACTTTAAATGGCTTCTCTGCAGGACCACACCTGTGAGAAACGGATGCCAGCAGCTCTGAGCTCGTCTTTGGAATCCAGCAGTCCAGACAGCAGCTGCTCTCAGGTGCACCAAGGCATCTCCGAGGCCCGTTTTCAGATCTCAAAAGACCCTGTGCACCCACACTATTGAAGCTGGGTCCCCACGGAAGTTGCAGACTGAGGCGGCTTTGTGCCTGTGAATGACTCACGGAGGCCCTTTACAAGGGAACAAAACAGATGTGTTTTGATGGGGGGAAATCCATGAAGAATGCCGCTATTTTTTTTTCCCAAATAGCCACCAGCCCATCTAATTTAGGCCAGTGAGGGCAAATGCGCCGAAAGCTCCCAGCTGACCATCCCCGTGAGGATCTTGTGTCCTGGTCATGGGCCCAGACGGTGGGGGTGGGGGACTTGGGAGAGTGAGGAGCCTGACCCTGGCGGTAAAGGGAATTCAGCTTTCCCAGGGCTGCTTAGAAAGGATGCTTGTGTCTCCAGCCTGCTGTGTTTCTAGGCGACTCACTCTCTGAAGCAGTGTAATGGGATAATCACAGGTTATTTTATTCAGCGCCTACTCTACGTACCACACAGTTCTGTGGGTAGAGGTTTCCTAGCCTTCCGAGGGAAGAACAGGGACTAGGAAAAAGTAAGAGCCTTATACAAGGTCACGTAGCAGACATCTCTGTAGGGACAACCAGGCAGCTACAGTCTAGACTAGCAGTTCTCAACGTGGGGGTCGTGACCCCTTTGACAAGTCTTATCTCCAAAGAGAGTTATTTACATTGAGATTCATAATAGTGGCACAATTAGTTATGAAGTAGCAACAAAAATAATTGTGTAATGCCCACCTGGTCTACATGAGCGAGTTTCCAGGACAGGCTCCAGAGCTACAGAGAAACCTTGTATTGACAAACCAAATAATAATAATAATAGTATGGTTGGGGGAGAGGGTCACCACAACATGGGGAGCTGTAAAGGGTCACAGCATGAGAAAGTTTGGTCACCACTGCCCTAGTCTATACCCGACTGATAAACATTTTCTTCAATTTTATTTATTTTATATGAAAGGGTGTTTCGCATGTATGGCTGTGTTCCACATGAGTGCCCAGTGACCTCTGAGGTCAGAAGAAGGCATAGGATCCCTCTAGGACTGAACATACAGATTTGGGTGAGCAGCCATGCAGGTGCTGGACAAGCCTGGGTTCTCTGCAGAAGCCGCCAGTGTTCCTAACTGCTGAGCCATCTCTCCAGCCCGTCACTTAACCTCTCTGAGACTTGGCTTCCTGCTCTGCCGTAGGGGGTGGGTGACATGTTATTGGAGGCGACAGTAGGTAAACTTGAACTGATGTGGACCCTGGTGAGACCTATATGTCTGCTCAGGCCTTATCCACTTCCCCTAGGCCTCAGGAGCCCTCCATGTATGCAACGTTAGGTGGAGAAGAGGAAAAAGCAGCCACGGTCTCTATATGCCTCCAGCATATCCCGCTCCGTTGATATGGAAGCTGCCTGATTGGCCAGTGATGGCAAATGTGTCCCTCATACACACAGAGCCAACACAACCCATCAGCTGTGAGCCACGGTGAGCCCTGCCGAGCGTAGACAAATGCTGGCAGTAGTTGCTGTCAACCTCGGTTTCATCACCCAGGGCTCAACTTGTCCTGGGCTTTCAGGGGGTTTCCAGGAAATGCAGCTGGTTTGCATCAACCTTTTTGAATGGGGGAAATCCCGTGTTGACAAAGGGGAAGCAGCGACAAATCACAGAGAGACAGGCACAGGAAGCAGCTCTCTGATTTCTGGCCCTGAGTGAGTTATCCAGGGCAGCTCCGGCCCTGCAGCTCGCTCTCTGGCTCCTTAATGGGAAGGAAATGATAACCACGTGGAGGGCAGGAGACCCTGCAAATGTCTTGCTCTGGGTGAGCATTCCTGACTGCTTTACCTCCCCTCCTTCTGCTGCCACCCTAACTAGACAAGCCCCATTGAAAGTCCTTCACCAACTAGGGGGCTCCCTGTGGAGGTGGCAGTGGACTGATGTGCCCTGCTTACACATGACAACAACCTCCCTGTGCACAGCTCCTAGGAAGCCAGGCGTGTGGTAGCCCGCTGTGACTCCCTCAATGATTGACAGGCATGCAAGCCAATCGGTGTCATTTTCTGGTGACAAAGTCCCTTAGAATCGGGCTTTGATCCTCTCAGCAAAGAAAGAGCCCCTGACTAACACAGAGGGATTTTATACACTGTGTGGAAAAGCTGAGCAGGGTGAATACTGATCTGATAGGAAGAGAGAAGTCCGGGAGGTGCTGGAGCATAAAGGGGCATCCTTGTATGTGTTCTGCCAGCTGCCATATCTCCTAGGTGCTCCCATGCCTGTGTTCCTGTGTCATGGCCACATTCCAAGTGTGGTCTTCCTGGGAACCCCTTCTAATTTCAATCTATAATCAGTTATTGACTGCTGATTGTGTGGTAAGATGCTGTGTTAAGCCCCCTTCCACATAAGGTGCTTAGGGCAAGACAGGGGCAAAAAATTATTTTTAGAAAACCAAGCTCGGCTGGGCGGTGGTGATACACACCTTTACTCCCAGCACTCAGGAGGCAGAGGCAGACGGATCTCTTTAAGTTTGAGGACAGCTTGGTCTACAGAGTGAGTCTCTCCCCTACCCCTGCCCAATTTATCTACCTTATAGGTAGCCCGGGCAAAATCCTGTCACTCATTGCATGCCGTTTAAATATCTGTTATTAGTGTGGTAATAAAAATGGACAAAATATATAAGCACATTTTCTAAATCCTGCAAATATAATACAAGTAACAGAAATTCATGGACTGGAATTTCAGGGTTTTCTGGGGCAAATTGTAAAGACAGATGGAATTTGGGGCCCAAATGATGGGAAAAAAACCTTGCGGGTCTAAGCTAGACCCCAGCCCCATGATGGGATGAAGCTTGAATGTGCATTTCCCTCCTGTATGGTGCTGCTGTCCCAAGGCAAAGCCTGTCACTTAGGAAATGTGGCATTTTAAAACTTCATCCAGACACGAAAAGAAAAGAAGTCAATTATCTCTTCCCAGACATCACTTCCCTGGGTGACAGATAGGAGCTATTAGCATGTCCTTGGCAAAGACCTTGCCATATTTTAATACTGCCTTCCTGGCTGGACTGTCTCTGGCCCCAGCCCTTCTCGAGACCCAAGTCTGGAACCTGTTGACTCTGTGAAAACTTCCCAAGCTCATTTAGGACCTCAAAGTCTCTGCTGTAGGCCCTGGAGAGATCTTGGCCCCCTAGCTGCTCATGACTCTTATGTGTAGCTTTTGTTAAATCATCTGGGATCAGAACAGTGTGTACCCAGAACTTTAACAGTAGGAGCATGAGAAGAAAACTAGCTCCCTGATGTGAACAGAGCCCTGTGCTGGTCCCCTCTCCTCAGAGCAGCCTTGGACATGTGATGGTGGAGATGGAACAAGTAGGTGGCTGAGACCTATTTGAGATCACATTCTATTTTAGTCAGTTCAGACAGGCAGCTGGGTCTAGCCTCAGTGGGACTGACTGGTCATGAACCTTCCACAGAGAAATCCTTAATACTGAAGCTAGAAAATGGGAAGGTTTGGGTGGGATTCAGGCTGCAAGGCCATGCCTAGTCTTGGCATCTTCTTCAGGAGAAGTAACAGTTGGGCATCAGTATCTTCATTCTTGGTCAGGTGATCAAATGGTCAGGAGGACCCTGAAGTGCTATCTCCGAGAATAAGTGGGCTTCTAGCATATTCCCCCCATGGACAAACCCAAGACAGCAGTCTCTGATTCATGAGGCTTTTTTCCCTTGTCAAGGAGCTAGCTTAACTTGAAATCTAACAGGCCACATTCCTTTAGCTTGGATTTAACACCTTAGGCAGGCTCTAGAGCCTGACTGACATAGAGTGGCCTCAGAAAGACACCCAGCCAGCAGGAAAGCATGCAGGGTTTACAGATGAGCAAACACTGAGTAATGCTAGCTCACGGAGCCAGTTGGCTTGTGCTGCAGGAGCTCTCTTGCCTTTAGCCAATGACTTTTAAGATACCAGCTCACTGGGGCATGGTTTTCATTACAAAAAAAGCCACAGCAGCTCTCCGCGCTCTCTTGCTTCCAGTGTCCGTGCTGACTGCTAGACTCTGTTTCCTGTTTGCGACCAGAGGATTGTGATTTGAGACATTGATCTGTAAGCTTTATCCCCTCCAATAAAATACCCCTTTTTAATCAAACTGGTGTAGGATTGTCTTGCGTCTTTATCTGG
>JAQHUG010000018.1:6077579-6089595 GCA_028555095.1 Dicrostonyx torquatus | reverse complement strand
GCCTGTGCTCCCTGGGTACCATAAGAAAACAGGTTGAACAATCTACAGGGAGCAAGCTAGTAAGCAACATTCCTCCCTCAGTTTCCTTTCAGCTCCTGCCTCCAGGTGACTTTTGGCCACGTCGTTTTATCTTAGCAATAGAAAGCAAGTTAAGACAGCTTTATTTTCAGAATGGGGGTGAGACATTAGAGCAGGTGCCTGGGTGAGCCCAAAGCAAAGCTGCTGCACTGGGAAAAGTCTTCATGTGGCGCATCTGATGTGTCCCTATAACCACGCCCCTCTCTGGCCCTCAGGCTCCAGGAGTTAGTTCCTAAGCCCCAGGCTGAGTACAATTAGGGCAGAATTGAATTAAATGCCTGCAAAGAGAAGCTGGCGTCTCAGGTGAGAACCCAGTGACTCCTTCTCTGAAGGAATGCCAACGGTCCACAGGCTGCTTCGACGGCCTCTTGAGAACAGGCACGGTTGATCTGACAAAGGCATCGTCTGTTTTGTTCAGAGAACCCCGTTCTACAACAACGTACACCTGATAACACGACCTACCGGCCAGCATTTCAGGTCAGGACTCCTGCTATTCAATTTAGTGCTTGGGATCCAGCCCTCTGGGTTGGGTTTAGAGATTAGCCTTGTACCCAATGCTGTGACAATGGCAGGTGTAAGAATGAATGACCCAGGCCCACCTTCTGCAGGGCCCTTTCTACTTCTCATGGCAACTGCTCTTCCATCTTTGAACTCAGCCTCTTGGGCATCCAGAAGAGAGAGGTTGGATACAGGTCTTTTAGCACCAAAAACGCTCTCACCCGGCTAGTCTGCCTTCCTTCTTCTGACCACTTGTGCTCCTGACCCAGAAAACCCAGCATTGCCCCTGTTGACTGTGAAGGGATGATCATCAGGCTACAAACAATTATTTGATAGATGACTGTGAAATTATAAGACTGAAAACAATCCCGTGTGCCAAGTATTTTTGAAAACATAATAACTTGAATGGCAGGTAACAAACCCTGTAGACAGAAACACCGTGGACCACACTAAAGCAGCCATAACAGAGACCCTCTGTAACAGGTTTCATGTAAAACAGATCCCTAAGGGCAAGGGCGTGTTTCCCAGGGGTGTCCTGGGATGTAATCCAGACACACACTTATCTGTTTATGTATTTTATTTATAAAAACAGGATCTCAACATCACCTAGGCTCCAACTTGCTACCTAGCAGGTGGAGGATGGTCTTGAACTTCAGGCCTTCACCACTACATGGCAGGCATGTACCACCACATCCATTGTATGCAATGCTGGGACTTGAACCCAGGGCTGAGCAAGTACTTGACCAACTGAGCTATATATTAGACATGAATTCATTCACTGACTAGATCTTGAAAAAGTTAGACGAGCCTGGATGCCAGATGCCCTGCCATGGGCTTTACCATCCTACCTGCCTTTCCTTTTGCACTCCCAGCCTGCTCCAGCTCCAGGGATGCAGGCTCTGTGGTAAGCGCAGCTATAATAACTGACATGCTATAAAACTCCGAAGAATTATGGAAAGCCCACAATCTGCCTTTCTCGCTGCTGCCAAAGAATGTGCTTCACATTTTATTGCTTGGGAAGATAAAATCGAACACGTCGTTTGATCTGGTGGTTGCTCTGCTAATTTGAAGCCCTCCTACCTCGTGTGCGCTTGGGTGGCACGGGGCCCCTTCTTTGCCTCTTAAATTGCGGATCACTGGTGCAGAGGCTGTGGCTTTTCAAAGGCAACTGCCAAGGAAGAGCTTGTTTGATGGAATCTTTCTGCCCTTCTGTTTTCAGCACCTCCCAATGCTTGCCTCCTCCCAAGATGGTAGAGCTTGAGAACACCGGGGTTGCACGAAATCGCTTACTGATTTCCCTTCTCTGCATCTTCAAATCCTGTCAATGGCAAGAAGCCACCTCCCAAGCTGGCAGTCAGAAGGGTCCTTCTCAGAGCCAGAGAGATGACTCAGCAGCGATCCATGAGAGACGCCTCAGCAATCAAGAGCTACTGCTACTTCAATAGACCTGGGTTCACGATCCAGAATTCCCGTCTGGGGCTCACAACAAGGGGCTTACACTCTCTTCTGACTTCTATGGGAAGCTGCAGTCATGTGAATACACACACACATAATTGAAATTTTAAAAATCAAAATGTGTAAAAAGAAAAAAGAGCAAGGCATAGTGGTATAAACCTTTAATCCCAGCACTCGGGAGGCAGGGGGGATCTCTGTGAGTTCGAGGCCAGCCTAGTCTAAAGAGCAAGTTCCAAGACCAGATCTTCTTTTGTAGGTCATGGTTATTTCTCTCCATGCTTCAGTCCTTGACGGGCGAGGGTCCAGACTGGGACCCTAGTTCTGTGTGTCCTAAACTAAGCATACTTATTTAGCCTTGCAAGCTGCACAGTGGCAATTAAAATACACGTACTGTGAAGGTGTTGTGAGGATCCGATGTGCAAAATAGAAGGTCATTGCTAAACACCAAAGTGATGCTTGAACCAGTGGCATGGCTCTGTGGGTAAAAGTGCCTGCATCCAAGTCTAACACCTTGAGTTTGGTACCCAGAACCCACAGTAGGAGAAAACTGACTTCTGAAAGTGGTCCTTTGACCGTCACATGAGTACTGTGGCATTTGTGTTGTACCAACGGTAATGATGATGATGATGATAATCTTTGGGGGGGAGAGGGGGTGGTTTGAGACAGGGTTTCTCTGTAGCTTTGGAGCCTGTCCTGGAACTAGCTCTTGTAGACCAAGCTGGCCGCAAACTCACAGAGATCCACCAGCCTCTGCCTCCCGAGTGCTGGGATTAAAGGCGTGCGCCACCACCACCCGGCAATAATAATAATCTTAAGTAAAATTTAAAAAAAAATTAGAAAAGTGATGGGTTGTGAGCATGCAGAGTAAATGAATGCATCCCCATTTCCCAGGATTCATACATAGAAATAAGCTTACCATTTCAACATAGATGTTCTGTGCGCTCCAGCTTCCAGTTCCGAACCGCTTCTTCCTAGCTTGCTTATTCTACTCATAAATAATAAATAATAATTTACTCATAAGTAATAAAAGAAATCAAGCTTCTCCCATCTCCCTCATCCAAACCTTCTTGTTCTGTCAAAGCCTAACAAACATCTTTATTGCCTCTCATCCATGCGGAGCTGTTGCCATCTCCCTCACAGACTCCAGGAAAGCTACCGTAGAATCTCATTTTGTAATTTATTTTACATAAACGTTCAGGATGCTACAGCATCCTTTTATTTAGATTGTTTTAGCACTTCCATGTCTTTGAGACACTACAGTGTGATTTGTAGAACAAAACTTCAGACTAAACCATATATATATATGGTTTATATATGATCTAATATATATACATATATATGTGTGTGTGTATATATGTATGTATATATATGTATATAATTTCTGCCTTCCAAACTGAAAGGGATAGCATTTAGAGAGAAAGAGCTCCTACAGTTGGATCTTGATGGGCAGGGCCCCACAGCTCCCCACCAGACAGTCTGCATGGCCTTCTGCCCTGCTTCTCTGAAGCCTGTTGTGAGTTTACACCTGAGCAGACCCATGTCCAGCCCTAAGTACTCATCTAAGGGACCTCTGTGTCATGCAATATTGTCAGAATGCTCCAAACTCTCCTCCTCGGGCTGGGGACAACAGTCCAGAGGCAGAGTGCTTGTCTAGACAGTGTAAGACCCCGGGGTTGGTTCCCAGGGCAATAACAACAAAAGTCGAACCAAACCAACAGAAGTAAACCCCAGCGAGCCTTCCTCTCCTCCAGAAGAAAACCCTCTCACCCTCTCCTCTAGAAGCCTGTCTGTGGAAACATGATGCGTGAGAAACACGCAGGGCCCACCCATACCTTATGAGACTCCTGGGACCACACTGCTGAGGGTAATTGATAGAAATATCCAATCTGGTGACAGTGGCATTTGTGGGATGAGGAAACATGAGACTCAACGTGGTGTTGAAGCTTCTGCCTGGACAACTAGAGGGGAAAGAACAAAGGAAATGAAGAGAGGGCAAGAGAACTGCCCATTCCTGGCGGGCTGGCACTCCCTAGAACCTCTGTCAAAGTGAGCTGTGTTTCTACTGCCCTGGGCAGCTAATCTGAGCAAGGACTCTGTCTTAGTCACTGTTCCGGTGCTGTGAAGAGACACCATGACCAGGGCAGCTCTTACAATGGGAAACATTTCCTTGAAGTGGCGGCCTATGCTTTCAGAGGTTTAGCTCATTGTTACCATGACGGGACATGGTGGCGTGCAGGCAGACATGGTGTTAGCTACATCTTGATTAGAAGGCAACAGAAAGTGTTCTGAGACCCTGGGTGTGGCATGAGCATATATGAAACTTCAAAGCCCACCCACACAATGACACAGTTCCTCCAACAAGGTCATATCTACTTCAACGAAGTCACATCTCCTAATAGTGCCTCTTCTTTTTTTCTCCAGACAGGGTTTCTCTGTAGCTTTGGCTGTCCTGGAACTCACTCTGTAGGCCAGGCTGGCCTCAAACTCACAGAGATCTACCTGTCTCTGCCTCCGGAGTACTGGGATTAAAGGTATCACCACCACCACCAGGCACCACTTCTTAAGAGTTTATGGAGGCCAATTACATTCACACTACCACAGGATCTGTCTTTGTTAGAGTTACTGTCACTGTGCTGAGACACCATAGCCCAACCAACTTTTAATCACTGGTCATCACTGGAGGAAATCAGGACAGGAGCTTGAGCAGGGCAGGAACCTGGAGGGAGGGGCTGAAGCAGAGGCCATGGAGGGGTGCTGCTTATTGGCTTGCTCCCCATGGCTTGCTCAGCCTGCTTTCTTAGAGAACCCAGGGAGAAACAGCTCAGGGATGAAACCACCCAGCATGGGCTGGGCCCTCCTCTATCAAGTCACTAATTAAGAAAATGCAGGCATTTTCAGTTGAGACTCCCTCCTCTCAGATGGCTCTAGCTTGTTGTCCTAGCCAGGACAAGACCTGAGGGGTCTTTTGCTCTGCTGAGATTCAGACCCCACAAAGGCAAGAATACTGCTTAATCAGGCTTTGTGTCCCCTGCCACATGAAGGATGAAGGCCATTCCTGGCTTTACATCACTGCTCTGCCCTGGTTCACAGCGGTGAGCCACGTCTTCCAGAGGTGCTGTTTGCTTCTAGGAGCTTCAGGCTGGACTGCTGTGTCATCTTTCCTGGAGCAAGGCACAAAGGCGACATTGATCAGCTGGCGGCCCTGCTGTCAAATCCCTTGGTCTTTTTGCCTTGCTGGGCTCCTGTCTCTAACTAATTACTCAAAGGGACCCAGAGTGCCCAACCAGCCATTTCTACAGGTCTGGCCCAACAGGACCTTCATTTTCATACTTGGGGGTTCTGCCCAGAGGAGGGTTCAGGGACACGACCCTAGGGAGGCTGGGAGCCCCTAGGAAACTTTGACCAGGGCAGGAGCTAACTGCAACCTTCCCTTCCTGGCACTGGTAAGTGGGACTCACCAAAATGCAACGCAGAGTCAACCAGTGAGGTCAGTACTGGCTGTGAACCCCAAGCTGAGTGGGAGAGGCCAGCAGGGAACAGAGAGGGGTGCTAGAACAAGTGAAATCAGGGCGTAGCCCAGCTTTTCAAGCACAGGTTTTAAAAAGGGAGTGTTGGGAGCAAACCGCCTGGCTCCCCGCTGTTGTTGGGGGCTGACTTCTGACCCTCAGGCTGCCTGAGGCAAAGCCTCAGGAAGCAATCTGTAAGCCCTTTTGCAAAGAAAGCCCTGCACACAGCATCAGACGCCAGGAATTCCACAGGACTAAGGAAACAAAGCCTGTGCGCAGACTGGGTCTGCTCTGTGATTTGGGTGTTACTTCCATTTGCAAGCAGCTCAGAATCCTATGAGCCAGTTCCCTCACCCCAGACACATACAGGGAGGGCAGGAGAGTTATCTCAGCACAGATATTAGACACTTTCAGATCCACTGGGAACATGTCTTATTACATTTGTGTGTGCACGCACACAGTTATGTAGAAGTCAGAAGACAATGTGAAGGAGCTGGTTCTGACAAGTGAACTCAGGTCACCAGGCTTGTTGGCAAGCGATTTACCCATCTTACTGTCCTGCTGGCCCATGTTTGTTTATTCTTAAATCATGGGCCCACAGAGGTTTGCTTGTGGGCTCATTGCTCACTTACACACTTACCTCCAGGAATTACCCCATGCCTGCATACACTCACAAAGAAACTCCCAAAGCGTTGGCTTTGAGTTTCTCCACCTAAATGCCAGATAAAGCTGTATAGGAAATTCTCCCAAAACACTATTAAGCATATGAGATGCCTGGGCCCTTTTCCCTGAAGACTAACTTTCACAAGTCTGAGGCCTCCGAGACTCTAGATTTTAAAAATGACCCATGGCACCGGCCTGGGGAGATGTCTCAGTGGGCAAGTGTGCTTATGGTGCAAGCGTGACTTGAGTTCAAATCCCAGCAAACATGTTAAAAAACCAAGTATGGCCATGCACACTCCTGTCCAGTGCTATAGAGACAGGATGGTTGGGGCTTGCTGGCTGCTAGCCAGGCTTCACATTCAATGAGAGACCTTGCCTCAAGGTAATAGAGTGGAGATGACAGAGCGAGACACTCAATATCCTCCACTGGCCTTTGCACGTGTGTATGGGTGCAGGCACCTGCACACACATGCATGCATGTACCCCCCCACAGGTGTGCATATACCCCCACACACACACAGACATATCTTTTTTTGTTCTGTTTCATTTTCTTTTTGAGACAGAGTTTCTCTGTGTAGCTCTGGCTATCCTGGAACTCACTCTATAGACCAGGCTGGCCTGGAACTCAGAGATCTACCTGCCTCTGCCTCCTGAGTGCTGGAACTAAACATGTCTGCCACCACCCCCCAGGTAACAAACACAAATTTTGAAAAGAAGAAATGGGCTGAAAAGCATTTAATGAGCAGTTAAAAGCATTCGTGTCGGGTGCCCCTAGGGCATCCAGTACTCCCCCCTGAACTCTGAAGTACCTGCATGCCCATGTATACATACCCTCATACAGATACACACATGTAGACATAGTCAAAAGTAAAATAAATCTAGAAAGTAAGCAAGCAAAGGGGTCCCTGGAAACCTGTGATTAGGGGAGAATCACAATGCTTCTGGGCACAAGAGGGCACCTGGGCCTGGACTGTGGTCATCGCAATCGTAGCCCCAGTAAACGAAAGAGATGCTGAGGATTGTGCCTGTCAGTACCCAGGAGTAGAGAGGCCTAGGCTGGCCATGAGCATTCTGAGCAGGTGGGGAGGTTGGGCATTGCTGACAATTCTGTACTTTAGCATTCAGGGCTGATGTGGGAGTCCCCTCTGTGTGCTGTGATTACCATTAATGAATAAAGAAACCACCTTGGCCTATTGATAGGGCAGAACTTAGGTTGGCAGGGAAGACGGAACTGAATGCTGGGAGAAAGAAGGACAGAGTCAGGGAGCCACCATGGAGCCGCCAGAGTCAGACATGTTGAATCTTTGCTGGTAAGCTACTGCACATGGCGATATACAGATTAATAAAAAAATGGGTTAAATTAATATAAGAGTTAACCAATAAGAAGCTAGAGCTAATGGGTCAAGCAATGTTTTAATTAATATAATTTCTGTGATTGTTTCAGTTCTGAGTGGCTGGGATAACAAGCAGCTTCTCCCTCCTACACAAGGCCCATCTCTGGGTAACACCTTCGGAATAACACATGAGTCCCATCATATAGAACCCACTTGGGGACCTAGTGGCAGAATGAAATAAGCTAATCCAGAGAGTCTTAGGGACAGATATTGCATCCCTTCAGAGCCAGATTGTGTTAGTCTATGGAGTATGTTGCAGAGTGGCCCAGCATCTGTCCCTGGGTCATCCTGTGCCCTCCTCGGTGGGCTGAGGTTTGCCTCTGTGAAGGGCATTCATGTCATGAAGCACCTCTGTAGACACTCTCACCTTGTCACCAGGCCTCTAGGGCCACACCCAACACCAAGGCTATGAAGGCTATGACAGTTTAGGGAATTCAACACCCTCACATAGATATATGCCGCAGGGTCTCTCTGCACAACCCTGGCTGTCCTGGAAGACTGTGTAGAAAAGGCAGGCCTCAAGCTCAGAGAGATCCTGCTGACTCTGCCTCCTGAGTGCTGGGATCTCATGCCTGGCTATTTCATCTGTCTGTTGGTTGTCTTTATTTATCTACCTGCCTCTTTTGTCTATGTTTTATTACCTTTATCTATCGTCGATCTCATTATTCTCTAGTATCTGTAATGGTCTATCCTGTCCCTTTAAGAGACAGGCCCTGCCCACCTCCACCCTGTCCACTGCAGAGGCAGGCAGATCTTCCTTCTGCTTCCAAAGGTCTGAGCTCTTTTCCTTTCTGTCTCTCTCCCGAAGAGGTAACTGCTGCCAAGGCTCCTTCCCCACTCCCCCGTTTCTCTCTCTCTCTCTCTCTCTCTCTCTCTCTCTCTCTCTCTCTCTCTCTCTCTCTCTCTCTCTCTCTCTCTCTCTCTCTCTCTCTCTCTCTCTCTCTCTCTCTCTGCCTCTCTCTCTGCTCTTCTCCCTTTTTCCCTCTCCCCTTTCCCCTTCCCTTCCATAACCCACTAAGTAAATATCCAACCTCACTCTGCATGGTGTGCCTATCTTTCTGTCTCTCACCGGCTGTGGCTGTGGCTCCTCATGGGACTGGCTGCCCCACCAAGGTCTCTCACATGCCACAGCTCCCTGCCTGGGACTCAATGCCCCTCTTGGCCTGCAGGTCATTCAGGGGCTCCCTGACATGGTCTCGTGCCCGCTGCCCACTGCCGCCACTCGGGGATATGCAGCATTTTAATTTTACCATTACAGTATCTATATCTATTATTATATCTGCCATTCATATATTCTCTTTTATTTTAATCTATCCCCTATCTCACCACTTCTATTATCTATATTGTCTATCTTCCTATCCATCCATCTATCTAGTCTTCTGTCTTCTATCTTATCTATCTCTATCATCTGTATCCATCAATCATCTATCTACCAACTTATTTTGTGGTACTGGGGATGAAAAATAGTGTTTCCTGGGTTTTTATCTATTTGTCTTTGTGTGTGAACTTGACACGAACTAGAAATATCTGAGAAAAGGGAACCACAATTGAGAAAATAACCAATTAATGATTGATACCCAGTCCATTTGGGCACTCCAGGCAGGTGGCCCTGGGAAGTATGAGCAGGCAGAGCAAGCCACAAGGAGCAAGCCAGTTAGCAGCTCTTCTCCGTGGCCTCTGTTTCAGTTCCTGCCTTGAGTTTCTTTCCCTACTTCCTTTCATGAGGTGGAAGTATCCGAAGAAATAAACCCTTTCCTCCCCAAGTTGCTATTGGTTGTGGTGTTTTATCCCAGCCACAGGACCCCTAATTAAGACACAGGACCCCTAATTAAGACACAGGACCCCTAATTAAGACACAGGGCTCGTTGAGTGCAAACCACACAGTCTACTACTCCCACTGAGCTCCGCTCTGAATTCTTAGCTCTTCACTTACAATTTTCCAGGTTTCATATGCATTGGTGTTTTGCCTGCACATAGGTCTGTGTGAGAGGGTCTGAGCCCCTGGAACAGGGGTTATAGACAGTTGTGAGCTGTCATGTGGGTGCTGGGAATTGAATCTGGGTCCTCTGGAAAAGCAGCCAGTGTTCTTAATCACTCAGCCATCTCGTCAGCCCCTATTCTTCATTTTTTTAAAAGCTATACCCCAACCCAGTAGGTTTACTATTTTGATTGTGGTAATATTTTTGGACAGATACACAGATATACATTTATAATAATTTTCATATATATTCAAATATATTCTCTAGATATCCAAATTACACACATTACATATGTAATTAATGTATGCATATGATAAGAATTAAGAATCCAATGAAAAATTAATATGTGTTCAGGAGACATTTTTTTCCAGAGTTCTGATAGGCTCGTGAAATTCATCTCAAGTAAGCATCCAATGTAAGCTCCTAACTCTTGCATTCTTCCTTAATGGCATTCTGGGTCCTGCAGCTCATCGGAGTCAGCTCTGCCTGGAGCCTCACTTATCTGGAACCCACTGTGGCTCCTGCCTCTACTTCCTGGTTGTGTGCTTTGAAGCACAAACATTTTAAATTTGATAATGAAACCCAACCCATTATTTTGTACAAATAACATAAGGTAACAAATTTTTAAAAAGTTGGATGCAATCCAACTTTCTATGACTAATTAGTGCTTTATCCACACGTTCTGCCTTCACCCTTGCCCCAAAGCAGCCAATGGAGTAGTGTGTGTGTGTGTGTGTGTGTGTGTGTGTGTGCGCGTGCGTGCGGTACCTGCATGTATGCCCATGGATGTGTGTGTGTGTGTGTGTGTGTGTGTAAATGTTGAATTGTTGGATGTCTCCTTCCATTGCCCTTTTTGCCATTCTTGGTTTTGTTTTTTTTTATTTTTTGCTTTCGAGACAGGGTTTCTCTGTGTAGCCTTGGAGCCAGCCTTGAAACTCGCCCTCTGTAGATCAGGCTAGCCTCATACTCACCTAGAGATCTGCCTGCCATGCCCAGCTTCACACATGGGGACCCCCATGCTTGTACACTGAGCATTTTACCTTCTGGGCCATCTTCCCCAAGCCTAGTCTTTGCTTTTAAACTGAATGGCCAGTTGTGTTAGCTGGTTCCAGGAAAAACACACTCCAGAAGATTCTAGAGCCTTGTGCAACCAGTGCCTGCTGGTGTCTTCAGCACCAACCTTCTCTTCCTTTGGGGGCAGGACTCTAAACTAGCTAAGGCCGGCTTCAATCTCCCCAACTCCTGCCTCAGGGCCTTTGCTCCTGCTGTCCCTTTGTAGGATTCTTCCCCCACCACTGAGGGAAGGAACCACCACTGTCTGTTCCTTCTCTTCACCCAGACTCAGGCTGAAAGTTGCAGAGGAAGCCTTTTCTGACAGTTGCCTCAAATGTCCTTTCCCTGCCCTGGCTATTATTGTGACGCTCCACCCCCTTTGTTTCTCTCAATAGGACTTAAATGAGGGCTGAACATCCAGTTCAGTGGTAGAGGACTGGCCCAGAATGCATGGAACCGTGGGTTGCATTACTGGCAATGAATACACTGTGCATGGAGGCACGTGACTGCAACTTCACACTAGAGGGGTAGAGACAGGAAGATCAGAAGTTCAAGGTTGTCCTTAGCTACACCTGAGTTAGAGGCCAACCTGGGAGATACATGAGGCCCTGACAAACAAACAAACACACAAAATTTAAAAATCACACCTACGAACATGTCTTTGTTAGGACTTCTATTGCTGTGAAGAGACACCATGACCATGGCAACTCTTATAAGAAAAAACATTTAATTGGGGTAGCTTACAGTTTCAGAGGTTTAGTCTGTTATCATCATGGTGGGACATGGCAGCATGCAGGTAGACATGGTGCTGGAGAAGGAGCTGAGTGTTCTACATCCTGATCTGCAGACAACAGGATGTGAACTGTGTGCCACACTGGACATAACTTGAGGACAGGAGACCAGTGACACCCTTCCTCTAACAAGGTCACACCTATTCCAACAAAGCCACACCTCCTAATTGTGCCACTCCCTATGACCTTGTGGAGGTCAAATAGTTCTGAAAGATCCCCACCCCCAAGGGAATCTATCTCAGGCGGGACCCGTTCCCAGAGATCAGCCAAACCACCAGCGCAGATGCAATCAGCATGAGGTTTATTCAGATGCACGGATACCCGGGGCGACCAAGTCTTTCAAAGGACTTGGGCGCACCTGGCTCGGGCTCTAGGGGTTTTTATGGGGGCAGAAGAGCAGAAGTGAGGGGGCACAGAAGCGAGAGATGCATGGTTACAGGGATTTCATTGGTTAATTTAAACAAGGCCATCATGAGGATGAGGTTATGTTCTCGAATACTGAGAAATTAGATAGAGAACTTTCTCAGCCCTTATCTGGGGGGTACAGCTGGAGTTAGACAAAGGGCTTGCTCAGCTCTCATCTGGAGGGAGCAACCGGA
>JAQHUG010000018.1:6051738-6077229 GCA_028555095.1 Dicrostonyx torquatus | reverse complement strand
GGCAGGCGGATCTTTGTGAGTTCGAGACCAGCCTGATCTACAAGAGCTAGTTCCAGCACAGGCTCTAAAGCCACAGAGAAACCCTGTCTGAAAAACCAAAAAAAAAAAAAACCAAAAAAACAAACACCCCCCCCAAAAAACAAAAAACACTGTCCCCTTTTCAGACGTCTAGTGACTAGGGTAAGATGAGGAAGCAGATGCTCTAGGGATAAACGTGAACTGCTTTATTTTTTTTTAATATTTATTTTATTTTTAATTTTATATATACTTTAATATTAATTTTGTTTTTTCAAGACAGGGTTTTGCTGTAATTTTTTAGCCTGTCCTGGAACTAGCTCTTGTAGACCAGGCTGGCCTCAAACTCAAAAACTCAAAACTCAAAAAAAAAGAGATCCACTGCCTCTGCCTCCTGAGTGCTGGGATTAAAGGCGTGCGCCACCACCGATTGGTGTGAACTGTTTTATAAGGGAAGTTTCTAGACAGAGTGAGATTGAGATTGTAACATAGGATCAGTGAAATGAGTGCTCTCCTCTTGTCTGACTCAATATTTGGCCAAAGCAATCACTTCCCATGTCAGTGAGACAGGAGATGAGGAGGGAGAAGGGGGAGTAGGCAGACTTCTGTGCACCTAGCTCTTAGTGGTGTGCTCTGGGCTGTTTCTTCTCAGCAACCTCAGAGATTCTCTGTCTAACTAAGATTCACTGTCTAATGCTCTGTGAAAGCACTGTGGGCAAGACCACCGGTTCTGCCCAGAGACGTCTAGAAAGAATTGAAAAGAACCTTGGCCCTCAGGTTTCGGCTTGGGTTTGGTTCTGAAGGATGAACAAGACACCTCCCAAGTGGCCAAGGGGAAGAAAATCCTCTAGGCTGAGGGTTTGGTGTAATGGTGTGAGGGCATCTGAGGATGAGGAAGCTTGCAAGGAGTACTAAGATCAACAACAGCTAGCAAGTCCTGCAGGAGGCAGACAAGGAGCATCTCATACCCTAGGAGATACAGAGGGCATGGAGGTGGGGAAGACAGCTCAAAGTGGCAAGGGCGTGGTTGACACTCTCTCTTGAGAAGGGCCGGTGTACTGCAGATACTTCAGGGTGGGGGTCACTGGGTGTGTGTTGCAACTTCTCAACTCTCTACCTAGGGCAGGGGTGAATGCATGCTGCGGCTGGGAGCCATTTCACAGCTGAGTTCCATAGAAATTTCACCTGCCATGAACTATCATACGGCTCATGTTTTCACTTTGAGACAAGGTCAAAAGCATTCTAGGCTGAAGGGTACTACAGACACAGGCAGGGTTTAGGGGTGCTTAGGGACCACAGTTTGCTAACTTGTGCCAGAGGGGAGCTGGGAGAGAGATTGAGGAAAAGGCTAGAAAAGACCTCAATGGAGGAACTTCAATTTTGTGTCATAGACAATAGGAAAACACTAGGGGAATTTCTGCCCCATCGGAAGGGGTGGGGCAATCTATGAATGGGCCCGTATCCTGGAGGAAGAATGGTTGGTATTTGTTTTTGAGACAGAATCTCACTATGTAACTCATTCTGGCTTCCAACTGGCTCTGTAGCCCAGGCTAGCTTCAAATTCCTAAGCGTCTACTTCAGCCTCCCCATTGTTGGGAGTACAGGCATGCACCACCACACCCTGCTACGGAGACAGCAACTTGATGTAGGAAAATAAATTATGGCAAGCACCCTTTAAAAGCTTTAGCAAAAGCTATTTGCATATGGAGTGCTAATTAGACCTTTTTTTTTTTTTGGTTTGTTTTGCTTTTCCATGAAAACAAACCCCACCCTCTGCCGGCACTAGTTTGTATTATTCTAAGTGCCTGAAAACAACAAATGGCACTTTCTTAATTACTGTAAGACAAATAATATTTATTAGCACAAGTTGCCTTTGCTTGCATAATACAGTGTATCGGGGTTTTAATCCTACATGTATTTAATTCCAGGAGCCATGACTCAGAGCTGGGAGGGCCACTGCTCTGCTGTTGGCAGGGAAGATAGAATTATATTCAAAGTGGGCTGATAAATACTGAAAGCCTAGTCTCTGAAAATAGATGAGAGTGTATGTACATAAATACACTTACTTTATGTTTGCTGACTTGACGGATGGACAGCACACAGCCTGCAGAGCGTTCCAAGCCACCTACTACTCTATAATGAATCCAGTATAGCTAATTGATTCTCATAGACATTTTCATTGATTTTTTTTTTTTTTTGCCAAGTGCTTGCATCCATATCCAGTCTGCAGTTTAACCATGACTGGACAAAATAAGACGTGGAAGAAATGCTGATTATCCAGCTCGGTCAGCGAAGAAGTTGCTGGTGTTGTTGACAAATGAGCCTAGCCCAGATGTCAAGGCTAGTTGGCATTTGTTTATGTTAATGAGCAAGCAAGGCTGAAGAGAAGTGGTAAAGATGTATGTAGTAACTGCATCCGCCCATGACACAAACGGCCTCCCTGCTTCATCATAGAGTGGTTTGCAAATATCGGCAGTGTTTTCTCGCAGGCGTCTTCACCACTCACAACTCAGGGGCTGAGCACATTCCCGACACTCCGCTATTTGTTTGACTTAGATAATCAATGAAACCATAACCCCAGTTGCCAATTTCTCTGGTGTAAATACTCCCACCAAGCAATTTCAGGCTGCCAGAATATGGAATTAGGAGGAGATGGGTCATATACCACCGCCACATAGGATTTCTATCAGACATAAAAGAAAGAACCCAAACCCATAGCATTCCTGAATGTGTGACATAAACTCACCTGTATAGTGGTATATGATTTGTATTTTATTTTATTTTTATTTTTATTATTATTATTATTATTATTATTATTTTGGTTTTTCGAGACAGGGTTTCTCTGTAGCTTTGGAGCCTGTCCTGGAACTAGCTCTTGTAGACCAGGCTGGTCTCGAACTCACAAAGATCCGCCTGCCTCTGCCTCCCTAGTGCTGGGATTAAAGGCGTGCGCCACCACCACCCGGCTGTATTTTAATAAATAAAGCTTGCCTGAAGATCAGAGGGCAAAGCAGCCACAGTAGTCAGCCATACTGGCCAGGGAGTGATGGTGCACACTTTTAATCTCGGGACTCAGAGACAGAGGCAGATGGATCTCTGTGAGTTCAATGCTACTCTGAGCTACACAAAATTGATTCAGAAACAGATCCAGGTGGTGATGGCTCACACCTTTAATCTCATGTTTGGAAGTCACACACTGTTAGTCCCAGCACTAGGGAGGTGGAGACAGGAGCGATATGACTGGGCAGAGAGAGGAATATAAAGAGGAAGAGACAGGAACTCACTGGAGTGTGGAGTCTGAGGATTTGTGGAGACAGGATCTTGCCCTTTAGGTCTGAAAATTTAGTAGAGGTAAAAGATCTCTCTAGTGGTTGGCCACTTTGCTTTTCTGATCTTCAGGTTGAGCCTCAACATCTGCCTCTGGGTTCTTATTATTCATGCTACACCCCTGGCTATCCTACAGATCCTACAGTCTCCATCTTAAAGCTTCTTTATCTAGACTCTTCTTGCATTTCAGCACTGAGAGCTGAGAGACCTCATTAAGATGACAAAATGAATGGTCCTCATGTGCTGTTCTGTAAAATTAGCTGAGAATAAATCTGCTTGTCATCCAGTCTCTAAAATCAGTTCTAAAGGTGGATCCAGAAAGCACTCACTTTCAAATGTCTAGGCCTAAATTGGGCACAGTGGCATATACTTTTAATCCCAGTACTCAGGAAGGCAGAGACAGGCAAATCGCTATGAGTTTGAGGCCAGCCAGGTCTACAAGAAAATTTCAGGTTAGCCATGAACAAACACAAATCCTAAAGCCCGAGGATGAGACTCTCAGCAGTATTGTATCTCAAGGTTGAAACAAACACAAAACACGGATAACGGAATCATGAATGCTGGGGCAGGGAAGTGCTTTAGATAGGAGCTCACCTAGAGAATAGCTCCGTGGAAAAACACCTTTTAAGGGGATAGGCAGAGAGATGTGTAGCACGATTAATAAAAACCCAGAGACAGATATTAGAGTTCAACCTGAAGGTCAGAAAAGCAAACAGCCAGCCACTGGCTCTTATCTCTACCTCAGTCCGAAATGGCAATCTTGCCTCTAGGAATCTCAGAACGAGACTGTGTCTGACAGCTGTCTCCTCCTGTCTTACATTCCTCTCTAGGGCTGGGATTAAAGGCGTATACCACTACTAATCAGTTTCTATGGCAAACTAAGGTGGCTGTTGGGATTAAAGGTGTGCATCACCACTGCCCAGTCTGTAAGACTGATCAGCGGGGCTGTTTTACTCTCTGATCTTCAGACAAGCTTTATTTATTAAAATACAAATGAAATATCACTACAAGATGGTTCTGTAGTTAAGAGCAGGTTCAATTCCCAGCAGAGATGCATATAGCCATCTGTAATTTCAGTTTCAGGGCATTCGATGCTCTCTCTGCTCTCTGAGTGCATGGAATGCATGTGGTACACAGATGTACACAATAGTAGAACACCCAGACATATAAATATAAAAAATGTGTGTTGTGTATTTTAAGGCTGAGGCTGGAGGGATGATGACTCGGCAGCTAAAAATCCTTGTGGCTCTTCCAGAGGCATGGGGTCAGTCCCAACATCCACATGGTAGCTTACAACAATCTGTAAGTCCAGTTCCAGGGAATCTGATACCCTCTCTGGTCTTCGAGTGCACCAGGCATACACATGGTGCACATATGTATGTACACGCAGACAAAACATTCATGCACATAAACATGCTTTTTTTTTTATAAAGCTAGTGCAAGCATCTCTTATTATTTTATATATGAATTAACTGAAGCTCGAGGAAGCTAATTTATTCAGCAAAGTGTTGACACCAAGACCTAGATTTTCATTCATTTTATAATTAATTGTGCAGTGCAAAACACTGGCCACTGCATGACCTCTGACCTCACTGCATGGAAAGTGAGGCAAGTGACAGATATGAGCAGCTGTCTTTCATCTTGGGGGCAGTGGGGTCCCTTTCTTTTTTTCTTTCTTTCTTTCTTTTTTTTTTAATATTTTTTAATTAATTGTGTATACAGGGCTCTTCCTGCATGTATGCCCACACACCAGAAGAGGGCACCAGATCTCACTGCAGATGGTTGTGAGCCACCATGTAGTTGCTGGGAATTGAACTCAGGACCTCTGGAAGAGCAGTCAGTGCTCTTAACCTCTGAGCAATCTCTCCAGCCCGTGGGGTCCCTTTCACAACATCTTTTGTCAGGGGAGAAGTACTTTATAATGTGGAGCAGAAATTCCCAACGCTTCCATGTTTGTATCACCGGGTGCTTCAATTTTATTACACCACTTCCCACACAGTTCTGTCAGGGCACAGATCTGTTCATTCCAAGAGCAATCATTAATAAGTTAACAGCAAGTGAACTGGAAAGGTCTGTGCTAAACCAGCCAACTCTCTGGGAGAATTCAGAGCTAAGAATGTATTTTTCCCCCTTCGTCAGAAAGTGAAAAAAATCACAGTTTCTTGTGTTCTGCCAGAGACAGACCATTCCTTTGGAAAATGGGTCGTTAGGCAGTCTCAATGGGCTGCTGCCTGTGGGTTTTCCTCTCATTCTTCTTCCTTTTGGTTTCCTGAGATGAATTAACTTAAAGGATGAGGGTTTACATTGGCTCACAGAATCTGAGGGATCAGAACTCCATCACTTCTTGCCGCTTTGGGGCCTCTGGTGATGAGGTAAGACATCATGGTGGAAGAATATGGAGGAGGGAAGCTACTCACTTCATGACGGAGGGGAATCAGAGAGAGGGTGGATGCTACACTCCCAGCATCCTCTTCGAGAAGCTAGAATCGCTTCCTCCAACAAGGGCCCACCTGCTCACAGTTTCCCCTCCTGGAAGCACCATCATGAGGATGCTGGTGGTGTCACCAAGGCCTGCATGCCTTTATTCAGAACCTTTTAACTCTTCTAAGTCTCAAAGCAATCTAGTTATTATTTCTGAGAGAGGGTCTCACTGTGCAGCACAGGACGGCCACAAGCTCACAGAGATCTACTGGTCTCTGTCTCCAGAGTGCTGAAATTAAAGGTATGGTAATCAAACTGGCAAGGATCTAGTTTAAAAAAAAAACTCTCAGCCGGGCGGTGGTGGCGCATGCCTTTAATCCCAGCACTCGGGAGGCAGAGGCAGGCAGATCTCTGTGAGTTAGAGACCAGCCTGGTCTACAAGAGCTAGTTCCAGGACAGGCTCCAAAGCCACAGAGAAACCCTGTCTCGAAAAACCAAAAAAAAAAAAAAAAAAAAAAAACTCTCAAGGATGAAGTCTATTTGAAACAAACTGGTATGAACTTATGTGCAGTTCTGGTCTTCCAACGTCAATGATGACAACACTGCCGCCCCCTCCTCCCCACTATTTGGATGTGGTTTGTTTCCTAATGGTTCATAGGGTGGAGCCTTGGTGTAGGGGTGGGACTGAGGAGGGGCCACATAGGAGATCATTAGGGTACTGTGGAAGTGATTAAGGTAGTTTTCTTGGGACCTCCATTAGTTCTCATTAGAGAGTTAGCTATAAATGGACTCTCTGGCTTACAATCTGTGATCAGTCTTACAGGTAGTGTGATGTCAACATTACGCTACCACCTACCAAGAGGCCACATTGACGGGGCTGCTTGGTACTAGACTCAGGCCTCTGTCCTAGTTTCGTTTCTGTTGTTGTCATAAAACTCTGAACCCAAGGAAGGAAAGGGTTTATTTGGGTTACAGGCTATAGACCATCAACCAGGAAAGCCCAGACAGGAGCCTGAAGGCCCTCTGTATACTGTGAATACTATTGGTTAATAAAGGAATTGCTTTGGGCCTATAACAGAGCTATACAGGAACAGAGCTAGGTGGGGAAAACTAAGCTGAATGCTGGGAGAAAGGAGGCAGAGTCAAAGAGACGCCATGTAGCCCGCTAGAGATAGACGCCGGAACTTTAGCAGGTAAACCATAGCCACATAGCAATACACAGATTAATAGAAATGGGTTAAATTAAATTAATATGTAAGAGCTAGCTAATAAGAAGCTAGAGCTAATAGGCCAAGCAGTGATTTAATTAATATGGTTTCTGTGTGATTATTTTGGGGCTAAGTGGCCGGGAACTAACTAGCAGCCTCCTCCTACAGCAGAAACTGAAGCCGAGACCATGGACGAATGCTGCTTCGTGGCTTGCCCTCGTTGGCTTATGCAGCCCCTTTCTTACACAGTCCAGGCTTTCCTGCCTAGGGCTGGTATTGCCTACAGGGGACTGGGTCCTCCTACATCCATTAGCAATCAAGAAAATGCCTTACAAACATGCTCATAGTCCAATTTGATGGAGGCCGGTCCTTAGTTGAGATTCCCTCTTCCCAGGTTTGTGTCAAGTTGATAAAACTAAGAGCTGAATAGCTCCTTCCTTTCCTCACCTCTCTTGCTGTTTCTATTGTCTTCCAGTGCTGGAGATGAGCCCTGGCCCTGCACACTCCAGACAAGCACTAGTACTAGACCTCTGGGCTGCATCCCAGCCAACCTCCTCTTCTTATAAATTTTCCAGCCTCAGGTATATCAAAGCAACAAAAACAGGCCAATACACCAAAAATAAAAAAATAGGACTACAGTCTTTTATATAAATTATATGGGCCCAAATACATATGGGTTCAGAATTTCTAAGACTTTAAAAAGTAACATAGTTTACATGGCATAGATTTTGAACCAACCCTTACAGGGGTCTAGGACAATACTCTACAATCAAATGCATTTATATTTTATGGTAAAGCATAAATGTCTGCATGGAGTGGAAAAATGAGATTATATATTGCCTCAAATCAGTTTCAGGACAATTTGATCATTAAGAATTATTACTATTATTACTTGTTTTTTCAAGGCAGGGTTTCTCTGTATAGCCTTGGCTGTCTTGAAACTCACCCCGAAGACCAGGCTGGCCTTGAACTCACAGAGATCCACCTGCCTCTGCCTCCCAAGTGCTGGGATTAAAGGCATTGTGCCACCATTGCCTGGCAAGAATTATTTTTTAAAATATATATTTTCATATATATTTAGTGCTGTCCAGGCCTCTAATAGCAATGTCAGTATTCCCTCCTCTCAATGCACTAAAATAAGTAAATGAGGGCCAGAGAAGTAGCCATGGTAGAGCACTTGCCCAGTAGGTTCAAGGCATCAGATTCAACCTTCAGTACTACACATAAAGGAGTGTATAGTGTCGTCTTGATTTGTGTTCAACAGTTAAACTTTAAATTGTGTGTGTGTGTGTGTGTGTGTGTGTACAGACATGCTGATTAGTTCGACTAGTGTGTATTAAGTATCAAGAAAAAGACTATTTTCTCTTAACTTCTCAAGGCATCATAGAGACCAGTCCTCCAAAAATAAAACCTTGAAAAGTTACAGGGACTACTTTTCAACTTCAGAGAACAAAAGGACTTATAGGTGGGGAATGAGGTAGAGGGAACAGAAAACGGCCTTAAGTAGGAGAGGGTGTAGTATAACATATTACCCTTGAGTTATATAAGCTTCGATCAGGAGTCCTGAGACACGCAGAGGATGGAAATACACAAAGATAGGAAGTGGTCAAGAGATGCAGTTTCGGGATTGCAATTTATTGCCTAGCCCAGTAATAAAAGCTACCCACTGGCACAGCTATTTTTGAACGCTGAACTTCATTCACACGCACTGCTAGTGAATACCAGAAGCCATACATAATGTCTGACCCCAGCCGCCACTTCATACAGCAAATCTGTGCATGGGAGCTTTAACATGATTGACTGGTCTAGTGTCCTGCAGCGGCAGGAGACCACTTTTGTCTCCCACGTTGGTTTTCCGACGTCTCTCACACTCCCTTCTTTTCAGACACACAAAAGGTCTCTTGTAAAAGTTTCTCTAGGCTGTATTGTTGGCGGCAGCAGTAACCCTGCCACATGCCTGGTGGAGTTACAGGGTGTGATTTTCGACTGGTGTCTTCAGAACCTCTGGATTTTTTAATGCAGTTAAGAATTTCCTTATGAGCTATAAACGAAAATGTGTACTAATTCAGATGTTTTATTGGCCCAGTCTGGTCTGTGACCGGCCAGCTGCTGTCGGCAGTACTTTCTCATAGAACCATCAGGTACAATAGACCCCCTCTTCTCTTACACGACCTCTAGTCCCCTGGTCCCCACTTCCCCTCACTTCAATAGCAATATCATTGCAACGCGTTCTGTGATCTTCGTAGGGTGAAGCCTGGCCTAGCCCCCTAAAACTGTTTATAAGTAACCGGGAATCCCCCTAATTGTACAAGTTTAAGGAACACGATGTTCACTAGGGGCTGGAAGTACTCTTCCAAGCCAAAGGACATAGGTCTGAGTGCCCATTCGGCCTTATACCTTGTGGTTTCTGTCTAACTCTATAAAACCCATCTTTACCAGGTTCCTTAAAGCTGTGAGGAGGTGCACAGACACTACATGATCCCTGTGACTGCATCCCAAACTGTTCCTGCGGCTAGTCTCGCTAGGGTGCAAAAGGGCTACCCCAACGGATCTCACCGTCCTGTAGGGGGCGAGCTACCCACATTGTCTTCTTGCTTGGCCTTTTCTTGAGGTTCTGGCGGGGGGTTCGGGGGATTCTTCGCCCAGGGGTGGGTGGGATTGGCGAGCAAAGGGTGTGTTTCGTTCCGGCCTGGAGGCCGGAGCCCCGGGTCTCAGTCCACGCCCACCAGGGAGTGTGCGCCAGAGTTCCGGACTGGCGTGGCGAGGTCCGGGCACCGCAGCCCGGGAGTGGGGCGCGCCCTCGAACCCCTGAACGCCCCGAAGACAGACACAATGCGGCGGCCTGCAGCGACTGGCGGGCCCCGAGCACGCACCCCCCTCCTTCCTGCGGCCTCCGCTTCCCGGCGGCGCGGTGGCGGCGAACGCGCCGATTGGTGGCCGGGCCTGCGCCCCGCCCCTCCCCGCGCCCCGCCGGCCACCGCCCCCTGGCCGGGACCCGCCCCTCTCCGCGGGAGGCGTCGCGGCCCAAGGCTGGGTGGCGGGCAGTTCCCGCCAGCTGTGCGCGCCCGCGTCTGGGCTCGCTCGGAGAGGACGCGGCGGCGGCGGCGGCTCCCGGAGCACAGCGGGCAGAGCTGCGGGCTGCGCGCGCCCCTGCTCCAGCCGCGCGTCCCGCGGTGGCTCCCGCGCCCTGCGGTGGCTCCCGCGCCCCGCGCTCCCCTTTGTCCGCCGCCCGGAGCGGCGGCGGCTGCGGGGTCGGAGCCCGCACCCTGGGCGACTGAGGCGGCCGTGGTCCGCGCCCGCGCGCCGCGGCGATGCCAGACCAGATCTCCGTGTCGGAATTCGTGGCCGAGACCCATGAGGACTATAAGGCGCCCACGGCCTCCAGCTTCACCACGCGCACGGCCCAGTGCCGGAACACCGTGGCGGCCATCGAGGAGGTGAGCGGCAGCCTCGGCGGCGCGGGGCGGGCGTCTCGGGCCGCGGGGATCGCGCTGCGCCCTGGGGACCCGCAGTCAACTGCGCCTGCTGCCTGATGCACAGTGCCCGCCGCCCGCGCCCACACCCGGGAAAAGTTTCTGGTCCCCCAGAGCCGGTAGCGGCCGGGCCAGCAGTGCCCGACACAGAAGCCCTTTGTTCCCAGAGAGGTGGCTCTGGGGAAAGGCTGTTGGTCCACCTTGGGCCCTTTTGGGGGAACCCTCCTGTCTGCTCTCATTTCCCTCGCAGGGTTTCAGGTCTTTTGCTCCACACCTCGGCAAGGTCAACTTCGGTCGCAGAGTCCGCGGCGGCTGCGAGCTGGGGACCCCTGCGCGCGCTGCTGCCCCGGGTGGTGGGTCCCCTCTTGCGGACCTCTCCAACTTGTTCCAAAAGTGGCCCGGCGGGGGCAGCTGTGCTCCCTGATCCATCAGCGGAGCAGGTCCAGGGGACCCCGAAGCTGCTCAGGCAGGGGTGCTATCCCAGTCCGGGAGGCCTGGCAGCTCCCACTGCGTGCCGCAGAGCAGTGCTGCCGGGGAGGTGGACAGCCGGCGCTTAGAGGTTCGAAAGGCCCTGGTGGCCAATCCTGTGCTACCTGTGTGGTGCCTATTGGCACCATGGTCATCTCTCTTGTCCTTAACCTGTAAAAGGCCTGATTTTAGTAAGGGCTCTCAAGATGCAGAGTCATTGTATCGAACTGCTAAGCAGCGAGCTCTCCAGATCCCGGGGAAGAGGGATCTTGCGAGAATCAAGCAGCTCGGGTTGAAAATTAGAGCAGGCTTGGAAGGGGCTGTGTGAGTCCCCGGGCCAGGATTGGCTGTGTGACTTGGGACAGCCACACTTTTATCATTTTCTTCATCTTCCAAACCGAATTCAGAGTCCCATCTTTTCGACTTCCTAGGTTTTGTGCGCTCAGCAGGGCTCACAATAGGTTAACTGGTGTACAAGACACAAGTGTGGCAGTAGTGAACCGATGACTACATTTCTTTTGGCCAGAATTTGAAGATTGGGGTAATACCCATGCCAGCGATGGGGGCGGGGAAAGGGTTGGTCTTCAGAGAGCTTTAAATTAAGCAGTCATTAGACCCTTTCCCCGTGCCTGGACGCAGCATCTGCTATTAAAAATCGCTTGAAAAAAAATCTAGACTGTTCAGCGTAAAATATTTTTCTTTGGAGACATACACAGTCACGACTAGACTCAATGGAAAATACTAGATTCAGCATCCTGGAGCAGCCTCCTCTCTCTTCTCCCCTCTTCCAAAAGATCCACATGTAAATCTTCTGTAGTGAGTTCAGTCATGTGCCGATTGCTTTCTTCTGCTTCTGTCAGCAAGGCTTAGACACGGTCCCTTTAGCTGAGGCACGGGAGTCGTGTCTCCGTCCCCCCACCCCATAAGTACCAGTTGAAAAGCATTGGGAAAATGCATCATTCATTCTTATGGAAAGGGTTGTATTTAAAAAGGTAGGAATCCTTCTTTGGGAAGGAACTTGAAAGAAAGCTTGTGTTTATAAAGTTGGGATGCTTTCCTCACTGCAGTGTGTTAGCTAAATTTTATTAACACTGGCGGATGTTGGGGAGCCAGGCAAAAGGAGTTACGATTAAGTTGGCATACCCTCCCTCTGATTAATTTTGGTTTGCAGCGGATGAATCCAAAGCTGCTTTTGCATGCAATGCAGGAGATTACCCAAGAGCTCAGTTACTGAGTAGATTGGAGAGAGACTGGATTTGGTCATTTTGTTAAATTGCGGGCTTGCTTCATGTGTCTACCAAGCGGAGAATGGGTTCAGGTTGCAAAGAGGGAAGAATTAGACCATTTTAGGCTTATCTCATTTTTAAGCAAACCCAGTACCCACTCTAGGATAATGTGTGTATGAACTTGGAGGTAAAGTTGAAAGGGCTCAGCCTGGATTGCTTCAAATAATGCTCTTCCCACTTCTAGGTTAGTTAATGTTCACTTCCATTACACACAATTGTTCTGTGTCTAATGTAGTAACACACGATACTCAAAATACTTGGATTTCAAGCAGACATCTTTTTTTTATGCTGGGATCAGACATAAGCGTGGGTTTTGTGATGCACATGAAGTTACACGTTTCACAGAAATAAGATTAAAAAAAATATATAAGCCCTCCACCGCCAGTCTTTTGCTTAGGTTCTGGGCTTAGTAAACTGATGTAAAGCTGAGTCGCCTCGGCCAACCTGTTGGTTCTCCATGGAGGCTATGTCTGCTCATAGTCGGTTTCTGACGGACACAGGCTTTCTGGGCTGGCATACCTGTATCAGCAGTTAGCTAGTGCCTAGCCAGACTTCAGGCGGCATCCCTGCTGTGTTGACTCTCTAGCCCTGGTTTGTAGATGAGGAACTTGAGGCTATGAGAGGGTGACTTTGAACTTGGCTCCATGTTGCTTTCACCAACTACATGGCTTCTTATCTTATGCGTAAGTAATGGTGTGTCCCTTTCCCAGCCTAGCCACCTCCAGGTCAGGTTACGGAACTTTCCAGTCCCCTTTCTTTTTCCATTTTTCAGCCTGAATAATCATATCTGTCTACTTCTGAAGACTGAAGATATGTGGTACAGCATCCAACAGACAACTGACTTACTAATTGCTAACTGTTTTACCAGATTTCACTGTAGTTAATATATGGACCCTGGAGGGAGAATGGGGCAAGGAGGAAGGAAATGGATGAAGGGCTGAAGGCCTAAAAATAAATGGAAAATGTTGTCTGCCCCTCTGTCTCTCCCTGTGTATGGCTGCAGGTGCACTGGATGGGTTGTGTGCTGACTGAGGCCAGAGGTTGACACTGGATGTATTCCTCAATCAATTCTCCATCACCTTTCTCTGCTCTGCCTCCGGGAGTGGGGTGGGGTGGGGTATCACTACTGTTCTGAGCTTTTACCTGGATCCTGGGGATCCACTCTCAGGTTCACAAGCTTGTGTGGCAAGCCCTGTACCCCATAAGCTGTCTTCCCAGCCCCCATACATTCCCTCTATCTAACAAGTGTATTTGTTGTCTTCATAGCCAGGAGAGTGTGACTGGTTTTAAACTTTCCCCTTGGTGATGACTTTTTCCGGGTGAAGCAATTACTTTGCATTATTTTGCACAGTTTTAGCAGACTTCGCATAGTGAGGAGTCGCGGCTGGCATCAGCTTTGTGCTTTTGGAGATAAGGGAGGAAACAAGTGGCTGTGGCATCAATCTAAAAGCTGACCTGCTCCTTTCTAGCTCTCTTTGTGTTTCTTAGTTTGTTTAAGCCCCTGGCTACTTGAGAATATTCCCGAAACAGAGAAAAAAATGTGTCCATTTTTGGGATGTCCGTGTGGTCAGTGAGGCGGCCTTCGTTGCTCCATCCATTCTGCCTTGATGCAGTTTTAAAAATAAATTTGATATTGACTCTTAAGTATTTAAATTTAATCTACTTCCTTCCAGGGCCTTGATTCTCGCACTCTGTTGTCTTTGGTTACCTTGGAAACCTCTTTGCTGTTCTAACTGAAAAGGGAGAATGAACATCTGGACTGTGTAGACTCCCAGGGGGCCTCCTCTTCATGGGCCAGGCTCCACCCCGCAGTTCCAATGGGAACTGGCCTTGCTTTTGATTCTGAGCTGTGACCTGTTTGTAAACCAGCTCCTTCAAGATCCCAGGGTAGCAGATTTTGGTTCCACGGTCAGAAGGATGCCACTTCTTTCCCAGGATATTTGTGTTCTCGGAAGGAAACCTCTCTAGGCCAACAGGCCACCGTGCTATGCTGCTCTGAGATCTCCATTGATGTATCTGGATTATTTTGAATCAGTTAGAATGGAACTGGTTTTCCCCCTCCAGCTGAATTAAATTTCTCTTTTATGATTAGTAGTAGAAGCGCTACTGGTGCCCCATCTTGTGGGTTCTAGCTCTTGCTGCTGTTCATTTGGGATCTATGGAATCCTGCTGTGTTAGGTGAAAGGACTAGAAATCTGTTCTCCTCCAGAAAGCTTGTGATCCAGTGGGAGAAACATCCTGCAGGCAGATTAGTGTACTCGGGTGACAGGCCATGTCTACGAGAATGTCCAGAGTGACTGATATCAAGCCCAAGACTGGTACTGCTTGTGGGGTGTGGTCAGGACTGTGGGGTGGAGAGGGCCTTGAAGGGAGGTGTGTCCCAAGTGGCTCCAAGGTGGTTTAATCCGGTCTTCCGTATCTGTGCCCTGACCTTTGGCAAATATTTACCCACTCCTGAGCTGGCCATCAAGATCAACTAGGCCTTTGGTGTGATTTTCCTATCCATCCAGTCTACTTAGGCCAAGAATTTGTAGATGCCTTTTATGATAGGGGACACATATTCTGCATTGTTGGCCCAAGAATAAAGTCAGCTCCTTGGTCACATTGGTCTATCTCCGATGCCTAGTAGGCACATGGGTTAACCGTGACTGTCGAATGATGCTGAGTTAGAACTTCATTCTACAACGGAAAGTTCCGTTGGTGAGCATGTGGTTTTAGACCCTTGGAACTCCAAAGTGCTTCACCAGGCAGCGTCAGTGTGGTGCGGAACTTGCAGAGAGCCACAGGTCCCACTCTAGGACTGTGGAATGAGAATCTGCATTTTAACAGCGTTCCCAGGAACAGTGTGCACTGCATCGGGTTTGAAAGTGAGTCCTGGCCAGGTTTCAGAATTGCCTGGTGGGGGAGGGGAGTCTTGTGGACTGGAAGAACCTGGTCCCACTTTCCAGAATTCTCATTTCATCTGATTTAGGCAAGGCCTGGAACCTCCACAATCTTAAAGGGTTCCTTCCTGGAGGCCAGCACCGATTGACCCAGGTAATGATAAGTCAAGGTTATCCATAAGGCGGAGTAGAGAGTGGTTTTGGAGGGGGAGGAAGCTGAACTCAAGGTAGGTCTCTTGGCAGAGGTGACCTTTGAGCAGTCTGGAACGCAGAGACCTGCTTGAGAGATCTGTGCATAGAAGAGCCTGGGAAAAGACCTGGAAACCTGAATATTAGGGGTAGACAGGCCTGTGGTCAGAGGCAAGGGAGGGAGAGGAGGGGTCAGTGCTGAGGGCTGGGTTAGGGCCAGAGCTCACAGGGCTTTGCCTTGGGGAGGGAATTTGCATTTTTGATGTGGTACGGTGTGGTTTGGTTTGGGGCTCACACTATGGTGACTTGATTTCCTCTTTAGGATTTATGTTATATTTATTTGTGTGTGTATGTGACACGCACGTGTAGGTACCCTCAGAGAGCCCTTGGAGCTGTGGTTACAGGCAGCTTTGAACTGCCTGCTTGTATGTAAGTGCTGGGAATCAAACTCAGAGAAGCACTGTTAACCGCTAAGCCACTTCTCCAGCCACTCATTTACATTTTAAAGGTTTACATTTTAGTGGTTGCCCCTAGGCTAAGGAGAAGAGGGAAGACCAGTCAGAAGATAGAAGTGCAAGGAGGTAGGGGTTTGTTGCAGTCCTTCCAGTGATGAGTGGTGGCAGAGCCAAGGCCAAGTGTCCTTTCAACTGGGAGAATCCGCTGGCAGATTCTTACTTATGTGTGGCCAGTGTGATGCCCCAACAATGGAAGGAGGGCCTTCCATCAACCCTAAGGTGAAGCTGGCACTGTCCAGCATGGCTTAGTGGCAGTGGCCAGGTCTGCTGTGCAGTATGGCTGGCTGCATGGCTTGTGTTGGGCCCCGTCTTACTGCAGAAACTGAGCAGGGTGTGTAGGGGGCTAAAGGGAGCCTTGCCACTGCTGTTTCTGGGCAGATGTTAGCAGGTGTTGCTTGTTCATTGGCACGCTCTCCCGTTTCTAGGTCTCCAAACTCTCCTGTTTCCACTGAAATGAGATGGGTTCATTCAGACGTGATGCCCTAATGCGACCCCGTGACCAGGGCTCACCGGGGCCTCTCCACCTGCTTTTCTGCCTTTGCGGTTTTAGCATGTGTGATGCTGTGGGATAAAGGGACTGCCGGTTGGAACTGGAATGTCGATACTGTGTTCTTATGATGGCGATTATTCTTCCAAAGGAATCTTGTTGAGTTTATTTGTTCATAAATGTATTTAGGTGTCCGGTAGATGGTGTCACTGCCCGACACCAGGACTGTGCAAAGGGACAGGCCTGTAGAGGACTGACCTTCAGGTCGTGTGTGAAGCTTCATTTTAACTTACATTTTCCCCCTTTTGCGCCGTGGATTCCTTTGGCAGTGTACCTCTTGTCCTTTCTGTAGTCTTACCGTGTAGCCCAGGCTAGCCCTCACGCTCCCTCTCAGCCTCTGAGTGCTGGCAGTATTACAGGTACCCTGCAGAAAACAGTGAGCGCACACAATAGAAACTTAAGATTTCAAATGAAACACCAGTTATATTGAGTTTCAGTTTGTAAAACACTTGGAAAAAATTTGATATGACATACTAGTATGTGGCTTTTGTTGTTAATAACGTGAAGATTTATTATTGGGTCTAATAAGTACCTCCACTGTGGCGTACTGTAACTGTAAATAATACCGTGTGGCGTTGCTAATAATTCAATTTTTTTTTTTTTTTTTGGTTTTTCGAGACAGGGTTTCTCTGTGGCTTTTTGGAGCCTGCCCTGGAACTAGCTCTTGTAGACCAGGCTGGTCTCGAACTCACACAGATCCACCTGCCTCTGCCTCCCGAGTGCTGGGATTAAAGGCATGCGCCACCACCGCCCGGCTGCTAATAATTCTAATGTGGTGTTGTGGCGCGGTCCATTGGAGTCCCAAGTGACACTTACACTAACTGGGATGTGTGGCTTTCATTCACTCTTGATGAACGGCTGAGCTTCAGTTAGATGCAAATGGTGTATACACAGGGACCTTTTTGTTTTTCTCTCTTCCAAGTGTATGGATTCCTTGAATTCAGACTGAAGGTTCCAAGCTTGATGGTCTGATGTCTTTGGCTTTGGGTGGTTGACTTCTTTGCAAATGCTATAAACCAGACCGTGGAACTATTGTCAGTGTCATGGTTCTGGAAATCTAGCTGAGAATAGTTGCCCTCTAAGCCAGTGTTATAGAGTTCCAGGGCAGTCTGGGGTGGGGGGGCGGAGGGAGGAGGGCCGAGAGGACTGACTAACTTTGATGTCACCAGGATCCCCCATGCTGCTCCACGGGTGAGGCATGGGGCAGTTTCCCTGGCCCTATAGCATGCTTCTGAGTTCAGCAGGCCTTTTGTACCTCATGAGTCCATCAGTTAGGACCAGGACCTCTGCAGGCCAGCTCTTCTGTTTGTTCAACATGTTATGTGCTGACCTTGATGTAGGATAAGCTCCGGTGGAAAATGATGGCAGATTCCCAGGTACCTTCCACCCAGTGGGGTCAGGGAGTCCTGATGGACTGTGCTGCAGGGTGAGGTTATTGTATGAGCTAACTGCTGTAGCAGAACATGCTGGGTGCTGGGGCTCCCCTCCCTCTCTTCCTGTATTTTGGGGGCATTTTATTGAGTATCAGACATGCTTGGCTGTTACTGAAGCCCTGGAGAAGATTAACCACACCTCACTGACTTCCCAGAGCTGGCCTGACTTGGAGCCAGGATTCAGACCAAGATTTTCTTTTTCTTTTTTATTTATTTATTTATTATGTATACAATATTCTGTCTGTGTGTATGTCTGTAGGCCAGAAGAGGGCACCAGACCTCATTACAGATGGTTGTTAGCCACCATGTGGTTGCTGGGAATTGAACTCAGGACCTTTGGAAGAGCAGGCAATGCTCTTAACCACTGAGCCATCTCTCCAGCCCCCCAAGATTTTCTTTTTCTTCCATGGACATATGTGTTCCCATGCGTGTGTGTGTGTGTGTGTGTGTGTGTGTGTGTGTGTGTGTGTGTGTGTGTGTGTGTGTGTGTGTGTGTGTGTGTGTGTGTGTGTGTGTAGGCTGAGGTTGATATCAAGGGTCTCCTCTGATCTTGTTCTGCCTTAGCCATTGAAGCAGGGTATTTCAATTGAACCTAGAGTTCACAGATAATGTTGCTTGCTCCCAGGATCCCCTGTTTTTACCTTCCAAACCATAAATTCAGGCTGGCCACCGTGTCCACTCAGCAGTGATGTGGGTTCTGGGATCTGAACCTTGGTCATCATCATCTTTGTGCAACTAGTGCTTTATCCACTGGGCTATTTTCCCAGGCCTCAGATTGAACATTTTGACATCAGTTTCTGTAGCCTTCTGTTCTGTAGAGCTGGTGCCTAAGGAAACCCTTTGCATCAATGCCTTTGGGTCAGCGTGGCTTCTCTTGTTGCTGGTTTTCCTGAGTCAGCTCTCTCTGTTGCTCTCCTTGAGTGGGAACTTCTGGTAGATCTCTGGGCTGATCTCTGAGGTCGATCCTCCCTTCCTCACCAGAGAAGCCCTTCCTCTTTCCTCTCCTGCCTAGCCCAGCCCTGCAGAGATGTGACCAGCCATTGCTCACACTCTGGCAGGAGGCTGTCCTGTCTAGGGTGTTATTAATGATGTCATCTTTCTACTGATGCTAGTGATGACTTTGTCAATAACATCAGGTGGTTGATGAAGACAGTGCCTTCAGATGTCAGGTTCCTGTGTCTTAGAATTTTTATCGCACTAGCAGGCTCTTAGGACCTCTCTCCCTAGTTTCCTGGAAGAAATCTCATTTTTTTTTTAAACAACAGTGACAATAACCAATGTTTCTCTGGGCTTTTAGTTCTATGTTAAAATATGTGTCTATGTTGATTGGTTCCCAAATATCCAATGGTCATCCCTGAAAACATACATATGTGTAACATACAGACTGAGCAGGTTGTGTTTATGTATTTAGAAACACACACATACACACACACACACACACACACACACACACACACACACACACACACACACACTGAAAAAAGAGGCCATGGATTTGAGAGAGAGAGAAGAGAATGTATGTGAGGGTTTGGAGGGAGGAAATAATATAATTAGTATTATCTCAAAAAATAAAAAAAGGTACTTGTAAAGCAGGAAAAAGTGAAATGTGCTTATTTAAGATTATTTCTTTTTGAGATAGATCCTATTTCTGTTTCACAGTTAAGGAAATTGAGGCTCAGCGGAGTCATGTGACTGGGTTTCAGCAGTTGACAGGACAAGAACCCTGACTGTGTGAGGGTTAGAGCTCTTCTGACTGTAGAGAAGCGGGTTTCCTCAGTTGGTGTCAGTCTCCATCTTTGTCAACTTGGAGGTGTGATTGACACCTCCAGGGTTATGAACTCCCAGGGAGGCACTTAGCATTAGAGACCACCCCCCTTTTTTTTCTTGCTTGTTTATTTTTGAGGCAGGGTCCCTTTTATCTCAGGCTGGCTTTAAACTTCCTGTAGCCCAAAATGATCTTGGGTTTCTGATCCTCCTGCTTCTGCGTCTTTGAGGGCTACAATTATAGGTATTGCCATCATCATTCCTGATTCATATGATGCTGGGATCAAACTCTGGACCTCTTGCATGCCAGGCAAGCACTCTGCCACCTGAACTTCCTCCCTAGTGGCCTTCACTGCCACAAAGTGAGTTGTTAAAAGGCTGTGGGTTCCAGAAAACAATCTGGATTGTGTCTATAAAGGACCTCACAGTGAACAGACTCAGGGCTCAGGGTGTGTCTTCCAGGCCAGCAGTCTGTGTGGGAGAGATGTATGTCACACTTGCCTGAAACACCTCATGTATTACTAATAAGCTTTTGGGTCTGAACGGGTGACCACAGACTGTGCCTTGTAACAGCAGAGGGTTGGGCGAGAGTTCTCTTTACTTCCAGTCTGGTGAGCTTCTTCTCTCCTACTTTTTTTTTTTTTTGGTGGTTTTTCGTGACAGGGTTTCTTTGTAGCTTTGGAGCCTGTCCTGGAAGTAGCTCTTGTAGACCAGATTGGCCTCGAACTCACAGAGATCCGCCTGCCTCTGCCTCCTGAGTGCTGGGATTAAAGGCATGCGCCACCACCGCCCAGCCTTCTCTCCTAACTTTTACCTTTCATGTGGATGTTTAGATTTGTACTTTTGGAAGTCAAATGAGCTTGACCTCTTCCACTCCTCCCTTGAAAGATTCCCTCCCCAAAGACCCAGATACCTCTGCAGTCAGCATGACAATTGCCACCTGATCTGGAATTCTGTTGGGTTTACTGCTGGCTGAAATCTGGGACAAATGGAACCAGGTTGTCTGTGGTTCCCCCCCCCCCAACACACTTATGGACCACATACCTTGATCTCTTGATTCTGCCTTGTTCTTTTGTTTCTCTGGCAAAAGGCAGGCTGTTTTAATGATTGCAGGGTTTAGTGCTCATTAAATACTATGGGCTACTGAACATCGCGTAAGTACTGGCTTTCTTTCAATGACTTGTTTATTTGCTTGCTCACTGTGAATATGTGTGAGCCTGAGAGTAAGTGTGCACCGTGTGCTTGCAGAATAGGTGTCAGGCTCCTGGGCTGGGGGTTACAGTGGTTATGAGCCCCCATGTGGGTCCCTGGAACTAAGATCTGCAACTGCTTTGACCTCCGACTCATCTGTCCAGCCCCATGGCGTTCTTATATAGAGGTTTTAGATGGAGGAGGAGATACGCTGTCTCAAACAGCATTGGTTCTCACGTTTGCCCATTGTGTTGGTAATGTTGTGTAGGTGGTTTGTGGCGGGACAAGATCAGTAGCCAGGGAGTTAGGAGGGCTGGGTTCCAGTTCTGACTGGGTCTCTGTGTTGCTGTGACTTTGAACTCCCTGTTCTCCTGTTCCCTCACCCTGGGCATCCACTGATCTGCTTTTGGTCTCCATGGATTTTACTCACTGTGGACGTCTCATATACGGAATCGACCATTATGTGGCCTTTTGTGCTGCCTTCTTTTGCATGACTAATGTTTTCAGGGTTTATTCATGGTGTGGTATGAATCTGCACTTTGCCCCTTTTAATGGCTGAATCTCATTGTGTGTTGCAATACATTTCGTTTGCCCGTCAGTTGGTGGATATTTGTAATATTAATGCTTTTTTGTCATTATGAATGATTCACTGGATGTTTTTTGTAAATCTTTCCGTAGACATATTATATTCTCAGTTCCCTTGGAGCTGCTTTGCTAAGCCACAGGGTGACTCGGTATTGAAGTTTTTGAGTAACTAGGAATTGCTAGACTTTAAAATGGCTACATCACGCCATATTCCCTTCAGCTGCGTGTGAGTGTTCCAATTTCCCCACATCCTTGTCAATGCTAATTATTGTCTGTCTTTTTTGATTATGTCCATTCTCACGGGTGCGAAGCTGTATCTTACTATGAGTTTACTTGATTTGCATTTCCTTGATGGATGGATGGATATCGAGCCATGTCTCGTGCACCTGTTGCTGTTCATATATATTGGTTTTTGAGGACTAACTTCTCAAGTCCTTTGCCCATTTTTGTCTTGTTTTGTTTTTAAACTGTCTTTTCATTAATGAGTTGTATGCACACACATTGTGTATTCTGGACACTACACAGTCGTGCGCACCCTGCAAATGCTCCCATTTTGGATTGTCATTCTACTCCCTTCATGGTATCCTTCGAAACAAAGCATTAAAATGTTATTTAAATGTTTTTATTATGTGTGCATGTATGTGCGTATGTGCATGTATGAGAGTGCAGTGCCCAGAGTTCAGGAGGGGGCATCAGATGCCCTGGAGCTGGAGTGACAGGCAGTTGGGAGCTGCCTCATTGGGTCTCTGGGAACCAAACTCAGGTCCTCTACGAGAGCTGGACACACTAAGCGCCGGTTAGTTTCTCGTCAGCCTCACACATCATAGGGCTGTCTGGGAAGAGGGAACCTCAACTGAGAAAATGTCTGCCTCAGAATGGCCTGTAGCAGAGTCTCTGGGGCATCTTCTTCATTAGTGATTGATGCGGGAGGACCCAATCCCCTGTATCAGCGTCATCCCCGGGCGGGTAGTCCTGGGTTGTATAAGAAAGCAGCCTGCGAAGCCATGAAGAGCGAGCTGGTGAGCTGTGTTTTCCTCATAGTCTCCGCTTCAGTTCCAGACCCCATTTTCCTGCCATGGCTTTCCTTGGAGATGGCCTGTGAGCTGCAAGATGAAATAAGCCCTTTCCTCCTGAAGTCCCTTTTGATCACGGTGTTTAGCGCAGTGATGGAAAGAGCTAACTAGGACATACTCTTAACTTGCGGAGCCATCTCTCCAGCTCTGAAACATCAATGTTTAAAAGTCTGATGAACGTCTGTGGACTTTTTACTGAATAATCAATTTAGACATATCTTTAAAGCTCCTTATTTATTAATTGTGTGTGCACATGCGAGCCATGGCGCATGGTCCATGCATATGTGTACAGGTTATAGGACAACTTTACGAAGTTTGTTCTTGTGCTGAATGTGGTGGCGCACTCGGGAGGCAGAGGCAGGTGGATCTCTGTGAATTCAAGGCCATGTTCTACAGAGTGAGTTCTTGGAGCTACATAGAGAAAACCTTTTCCAAAACAAGTCTGTTTTTAATCTTTAAATATGTGGGCCCTGGGGACTGAGTGGACATGCTCAGGCTTGATCGCAGGTCCCTTTCCTGACTGAGCCATCTCCCTGGCCCTGACTTGGATATTAACATAACTGTTTTTTGCATAGCTGAAATTGTTTCTATTTAACTGAATTCATCTTCCTTCTCATTTGGGTTTTCCTTTGCCTGGGAAACTGGGGAGACATACTAGCCTAGACTTTGGTGGCAAAGGAACATAGTAGGGGTGTCTTTGCTCTGTTTTATAGGGTTGAGATGCTCACCTCATTGGGTTATGGCGCCTGGGAGTCACTTGGGAGGTTCTGGTTCAGTGGGAGCCAGGGCCGTGTGCTTCCTGTGCCCCCGTCGTTCACGAATCTGCCTTGTAGCGGCCTCTTTTCAGAAGCACCTCCTTGGCTTGTTCTCTCAGGGCAGCTACTCTTTCTCCCTGTCTCCCTGAAGGTCAGGGTTGCTGGTCCTTGTCTCATGGCCTGCTCTCCCATGTGTTGCGTTTTGGAAATGAATGATGTCGTTTACTACGGCAGCCGAGGGGTTGTAGGAACCTGTAGCTGTTGTTTGCCTCAGCCAAAGCTTGCCAGGGCAGCAGCTTGCCATTCTGCTGGATTTGTTTGCTAGGGGAAGAGCGAGCCCTCAGGAAAGCCCTGGAAGCCAGCCCTGCCTCCCCCTTTTCTGTCCCTGCACTGATCCCTCCCTTTCCGTTGGGTACCGGGATGCTTAAGCTGCAGTGTCTGAAGCCTGGGTTTGTCTCCCCTTCTCTTTTTCCTTGTGTGTTTCTAGACCCTCTGGGTCCATGATTTCTACTTTCAAGAAGCGGATCGTACCATACGTGACTCTGGGATGAAACTGTAGCTTGGCATTTCAGGCCAGGCAGCAGACCCCTGCCTCTCCCGTTCATTGAGTGGCGACAGTGAACACTGGCTTCCGTTCCCACCGCGCCACCTCCTTGCCTCCTCATAGCCTTCCAGAGCCGGGCGTATTGCTCTCTATCTTTTCAAATAATTTATTATCTCCGGTAGCCACGTTGGAGCTTGATTTTTCAGAGTGCACAGTTTCTTGATGGTCGAAGCGAAGTAGGAGAGGCATGATTGATCCTAGGACAAGATGGCTTTAGTTGTCCTTAATGCGAAATCCCTGAAGGGCCCCTGTTTCATTTGCTCTTTTAATTTATGAGCCTTCTTGGATCCTTCACGCATCTATATACTAGCCAGAGAGGCCCCAGCCTGTTTCATTCTGGGCTTTATTTCTGCCTCAGATGCAGCCTGAACTGCTGTACTTGGTATGTAGCTGACACACGGCTGGATCTTGAACTGAATTATGGAGTAGCGGCGGCAGCAGATGAATGAATGTTTCAGACATTTGCTGTTTTTCCTAAGGAAAATGTACTCTGAGCTGAAGGAAGCTGTCAGCCACAGGGCGTGTGTGCATGAGAGCTGGGGGCGAGCAATCGGGGAGCGGCAGAGCTCCGTGTTCCGCCGCACAGGCCAGTGGGGAGAAGTGAGATAGACCAGAACAGAAGGGACAAGCAGGACTAGGAGGGTCCCAGTAAGCCGCAGTGGCAGCTCCTGGTGTGTAGATTGTCATCAAGATGAGCTGAAGTCAGAGACCGGCTATGACACTGTGGGACAGCTTGCTTATGCGGATAAAGCCCTGGTGTTGGTCCCTAATACCCCAAAGCTTCCCAAACTAAAACAACAGCAGAAAGCAAGCCCAAATCAGGGAAACTCTGCCTCTGCGGGCTGAGCCCTATGCCATCCCTCAAGGAACATAGCCATGAAAATAGATCATAAATTTCGCCATGTAATTTATGGGCTCACGTTCACTGAGAAAATTAATTTCTGTGTACAGCTCCTTCCTGCGGTGTTGGCTCTCAGAAGGCTTTCAGGGTTTCCTTGAGGGTGGCATCTGGTCAGTGGCAGAAAAATACGACATGGGTTCCTGTGATGTGTCCACAGGCCCGTGGGTGTTTGTGTCCACTGTGGTGAGAGGGAAACTCATCCTGTGAGGGGGGTGTGCCGGTGTGTGCTTCTAGCTCCATCCTCATGCCCCAGGGTGAAGACCAAGTTCCGCTCTTTTTGCCCACACAGTCAGGGTGCCCAGTGTGTGGGATGTGTGTTGAGGTCCAGCCAAGAACTCTTTAACAGACTTGTCGTAGTTGTCCTAATCAAGGTGGTCATGGCACATTTTTGAAACAATTAGAGAAACAGTAAAGTATTTCAAGCATTATTGTCAAATCTCTGCTCCATATAGTATTTCAATGAATGCCTGATTTCTCCACTGCACGTATTGATCCTCTTTCCTGTAACTTCCTTAATCCATTTTCTTCTCTTAATTCGTTTGTGCTGCTTTTTGAGACTGTTGTCCTGGCTGTCCTGGAACTCACTCTCTGTCGACTAGCTGGCCTCAAACTCACAGATCTTTTTCTCCCTCTGTCTCCCGTGTTCTGGTTTTAGGCGTGTGTCCTCTCTCTCCCTCTCTCCTCTCTATTCTCTTTTTTTTTTTATTTATTTTTTTCATTCAAAAATTTACACTTCCTCCCCTTGTCCCAGGCCCTCCCGCTCCCCCACTACCCCTCCTCCATTCCCCTGCTTCCTTAAGATAGGGCAGGGTACCCTGCCCTGTGGAAAGTCCAAGGCCCTTCCCCCTCCATCC